>OX442416.1:1264594-1697668 GCA_949361645.1 Spongilla lacustris | reverse complement strand
CCCCACACCTATCCCTCACCCCACACCTATCCCTTACCCCATACCTATCCCCTCACCTCACACCTATCCCCTCATTCCACACCTATCCCCTCACCCTCCTATCCCCTCACCCCACACCTATCCCCTCACCCCACACCTATCCCTCACCCCACACCTATCCCCTCACCTCACACCTATCCCCTCACCTCACACCTATCCCCTCACCTCACACCTATCCCCTCACCCCACACCTATCCCCTCACCTCACACCTATCCCCTCACCCCACACCTATCCCCTCACCCCACACCTATCCCTCACCCCACCCTATCCCCTCATTCCACACCTATCCCCTCACTCTCCTATCCCCTCACCCCACACCTATCCCCTCACCTCACACCTATCCCTCACCCCACACCTATCCCCTCACCTCACATCTATCCCCTCACCCTCCTATCCCCTCACCCCACACCTATCCCCTCACCCCACACCTATCCCCTCACCCCATACCCATCCCCTCACCTCACACCTATCCCTCACCCCACACCTATCCCCTCACCCCACACCTATCCCCTCACCTCACACCTATCCCCTCACCTCACACCTATCCCCTCACCCCACACCTATCCCCTCACCCCACACCTATCCCCTCACCCCACACCTATCCCCTCACCTCACACCTATCCCCTCACCCCACACCTATCCCCTCACCCCACACCTATCCCCTCACCCCGCACCCATCCCTCACCCCACACCTATCCCTCACCCCACACATGTCTAGCCATTTGTAGTGTGTGTATTGTTGCGTGTGTGTTATGTGCATGTGTACATTTGTGTGTTATGTGTATGTGTTCATATCCCATTCCAAAGTTCAGTAGTAGCATATGTGCATGCATGTTCTAATTAAGGTTATAATGTAATCAATTATAGATAATTTTGATAATTGAATAATGTAACTATGGTAATAATTATCTTGGTAGATGTGGGGTGGTGTAGGTGTGAGGGGTGTATACATGTAGGTGTGGGGAGGTGTAGGTGTGTAGGTGTAGGTGTGTGTAGGTGTAGGTGTGCAGGAAGTATAGGTATGGATGAGGTGGAATAGGTGTGGTTTTGTAGTGTGGGAATTACATGTACATAGTGCACTTTAGGCACTTCATGGCCTGGGCACCCTGTACAGCATGGGCTTGTGCCTCCACATGTACTCCTTTTTGAGGTCCAAAACAGTTTGCAAAGCCTTTCTGGGAAATAGAACAGCAGCCACTCATCCAAACAAGTAGTAATATCAGTATTAAAGAATAATTTCCTTAGGTGGTAGAAAAATGTTTTTCCTTTCAATGGAAACTCGTTTATCATAGGAGAGTTCACACATTTGTCTTATGAGGAAGCATGAGGCTAGGGGGTGGTGAGTGATTAGTTGTGCATGCACAAATGGGTGGATACTGCAAGGGAACATCAAGTCTGTTAAATGTACGTACATTTAATACTATAAAGATACGTCCACTAGATATACAGACGAGGTTTATTTTTAAAGGGGTATTTAGGATCCTTTAAAAATGCTTGTAACCCAAACAGCTCTGATTGTATTGGCAGAATGGCTTCATCATAATGGCCGAAATAATCTCTTCTGAAAGCTGTTGCAGTAGCGATCTGCAATCACCTTCCAATGGACAATATTTAGACTGGAGTCCAGACATTGCATGCTTATACTGTGCATCTGACTAGCTGTAATATCTTAGTGTATATCTCAGCCACAATTGGGGTGGGACCTCCATGTTCTTCTCCTCCTCCTCCATGTACTTCCCCTCCTCCCCCTCCCCCTCCATGTTCTTCTCCTCCTCCCCCTATCCCTGCATCTAGTGGTGTTTACATTTTGGTGCAAGGGAGCTCCCCTTACGTGTTACCTCCACCTTACATGCTACCTCCACCTTACATGTTACCTCCACCTTATGTTACCTCCACTTTACATGTTACCTCCACCTCACATGCTACCTCCACCTTACATGTTACCTCCACCTTATGTTACCTCCACTTTACATGTTACCTCCACCTCACATGCTACCTCCACCTCACATGTTACCTCCACCTTACATGCTACCTCCACCTTACATGCTACCTCCACCTTACATGCTACCTCCACCTTACATGTTACCTCCACTTTACATGTTACCTCCACCTCACATGCTACCTCCACCTCACGTTACCTCCACCTACATGTTACCTCCACCTACATGTTACCTCCACCTTACATGTTACCTCCACCTTACATGTTACCTCCACCTTACATGTTACCTACACCTTACATGTTACCTCCACCTTACATGTTACCTCCACCTTACATGTTACCTCCACCTTACATGCTACCTCCACCTTCTGTCTGGCTACTGTTACAATGTGGTGTAACACATATGTAATCAAATTTGGAACAACATGTACATACACAGGTATTGATAGGTGGGGGTGTGTCAATATCGGTTCATTCAAACTGCTGCTCCAATGATCCAAGTTGAAATCAGATACACAGACGTTGTTCCTAGAATGATTGAGTGGGTAACTAATCCCCCTCCCCTCCACATCACTCACTCAAATGCACAGGTCACACAACCTCATACGTGTACTACACGCCCTTCCCTCCTGAGAAGGGATGACTTATCACCCCATCTCCTCCTCACATGCCACTGCGACCACGCCCCATCCTACCACTTTTACTTTTCCCTAATGGAAGCAGAATGGCTGAAGTACGGTGGCCCGGTAGGTCGCGCACTAAGACAGTGCAAACCTCAACTAGTGCGCGGTGCAAATCTCAACTAGTGCGCGGTGCAAATCTCAACTAGTGCGCTGTGCACGGTGCAAACCTCAACTAGTGCGCGGTGCAAACTTCAAGTAGTGCGTGGCGCAACTGTCTTAGTGCGCGACCTACCGGGCCACCGTACTGAAGACATCATGACGTGCCACCATGTGTGTGTGTGTGTGTGTGTGTGTGTGTGTGTGTGTGCATCTTCATGATTCACCAGCCATATTGGTACTATAACATAGAGGTGGGTTGATGGCTTCATACTTAAAAAAAAAAAAAAAAAAGAGATCATGACATTTGGTGTGTCACAGGTGAGATGGGGAAGAGGAAGTTTGTGCAAGAGCTGTTTGCATACATTTGTGCAGGTGAGTTATCTGATGCTAGTGGTCTGTTGGTACCCACCGCCCTGTGTTTACATAAATTTTCCTCCTCCCCTTTAATAGCTTGCATCCTTGCTATCATCCCACCTTTGGAAGGGCGTGGAGCTTACAGCACTCACCAAGACACACACACCCCTACCCCCCGGAGTGTCACGTGCACCTGTTCTTGTACTCCTCTACTCAATAATCACCTATCGTTTCCCGTCCTGTTGTTACATCTACACATCCTGTTCGCACAACTGCCCAACGTGTGCGTCGGTGCTCGACGCTTGTTCACAGCACAATGACTGTGAAGGGCTTTTTTGTTGGAAGAACTGTCAGGGGCGGTTCTGTTAATGCGCCGCTCACTGAGACCTTTACACGCGTAGTACTAGACCTACGCTTGTAGAATAACTCCCCAGACAATGGTTCTCCTTACCTGGCAACAGGACTACTACGTTAAAGCTTGCGACTTGATATTAAATTAGGCTTATGGCTTCATTGAAGTACGTGTATTAATTTTACTTATTCTTATATTTAAAATAATGCATGTAAACACGTAACGTGTTTTAATTGAGCCTGCATGCGCAGCTGCATGGAAATGGGAGTCGAGATGGCGCGAGGTCTACTTCGTGTTACCCTTATCTTAGTATGGACGTCTACGGGCGTTTTACCTGGATACATGCCGATCTACACGCCCGGCTCTCAGACCTTGTACAACGGTAAGCCCGATTAGAAAGGGATAAACCACGTTGCGGTGTGTCTAAGGGTGTTGCTCCCAGCCTACGCATGTAGGAAAGCTAGTCTAAATCGACGGCTGATCAAACCATTACCTCTGGCGCCAACAATAACAACATATACTAGTACATGTACAATGCAGCATAGGCTTATCTCGTGCATATATAAAATGTTATAGTAGGCTTGATATCGGTGCGTAGGCTTGATATCGCTGCGTAGGCAGGCACATTTGTCTCACGGGTAGTTCCTTTGATACATGCAGAGCTAGCATGTCTAGTACTGGTAGTGATAAGCCTTTTGTGTGTTCCTACCATGAGTGCATGCGCAGCCCTCCTTGCGCTCTGCATGGGCTGTTTAAATTTCCGCTCCCAGGCCCTACAATGCCTACATGTACCCCTGTGTTGGCAGTGTTCATCAGATAACGGGTGATGCGGAAGTGGGTGTTTACATACCTTTGTGCTTGCATGTACGTGGGCCTACACTGCAAAGTGAATAAGCGCTATATTGCCCTACATAGTAAGGGCAGAGTCCTGCATACTCCTTTGGTCACCATAGCACCAAAGGTCACCATAGCACCAAAGGTCACCATAGCACCAAAGGTCACCTTAGCATCCAAAGGTCACCATAGCATCCAAAGGTCACCATAGCACCCCAATCAAACATCGACCCAAGTTGTGATGTTATTCTTTGTGATGATTTTTCAGGGTTAAGAAAAATCATATATTGTCATGTGATGTGTCAGTGGCTCAGTGCTAGATCATGTGATGCAACAATGCTAGATCATGTGATGTAACAGTGCTAGATCATGTTGTGCAATATTGCTAGATCATGTGAGCAATGCTAGATCACACATGTGGGCTTAGGGCCAGATGATTGGAACAAGCAAGGTGCCCTGGTCTTTAAACAAAAATGAATATAGTTGTCCATGGTTTGGCATGCAGTGCATGTTAACCACACAAGGGTCATAGGAATGTTAGAACACAAGATGTGTGCTTGGTTCATGTTACCTTGCTGACTAGAGGAGCGTGCGTCATGTTACCCTTCAAAGGGTCATTTGATCGCTGGTCTGAATGTGAATATGGTTGATTTAAAAAAAGGCACACACTGAATCTGCCAACAGGCTGACACTGTTGTTATCAAATCCATGATTCAGGCCATACTTGTCACATGATTCGGCCACACTTGTCACATGATTCAGCCACACTTGTCACATGATTCAGCCACACTTGTCACGTGACTAGTTTGTATAAATTGGAATATGCAAGAGGGTAGCACTAGAGTGCGTGTTGTCTTGTGGTCAGTTTCGAGATGCCATATGACTACAGTACGGGTACATGTAAGGGTTATCCTGGACTACATCTGGTAGTGAAGCCATTTAATTGGCCACATTTTATAGTAATGATTTTATTTTGGCGGTTTGTTTGTTTTTGAACCCAAAGCCTTCAAAGTGTAGGTGTAGTATTACGTGTGTGGTGCACAAGGGGTTGAAAATGGAATTTTAAGATTTCGAGAGTCATCTCATCCAACATAAAACCACATGTATCTCTATACACACCACCTGTACATGCACATGTACACACACACACATACACACACACACATAAACACACCATGCACACACATGCCCACACACACATAACACACATACGCACACATGCACACACATGCACCATGCACACACACACGCACACACACACATGCACACACATGCACCATGCACACACACACACATACACACACACATGCACACACTTATCCAGAGACTGGCTCTTGGAGGCACCCAGATGGTTACCTAGGCGCCAGCAGCTACTTCAGGAGCACATCCATATCTAGTGACGTACCCGGCATGGTGCTGGTGGGCGGGGCGTAAGTTACCTGTATACGTACACACATTGACAAATGTACACACACATTCACACATGTACATACACATGCCCTGTACACATGTACACACATTCACACATGTACACACACATGCCCTGTACACATGTACACACACATGCCCTGTACACATGTACACACATTCACACATTCACACATGCACACACATGCACACACACACTTATACATGATGTACACATGCACACACACATTCACACATGCACACGCATGCACACACATGCACACATGCACACACATGCACACATGCAGATGTGTCGACAACACTATTCACCCGTTGACAGCTTTCCATACATGTGCATGTACATTTGAGCGAGTTACGAAAAATGTGTGTTACACACACACACATACATTCCTGTTCATATGTAGGGGTGTTAGGTACATGTGTAGCATACTTGTTTGTACTTGTTTTCACATGCACATGAATAATTTGCAATTGTGTGTGCATGTGTATGCTCACTGATGTGTGTGTGTGTGTGTCACTGTGGTGTGTAAGCTCATCTCTGTCCCTGATGGTGTACTTGTATCGTTCCCCAGGGATCACATGACCATGTGTACTCCTATCGTTCCCCAGGGATCACATGACCATGTTGAATATGAGCACGCTGGGCTTGGTCCAAAGGTTGACCTTTGCAGCCGCGCCCCTTGCCCTTGCCAACTGCACTGCTCATCCCACAGCCTATGATGTTGTAAGAGAACCACACCCACCTCCTAACCACACCCACCTCTGAACCACGCCCACCTCTGAACCTCATCTTAACCTATATTACGTTTTAACCCCTTTGCTCCATAGTTCCTTTTAATTGTATTCCTTATCATAGTATCACACCTCTAGCCACACCTCTCTTCCAGGAGCTATACCCCGTACCAATTATCTTCTTACTCAGGACTGATACTCCAGATAACTCATACATCAGGCCCCATACTTCCAAACCCCATACACCAGGTCCCATACCTCCATACCCCATACTCCAGGCCCCATGCACCAGGCCCCATACTTCAATACACCAGGTCCCATACCTCCATACCCCATACTCCAGGCCCCATGCACCAGGCCCTATACTTCCATACCCCCATACATCAGGTCCCCATACTTCCATACCTCATGCACCAGGTCCCATACTTCCATACTACAATACTCCAGGCTCAACTATGTGCCTCTCATCTCTGGTCCCCATTCCTCCCCAGGACTATGAATGCAGGAACCATCTTGGTGTGTTCCCTTCCAACCCTGCTAACCCTGCTGAAGTGGTGGTGTGTGGGAGTGAGGCTATGGGAACGCCATCTTGTAGGGCCATCCGGGTGAGTTATGTGTACACACCAGTGTTCATCCACCATCACCACCCACTACCACATCACCACACATCACATTATCACCATCACCACCCACCTCCCCTTCCCAGGCATCAGGGGCAGACCTTGGTGAGGCCTACATGTCTGTCCCAGCAGCTGGTATAGTGCCATCATCCTCCAAGTACTTTGGCTATGGAAGCTTCTTCAATGGTGAGCTGCTGTCCAGTGTTGATACACCCTGTCAAGTCAGCCATTGCAGTGTCTTCATATAACCCTCCATTGCAGTGTCTTCATATAACCCTCCATTGCAGTGTGTCTTCATATAACCCTCCATTGCAGTGACTTCATATAACCCTCCATTGCAGTGTGTCTTCATATAACCCTCCATTGCAGTGTGTCTTCATATAACCCTCCATTGCAGTGACTTCATATAACCCTCCATTGCAGTGTCTTCATATAACCCTCCATTGCAGTGTCTTCATATAACCCTCCATTGCAATGTCTTCATATAACCCTCCATTGCAGTGTCTTCATATAACCCTCCATTGCAGTGTCTTCGTACAGCAACACTAACTTCTTCGCTGCTGTCAACACATACTCATCAGCCTACCTGGCCTTCTACACCATCAACTATTCCAACCCAATGGACCCTAACTCCCTCAACGTTTATTTACAGTTTCGGACCCCAACAGCAAGAAACTGGTTTTCAGGTGGGAGCTCATGTGTGAGGTGTGGTATTGTGTGTGTTGTAGTGTGTGTGTGTGTATGTGTGTGTTGTAGTGTGTGTGTGTGTTGTAGTATGTGTGTGTGTGTGTGTGTGTGTGTTGTAGTGTGTGTGTGTGTGTTTGTGTGTGTGGTGTGGTATTGTGTGTGTTGTGTGTGTGTGTGTGTGTGGTATTGTGTGTGTGTTGTGTGTGTGTGTGTGTGTGATATTGGGTGTGTGTGTGCATGTGTGTGTTGTAGTGTGTGTGATATTGGGTGTGTGTGTGCATGTGTGTGTGTGTGTTCACTCTGCCATTGCATTGTTTACTTTGTTAGCATAAACAAACTGTAATATTCAACTCATACATGACCCAGGCATCTAGTTCAGCGTCATATTTGTCATGGAGGTGTGGTCATGGGTGACCATATGTCATGTTGGGGAGCCATAGGCCCCACACATGCAGCCATAGAGCACAACTGCCCCACACATGCAGCCATATTATCACCAAAACAAACAATGGCTCTTTCCTCTCCTTGCTTCCTCCCCAACAATCACCTCCTCCCCTTCCCTTTCCCAAATGTCACCCCTTAGTAACTGCATCCCATTACATGTAGCTTGTAGACACCCTCCTCCCATATTTACACCCATTAGTAACACCCTCCTCCCATATTTACACCCATTAGTAACACCCCCTTATTTACACCCATTAGTAACACCCTCCTCCCTTATTTGCACCCATTAGTAACACCCCCTTATTTACACCCATTAGTAACACCCTCCTCCCTTATTTGCATCCATTAGTAAGATAGTGTATTTACAACTTAATGCACTCTTATTGCTCTTACAAGCTTTGATGATTATCTGGCATTTCACTCCCAATCCTTTCAGATGTACATGTACCAGCTCGATTTAATGATAGTGAGAAGGAAAGCAAATTTACTGGGGGGGGGGGGGGGGGGGGGGGGGGGGGGGAGGGGGAGGAGGGGGTAGCGGAGGGGAGTAGGAGGCTGTTCCTCTCCATGCCCCTGCCCTTGCTTACACCAATGACAACTTATAAGTGCACAAGCTCCTGGTCATCTTATAAGTGAGCACAAGCTCCTGGCCATCTTATAAGTGGGCACAAGCACCTGGTCATCTTATAAGTGTGCACAAGCTCCTGGTCACCTTATAAGTGTGCACAAGCTCCTGGCCATCTTATAAGTGTGCACAAGCTCCTGGCCATCTTGTAAGTGAGCACAAGCTCCTGCTATCTTATAAGTGTGCACAAGCTCCTGGTCATCTTATAAGTGTGCACAAGCTCCTGGTCATCTTATAAGTGTGCACAAGCTCCTGGTCATCTTATAAGTGTGCACAAGCTCCTGGTCACCTTATAAGTGAGCACAAGCTCCTGGCCATCTTATAAGTGTGCACAAGCTCCTGGTCATCTTATAAGTGTGCACAAGCTCCTGGCCATCTTATAAGTGTGCACAAGCTCCTGGCCATCTTATAAGTGTGCACAAGCTCCTGGTCACCTTATAAGTGTGCACAAGCTCCTGGTCATCTTATAAGTGAGCACAAGCTCCTGGCCATCTTATAAGTGTGCACAAGCTCCTGGCCATCTTATAAGTGTGCACAAGCTCCTGGCCATCTTATAAGTGTGCACAAGCTCCTGGTCACCTTATAAGTGTGCACAAGCTCCTGGTCATCTTATAAGTGAGCACAAGCTCCTGGTCACCTTTACTGAAAGGGTTGAAACATGCATAAATGCCACATAATCATTTACCCCTTGAAGCTTGTAAGAGCAATAAGGTGGCATTGTGGTTGTGCTTGGCCACCACAGCATGTAGCAGCTGTGCCTCGTACCACTGGGCCTACAGGGACCAACGGGTGACGCTGGTCACCATTGGGTCGGCCTGTGTCTCAAACCAAGATGCTGGTCATGGTTTTGGTGGCTGTCCCAGGGTACAAGCCCAGAGGGTGTCGCCCACCATTGATCAAAATGCATATATGTACATGTACACATTGAAATACATAATAGAGAGAGGGGAAGAGCGGAGGGTGGGTGAGCAACTGGCCGCAGTCAAGGCTATGACTGGAGTGCTGCCCCCTTGGAGCCCTCGCTTAAATATAACACCTGAAACCATATCGACAACAGTTTGGGATGATTTGATTGGATAAGGGGTGTTGTAGAGGAAAGGATGCCCTGCAATGCCCATCGTATGATTGGTTAGGATCGTTCATTGAATGCATCTGTGGGAACATATGTTAACATCTTGGGCTTAGCAACAGCATGCTTTCCCTGTGGTCAGCTTAGTAACACTATATGACATAGAGCAATTCTCTGCATTAAATTTAGTTTATCACCACTGTACTTAAACTCTACCTTAGAGGCACCTCCCCTTAGTAACATACCTCCTTCCCCCTCCCCCTCCCCCTCCCCCTCCCCCTCCCCCTCCCCCTCCCCCTCCCCCTCCCCCTCCCCCTCCCCCTCCCCCTCCCCCTCCCCCTCCCTTATGCAGATCCAACCAGGATAGTGGACGTGGTCAAGTTTGAGTACCCTCCTAGGCCTCCCAATATCCTGTTTGCCAACACCATCACACCGGATGAGCACAAGTTCTTCCTCGTGTTCATGACAGAGGCCAACGACTACCTCCTGACTCCAAACACTGAGGTAATGAGGTGGGCGTGGCCACTGTATTGGTGGTTAACAAAAAAAAAAAACACAGTACATGTGTAGGTCCATGTACATGTATTGCTCGAGTGCTTGATACCAAATGGATGTAATATTTCTTGTTCACTCGTACATTCCTTACTCATGTCTCCTTGTATAGGTGATCAGTCGAGTAGCCCGGATATGTCAGGTGAGCTTTATTTAGGAGCACGTGTCAGGTGTGCATTAATTAGAACTGCACGTTTCCCGTAACTGACACAACTTTTCCTGTTAAGAGCACAAGTATATGGCATGCACATGTGCATGTGTGCAGACACATGTGTGCAGTACAGGGTGTACATGTACAAAAGCTGTGCACAGTACAGAACATATGCACAGTACAAATGTGCATTAATTAGAACATGTGTGCAGTACAAAATGTGTGTGCATTGATTAGAACATGTGCGCAGTACAAAATATGTGCATTAATTAGAACATGTGTGCATTAATTAGAATATGTGCGCAGTACAAAACATGTGCACAGTACAAAATATGTGTATAGCACAAGTACACAAACATTATATTTCCCCTTCCCCCTTCCCCCCCCCCCCCCCCCCCCCCCCCAATCAGAATGACCCTGGCTCTCCAGTCCCGGACACTGGTACTGGCTATGCCTACCCTACCACCTTCATGAAGGCACAGATCTACTGCCGGCGCAACACCCTCAGCGCAGACTACCCGTCCAGTTACACATACCACTACCTCCGTATGTCATGGACTGGGGAGGAGGGAGGGCAGGGGTACCTATATATGTAAAAGATAACAAGAGTAGTCAAAAAGTTCAAATTCCTAGAAGAGGTAGAAAGTCCTTTAAGCTCTACCTCAGGAATTTGAACGTTTTGATTGGCCTTCTGGCCTACACTTTAACCCTTTGCCTTCTGGCCTTCACTTTAACCCTTTGACTTCTGGCCTACACTTTAACCCTTTGCCTTCTGGCCTTCACTTTAACCCTTTGCCTTCTGGCCTTCACTTTAACCCCTTGCCTTCTGGCCTTCATATTAACCCTTTGCCTTCTGGCCTTCACTTTAACCCTTTGCCTTCTGGCCTACACTTTAACCCTTTGCCTTCTGGCCTGCACTTTAACCCTTTGCCTTCTTCTCTAAAGAGAGCGTTGCATTGAACTTGCAGCAAGGAGGTCGCTACTCGCAGAGCCAAAGAGATCCTCCCATAAGACTGCTCTACGGATCATTCACTACCTCACCATAGTAAGCTTATAGTCTGGTGGTGATGTCATCATTGGCACATAACAATAATTGGCATCTTTGTGGGTGATGTCATTATTGGATAATTGGACCAGGTGTATACACAATGTATGAGTCAATAACCCTTGCGATCGACCTTTTTTTAGCAGAGGGGTGTGGTCTGAGTACCGGGTATCTTGGTAGTGTGGTCTGAGTACCGGGTATCTTGGTAGTGTGGTCTGGGTACCGGGTATCTTGGTAATGTGGTCTGGGTACCAGGTATCTTGGTAGTGTGGTCTGGGTACTGGGTATCTTGGTAGTGTCCATTCCTACCCACTTTGTGGCTTCCTTCCCTGTGCAGTGTTGGAGGGAAGACCTCGGCCATATGTGTGTACAGTGCCCAGGACACCAAGAACTACCCCACTGACGCCGGGGGTACGTCCAATACTGTGGTGGATGCCTTCAGACTGAACCTCATCAATGCTGTCACCAACCAGACCTCTTACAATATCCTAGTGCAGGTGTGTGTGTGGATGTGTGTGCAGGTGTGTGTGCAGGTGTGTGTGTGGATGTGTGTACAGGTGTTTGTGGATGTGTGTGCGTGTGCATGTGTGTGTGGTGTGGATGTGTCCATGTGTAGATGTATGTGTGTATGTGTGTGTGGATGTGTGCATGGGGATGTGTGGCTGTATGTGTGTGTATTTTATGTATGTGTAATCTTAGGTAGATGTGTATATCATGTATTGTAATGTTTAAGTTATTAAGTCTTAATCCCCCCTCCCCCCCCCCCCCTGTCCCCTGCTCTTTCTTCTCCCTCTCACCCTCCCAGTGTGACCCACAGGGGAGGTGGGTGAGTGGATCCCAGTACCCAGACTACGTCAAAGTGGCCCCGCCCACCATGGTGGTCCAATATTACTCTGACCCCCTGGTAGTCCTCAATGGAGTCAAGTAAGGCTAACCTTTGTGCATGCATGCAGGCCTCTTAACCCCCCCCCCCCCCCCATCTCCCCTTACTCCATCCCTCTTACCCCTCCCCATCTATCCCCCTTACCCCTCCTCCTACCCCATCCCATTACCCCTCCCTCCCTCCCTCCCTCCCTCCCCCTCCCCCCCTATAGTGTGGTCAAGATGGCTGTGGACCAGGTGTGTGTGACCTATAACACAACAACACCTGGATGTCTGATGCAAGATGTGTTGTTTCTCGGAACAGGTGTGTATTGTGTATTTATACTATTAGTGAAAGGGAAAGGCGTGTGTTGTGTTAGTGGAAAGGAAAGGCATGTGTACATGTGATGTTATGTGTGCATAGTGTTATGTCAACACAGCTACATTGTACCTGTGTTAACTGTACACCATCCCCTCCCATCTCCTCCTTCCCATCCCCTCCCCATCTCCTCCCATACTACCACCATACCATCCCTCCCATCTTCTCCTTCCCATCCCCTCCCATCTCCACCTTCCCATCTCCTCCCCATCTCCTCCCATCACCTTCCCATCTCCTCCCCCATCTCCTCCTCCCCGTCCCCTCCCATACTACCACCATACCATCCCCTCCCATCCACTCCTCCCCATCCCCTCCCATACTACCACCATACCATACTACCACCATACCATCCCCTCCCATCCACTCCTCCCCATCCCCTCCCATCCCCTCCTCCCCATCCCCTCTTCATCCCAGATGATGGCAAAGTGATGAAGGTTGTGCTAACAGCCAGGGGTACACCAGTAGTGGTGGAGGAACTCACTGTGAGTTGATATGTGGGGGTGACACCCCCACGATGACACCTGTATGATGACACCCTTGTGATGACACCCTTATGATGACACCCTTATAGTGACACCCTTATGATGACACCCTTATGATGACACCCTTATGGTGACACCCTTATGATGACACCCTTATGGTGACACCCTTATGGTGACACCCTTATGATGACACCCTTATGGTGACACCCTTATGATGACACCCTTATGGTGACACATTTATGGTGGGATGGTGATTACACCCTTATGGTGACACCCTTATAGTGGCACCCTTATGGTGACACCCTTATGGTGACACCCTTATGATGACACCCTTATGGTGACACCCTTATGGTGACACCCTTATGATGACACCCTTATGGTGACACCCTTATGGCGACACCCTTATGATGACACCCTTATGGTGACACCCTTATGGCGACACCCCTATGTACACGTATATGTACATGTGCGCATGTATTAGTACACTGTTCTCATTTCATTTGCAGTTTGATGATAACAATCCAATCAACCAGTTGAGTATTCAGGTATGACATCATCCTGATGTGGGGAGGGGAGTGGTCTTCTACCTCCCCACTCCCACCTCTCCCCTCACCCTACACCCCTACTCACTCCCACCTCTCCCCTCACCCTACACCCCTATTCACTCCCACCTCTCCCCTCACCCTACACCCCTATTCACTCCCCACCTCTCCCCTCACCCTACACCCCTACTCACTCCCACCTCTCCCCTCACCCTACACCCCTATTCACTCCCCACCTCTCCCCTCACCCTACACCCCTACTCACTCCCGCCTCTCCCCTCACCCTATACCCCTATTCACTCCCCGCCTCTCCCCTCACCCTATACCCCTATTCACTCCCCACCTCTCCCCTCACCCTATACCCCTATTCACTCCCCGCCTCTCCCCTCACCCTATACCCCTATTCACTCCCCACCTCTCCCCTCACCTCTCCCCTCACCATGTTCCACTTGATGTACCGTACTGCCAAGACATATTAGCGGAGAGAACTGTTTGGCGGAGCCAAAACGATTTATTTTAACTAACTGGCGATTTTCAATTGGCGGAAGTCTCAGGATCAATAAGTTTAAGGCGATTTATAATTGGCGGAAATATCGTCTACAGCTAGCTATATAATTACGTACGGAATGCTCCTCCCCCCGCCCCCCTCTGCGACGCGGATAACATGTTGGCGGAGAAAATTAAATATTAAGTTGATGGCGACACAGTTGGCGGAACTTTCCGCCAACTAGTTGTCGCCAAAACGTCTTGGCAGTACGGTAGCTTGATGGAGGCTTCTCTGTGAACTATTACCTGTGCATGTGGGTGTGGCTTTGATACAAGTGGTATAAGGGTAGCCACCATTCAACCATTGGTGTGCAGAGTGACAGAGGGTGAGAGTTGGTGCCAGTGATGAGGTGATGAGGTGTGCAGTGATGAGGTGTGCAGTGATGAGGGGATGAGGTGTGCAGTGATGAGGTGTTGAGGTGTGCAGTGATGAGGTGATGAGGTGTGCAGTGATGAGGTGATGAGGTGTGCAGTGATGAGGTGTGCAGTGATGAGGTGTTGAGGTGTGCAGTGATGAGGTGATGAGGTGTGCAGTGATGAGGTGATGAGGTGTGCAGTGATGAGGTGTTGAGGTGTGCAGTGATGAGGTGTTGAGGTGTGCAGTGATGAGGTGATGAGGTGTGCAGTGATGAGGTGATGAGGTGTGCAGTGATGAGGGGATGAGGTGTGCAGTGATGAGGTGTTGAGGTGTGCAGTGATGAGGTGATGAGGTGTGCAGTGATGAGGTGTTGAGGTGTGCAGTGATGAGGTGTTGAGGTGTGCAGTGTTGAGGTGTGCAGTGATGAGGTGACGAGGTGTGTAGTGATGAGGTGTGCAGTGATGAGGGGATGAGGTGTGCAGTGATGAGGTGTTGAGGTGTGCAGTGATGAGGTGTGCAGTGATGAGGTGATGAGGTGTGCAGTGATGAGGTGATGAGGTGTGCAGTGATGAGGTGTTGAGGTGTGCAGTGATGAGGTGTTGAGGTGTGCAGTGATGAGGTGATGAGGTGTGCAGTGATGAGGTGATGAGGTGTGCAGTGATGAGGTGATGAGGTGTGCAGTGATGAGGTGATGAGGTGTGCAGTGATGAGGTGTTGAGGTGTGCAGTGATGAGGGGATGAGGTGTGCAGTGATGAGGTGATGAGGTGTGCAGTGATGAGGTGACGAGGTGTGCAGTGATGAGGTGTTGAGGTGTGCAGTGATGAGGTGTGCAGTGATGAGGTGTTGAGGTGTGCAGTGATGAGGTGATGAGGTGTGCAGTGATGAGGTGTTGAGGTGTGCAGTGATGAGGTGTTGAGGTGTGCAGTGTTGAGGTGTGCAGTGATGAGGTGACGAGGTGTGTAGTGATGAGGTGTGCAGTGATGAGGTGATGAGGTGTGCAGTGATGAGGTGATGAGGTGTGCAGTGATGAGGTGATGAGGTGTGCAGTGATGAGGGGATGAGGTGTGCAGTGATGAGGTGTTGAGGTGTGCAGTGATGAGGTGATGAGGTGTGCAGTGATGAGGTGATGAGGTGTGTAGTGATGAGGTGATGAGGTGTGCAGTGATGAGGTGATGAGGTGTGCAGTGATGAGGTGATGAGGTGTGCAGTGATGAGGTGTTGAGGTGTGCAGTGATGAGGGGATGAGGTGTGCAGTGATGAGGTGTTGAGGTGTGCAGTGATGAGGTGTTGAGGTGTGCAGTGTTGAGGTGTGCAGTGATGAGGTGTTGAGGTGTGCAGTGATGAGGTGATGAGGTGTGCAGTGATGAGGTGTGCAGTGATGAGGTGTGCAGTGATGAGGTGTTGAGGTGTGCAGTGATGAGGTGATGAGGTGTGCAGTGATGAGGTGATGAGGTGTGCAGTGATGAGGTGTTGAGGTGTGCAGTGATGAGGTGATGAGGTGTGCAGTGATGAGGTGATGAGGTGTGCAGTGATGAAGTGTTGAGGTGTGCAGTGATGAGGTGATGAGGTGTGCAGTGATGAGGTGATGAGGTGTGCAGTGATGAGGTGATGAGGTGTGCAGTGATGAGGTGTTGAGGTGTGCAGTGATGAGGTGTTGAGGTGTGCAGTGATGAGGTGTGCAGTGATGAGGTGATGAGGTGTGCAGTGATGAGGTGTGCAGTGATGAGGGGATGAGGTGTGCAGTGATGAGGTGTTGAGGTGTGCAGTGATGAGGTGTTGAGGTGTGCAGTGATGAGGTGTGCAGTGATGAGGTGATGAGGTGTGCAGTGATGAGGTGTGCAGTGATGAGGTGATGAGGTGTGCAGTGATGAGGTGATGAGGTGTGCAGTGATGAGGTGATGAGGTGTGCAGTGATGAGGTGTTGAGGTGTGCAGTGATGAGGTGTGTAGTGATGAGGTGATGAGGTGTGCAGTGATGAGGGGATGAGGTGTGCAGTGATGAGGTGTTGAGGTGTGCAGTGATGAGGTGTTGAGGTGTGCAGTGATGAGGTGATGAGGTGTGCAGTGATGAGGGGATGAGGTGTGCAGTGATGAGGTGTTGAGGTGTGCAGTGATGAGGTGTGCAGTGATGAGGTGTTGAGGTGTGCAGTGATGAGGTGATGAGGTGTGCAGTGATGAGGTGATGAGGTGTGCAGTGATGAGGTGTTGAGGTGTGCAGTGATGAGGTGACGAGGTGTGCAGTGATGAGGTGTTGAGGTGTGCAGTGATGAGGTGATGAGGTGTGCAGTGATGAGGTGATAAGGTGTGCAGTGATGAGGTGATGAGGTGTGCAGTGATGAGGGGATGAGGTGTGCAGTGTTGAGGTGTGCAGTGATGAGGTGTGCAGTGATGAGGTGATGAGGTGTGCAGTGATGAGGTGTGCAGTGATGAGGTGATGAGGTGTGCAGTGATGAGGTGTTGAGGTGTGCAGTGATGAGGTGATGAGGTGTGCAGTGATGAGGTGTTGAGGTGTGCAGTGATGAGGTGATGAGGTGTGCAGTGATGAGGTGATGAGGTGTGCAGTGATGAGGTGTTGAGGTGTGCAGTGATGAGGTGTTGAGGTGTGCAGTGATGAGGTGTTGAGGTGTGCAGTGATGAGGTGTTGAGGTGTGCAGTGTTGAGGTGTGCAGTGATGAGGTGACGAGGTGTGCAGTGATGAGGTGATGAGGTGTGCAGTGATGAGGTGTTGAGGTGTGCAGTGATGAGGTGATGAGGTGTGCAGTGATGAGGTGATGAGGTGTGCAGTGATGAGGTGTTGAGGTGTGCAGTGATGAGGTGTTGAGGTGTGCAGTGATGAGGTGATGAGGTGTGCAGTGATGAGGTGACGAGGTGTGCAGTGATGAGGTGTTGAGGTGTGCAGTGATGAGGTGATGAGGTGTGCAGTGATGAGGTGATGAGGTGTGCAGTGATGAGGTGATGAGGTGTGCAGTGATGAGGTGACGAGGTGTGCAGTGATGAGGTGTTGAGGTGTTGAGGTGTGCAGTGATGAGGTGTGCAGTGATGAGGTGATGAGGTGTGCAGTGATGAGGTGTGCAGTGATGAGGTGATGAGGTGTGCAGTGATGAGGTGATGAGGTGATGAGGTGTGCAGTGATGAGGTGTTGAGGTGTGCAGTGATGAGGTGATGAGGTGTGCAGTGATGAGGTGTGCAGTGATGAGGGGATGAGGTGTGCAGTGATGAGGTGTGTAGTGATGAGGTGTTGAGGTGTGCAGTGATGAGGTGATGAGGTGTGCAGTGATGAGGTGATGAGGTGTGCAGTGATGAGGTGTGCAGTGATGAGGTGTTGAGGTGTGCAGTGATGAGGTGATGAGGTGTGCAGTGATGAGGTGATGAGGTGTGCAGTGATGAGGTGTGCAGTGATGAGGTGATCAGGTGTGCAGTGATGAGGTGATGAGGTGTGCAGTGATGAGGTGATGAGGTGTGCAGTGATGAGGTGATGAGGTGATGAGGTGTGCAGTGATGAGGTGTGCAGTGATGAGGTGATGAGGTGTGCAGTGATGAGGTGTTGAGGTGTGCAGTGATGAGGTGATGAGGTGTGCAGTGATGAGGTGTTGAGGTGTGCAGTGATGAGGTGATGAGGTGTGCAGTGATGAGGTGACGAGGTGTGCAGTGATGAGGTGTTGAGGTGTGCAGTGATGAGGTGAGGAGGTGTGCAGTGATGAGGTGATGAGGTGTGCAGTGATGAGGTGATGAGGTGTGCAGTGATGAGGTGATGAGGTGTGCAGTGATGAGGTGATGAGGTGTGCAGTGATGAGGTGTTGAGGTGTGCAATGATGAGGTGATGAGGTGTGCAGTGATGAGGTGATGAGGTGTGCAGTGATGAGGTGTTGAGGTGTGCAGTGATGAGGTGATGAGGTGTGCAGTGATGAGGGGATGAGGTGTGCAGTGATGAGGTGTTGAGGTGTGCAGTGATGAGGTGATGAGGTGTGCAGTGATGAGGTGATGAGGTGTGCAGTGATGAGGTGTTGAGGTGTGCAGTGATGAGGTGATGAGGTGTGCAGTGATGAGGTGTTGAGGTGTGCAGTGATGAGGTGATGAGGTGTGCAGTGATGAGGTGTTGAGGTGTGCAGTGATAGAGGGAGAGACATTGTCGTAATTTTTCTCTGATCTCTTTCTCTCCTTCCCTCCTCTCCCCTTCCCTCCTCTCCCCTTCCCTCCTCTGATCCCTCCACTGCATGGTCCAGTCAAGTAACAACTCTTTTGTCGTTACCACGGACACCAAGGTATACATCGTACCCCTAGAGAGGTGCTCATTTAAGTATGGAGCCAACTGCAGGTGAGACCACTAGACCACTAGACCACCAGACCACTAGACCACTAGACCACTAGACCACTAGATCACTAGACCACTAGATCACTAGACCACTAGACCACTAGATCACTAGACCACCAGGTCAGACTGCTACATACTGCCACCCACTCGTAGCTTTTTAAAATTACCTTTAACCCTTCACCCCTCCCCCTCCAGTGCCTGTATCCAATCGCGTGATCCCTATTGTGTCTGGAACTATCGGACCCAGATGTGTGAACATAACTACCAGGTGGAGCCAGGCAGGTAAGGGGGTGGAGCCAGGCAGGTAAGGGGTGGAGCCAGGCAGGTAGGGGGTGGAGCCAGGCAGGTAGGGGGTGGAGCCAGGCAGGTAGGGGGTGGAGCCAGGCAGGTAAGGGGTGGAGCCAGGCAGGTAGGGGGTGGAGCCAGGCAGGTAGGGGGTGGAGCCAGGCAGGTTTTCTTTTGGGGGGGGGGGGGGGGGGGGTAGTAAACTCCATATGGCTAGGAGTGCATGTCCTACACATTACTGGTACATTATGAATATGTGAAATCTAGATTATTTACTACTGAGGTTAATGGAAGGTGGGGTGGGTGGGTACTGCAAGCCAAACATGGCTCTAACCTGCTTGCAGAAACCATGCTATAACATACATGTACATGTAGTTAGCAGAGTTATAGAAATGGGGGGATAAGCGCACATTAGTTATTCAAGGATCTTATCTGTAGTTACCCCAAGGTTATGTCAATTTCTGTGGTAGTTGCTACATGTACAGTTATGCGAAAATCTGTTACATGTATAACTAGTGTGCGCTTTTCCCAGTTGTCATAACTTGGTATAACCATATATGTCTTGCAGTGTTACATGTGTGGATGCATGTGTGTTATGTGTGCAGGTCAGGGCGTGAACATCTCATTGTGTGTGGTGTGAACATCTCAGTGTGTGTGGTGTGAACATCTCATTGTGTGTGGTGTGAACATCTCATTGTGTGTGGTGTGAACATCTCAGTGTGTGTAGTAGGACAAGTGTGTCCACTAAATACTGCATGCATGGACGGCCTGGGTACCTGACTGATCGGGTGCAACTGATCGGTCGGGTACCCAGGCTATGCATGGACAGGCAGGGTGTAGCATGTGTAAAAAGCATGTACATGTACATGTATATAATGTTTATAACAATGCCCCTCTATCCTTCAGCAACATATCGTCATCATTTAACAGCTCACTTTCAGTATCCTACTACCAGAACATACACACAGGAGTGGTCCAGAACCTGTTCTGTCCAGGTACGCCCATGTAGGGGAGCTGTGGGGAAAGTGTGCACCCCTCTCCCACATGGGCCCCTCCCCATGTGGACCCCTCCTCATGTGGGCCCCTCCCATCTGCCCCTCCCATACTGAATGTAGAGGTACATGTATGTCATTTCAAGGGGTTATTAATTTAATGGAAATGACTTTATTTGGTATCCAGTTAGGGGTGTCTATAGAGAGGATTCCCCCTCTTGATACATGTTCATGTAGAGTTGGTACTCACTGTAAAGTTCAAATGGATCACCTGACCATGACCACTCCCCCTATCCAGCAACCGCAATACCTTGTAGCCTAGCAACGGTCACTGACCCTGCAAATCAGGTTCCGGAGATACAGGTCCAGCTGGTTGGAGCCAACTGTTCCTCGGTGACCATTAGGGTGACAGGTCTGTTCAGCAACAGTGCTGCTCCCACCAGCCTCACAATGCCAGGTACAGTTGGAGGGGTGAGGGTTAAGTGTTGCCATGGTGAAGGTGTCGTGATAGTTCAAATAATCAGGGACTGGAGAGTAGTCTTTCCTAATTAGTGCCCATCTGTACTCTCATACATGTGTTCCTGAATACTTTCTTTTTCTCTATCTAGGATTTTTTTGTATTTCCTATTTATATATTCCTATGATTATTTCTCTATATAGTGCCCCTCTCAGGATCTGTAACGCTGTCGACCTCCATCATTGGGTACCAGAGCTATGAGGTCATGGCCCTCTCACCCATGGGTATGGTTGGCAGAGCTGTCCTCACAACTAGACCACAAGGTTTGTACACAGGGGTGTGGCTACAGGATCATGGGTGTGGCTACAGTAGCATGGGTGTGGCTACAGTAGCATGGGTGTGGCTACAGTATCATGGGTGTGGCTACAGTATCATGGGCGTGGCTACAGTATCATGGGTGTGGCTACAGTATAATGGGTGTGGCTACAGTATCATGGGTGTGGCTACAGGATCATGGGTGTGGCTATAGTATCATGGGTGTGGCTACAGTATAATGGGTGTGGCTACAGTATCATGGGCGTGGCTACAGTATCATGGGTGTGGCTATAGTATCATGGGTGTGGCTACAGTATAATGGGTGTGGCTACAGTATAATGGGTGTGGCTACAGTATCATGGGTGTGGCTACAGGATCATGGGTGTGGCTATAGTATCATGGGTGTGGCTACAGTATAATGGGTGTGGCTACAGGATCATGGGTGTGGCTATAGTATCATGGGTGTGGCTACAGTATAATGGGTGTGGCTACAGTATAATGGGTGTGGCTACAGTATCATGGGTGTGGCTATAGTATCATGGGTGTGGCTACAATATAATGGGTGTGGCTACAGTATCATGGGTGTGGCTACAGGATCATGGGTGTGGCTACAGTATTCTACAGGGTGGGGTGAGTGTTACATGTGTATGTAATAATTCTAATCAAAGATGATTAAAAGAAAAAAGAAACAGATCAATAATTTGGTACAGTTTATTACCAATCTACATGTACCTGAAGCTACATGTACATGTACGTACACGTAGTAAACCTTCCTCGTCATGTAATAATTTATTCGTTATGAACAGTGTACATGTAAATTATGAGTCACTCCTCCATACCTTGATACTGAACATCTGTACGCCTATATGTACTACCCTCCTCCCCCTTCCCATTTCAGCTCCTTCCCCCAAGTCAGTCGGCTTTCACATGACTCCACTTAACTCCACCTCTTTCCGCGTCAACGTACAAGTTGTTTTGTTGACAGACAACATCCAGAACTACACCTTCAAAGTATGTGTATATGTGTACATGTGTGAGGGGCATAAGAGCATGTATGGAGTTGCTGAGGTGGGACAGAATCTGAGGAAATAATCAGACCACACTTTCTAATAACTATGGGAGAGTGGTACATGTCCCCTACAAATGGCTGCCCATCACAGAGATATACGGGTTGTCATGGAGTTATAGTTAGTCAGTAGTCCACCCACCCCCCTGGGGGGGGGCCAGCTAAGTTCCCTCTTACACACGTGCGCACCATGTCTCTGCAGGTCCAGTACATGGGCGTGGCTACAGTACATGGGCGTGGCTACAGTATAATGGGCGTGACTACAGTATCATGGGTGTGGCTACAGTATCATGGGTGTGGCTACAGTATCATGGGTGTGGCTACAGTAGCATGGGTGTGGCTACAGTATAATGGGCGTGGCTACAGTATAATGGGCGTGACTACAGTATCATGGGTGTGGCTACAGTATCATGGGTGTGGCTACAGTATCATGGGTGTGGCTACAGTATCATGGGTGTGGCTACAGTATCATGGGTGTGGCTACAGTATCATGGGTGTGGCTACAGTATCATGGGTGTGGCTACAGTATCATGGGTGTGGCTACAGTATCATGGGTGTGGCTACAGTATCACATGCACACCATGTCTCTGTAGGTCCAGTACATGACCACCACGTTACCCTCGATGAGCTTGGTGACCATTGGCCAGTCCTTGGTAGTGGTGGATTCCACCCTGAAGAGTGGGACTCCCTTCAACGTCAACGTCACCATCACCAATACCCAGGGGTCCACCTCACTGACGGGGGTCGTCACCCTCCCTCTGCCCCCCGCCACCTGCACCACATCAGTGGCAGCCATCACTGCTACCTCTGTGTCCCTCCTCCTCACCAGCACAATGTCCTCCTACCCCGGCTACACCATACTGCTGAACGGGAGCAAGGTGTGTGGGCATATCTGTGTGAGCATATCTGTGTTACAATGAGCATATCTGTGTTACAATGAGCATATCTGTGTTACAATGAGCATATCTGTGTTACAATGAGCATATCTGTGTTACAATGAGCATATCTGTGTTACAATGAGCATATCTGTGTTACAATGAGCGTATCTGTGTTACAATGAGCATATCTGTGTTACAATGAGCATATCTGTGTTACAGTGAGCATGGTGTGGTAAAACCATTGTTTGCAACAAAGATATGCTCACATACCATAAAATATGTGTTGTCTTATATAATATATTTTGGAATGGTGGTGTAACAAGGAAGGAAACAAGGGATCAATGATGATACAAAAAATGGAATACTACTACTGTATATGTAGCACTGTTGTAGCAGTCACTAATATACATGCAACATGAAATGCACATCAGTAAAACTCATCATGAATTGTTCTGTTACAAGTCAAAACATTTCAATTCCCAAAACAGAAGTAGCGATTTGTGCAATATGTATGGTGTTGTTGAGATGGGACAGAATCTGAGGAAATAATCAGACCACACTTTCTAATAACTATGGGAGAGTGGTACATGTCCCCTACAAATGGCTGCCCATCACAGAGATATATATGGAGTTATACTGGTTGTCATGGGGTTATACTGGTTGTCATGGGGTTATCTTTGCATCAGGATATTTGTACATGTAAGGTTACAATCAGTTGCATTTTAATAATTAATGTGATCAGTTGTGTAGCAATAGCATAGCCAAACTTATCAATGACACATTCCCACCTGGTACCAAATGATGCCTTAATCATATGCTCTCTTCAATCACGTTCACAAGAGATTGGACTGTACCCAGCCATTGGCCATGCCCACTACTGTCACTGTGGGAGGCCTCACCCCCTTCACATCCTACAACATCTCCGTGCAGGCGTGCAATAAAGGTAGGCACCCTTTGGGAGATGGTTTAGTTTAACCCCTTCACCACTGCAGCTGGAGAAGGGCCTAGCTGTGGTGTTGCCATAGCCACTCTGTGTGCAGCTCCTGGCAGGGTGGGAGGGCTGGTGGTGTCCCTGAACACCTCACAGCTGCTGCAGTTCACTTGGCAGAGGCCTCTGAACCCCAACGGCCCCCTGAGTGTGTATAAGGTGTGTGTGTGTGTGTGTGTGTGTGTGTGTGTGTGTGTGTGTGTGTGGTGTGTGTGTGTGTGTGTAGGTGTATGTGTATTTGTGTGTTTATGTTTATGTGTGGTGGTATGTGTTGCATTGTGTATATTTGTGTGTGCCTTATGGATCCTCCTTCCCAGTCCATCTCAATCCAGAAGCCTTTCTTAATCTGTTTTGAGTAGTAAATCAAATTTATTGCTAGTGTTGACCGGTCAAATCAGCTTCCTTACATGTGATAAAATTAATGTGTGTGTAGCTGATGGGATCAAATGGTATAATGTATTAAACTTTATCGGTCATTGACAATCAATCATTAGGTTAAATGCAATTATAGAAGAATTATATTTTTGTGTTCATTAAAACAAAACTCACAAGTTGTGTATGTGTGTACATGTATGTGTTTGTGTACGTGTTTTGTGTGTATTTATGTGTGTTGTGTGTGTGTGTGTGGTGGTGTGTGTGTGTGTAGGTGTATGTGTATTTGTGTGTTTATGTTTATGTGTGGTGGTATGTGTTGCGTTGTGTATATTTGTGTGTACCTTATGGATCCTCCTTCCCAATTCATCTTTTTAAATCTGTTTGAATAGTAAAATTTGAATAATTGTAATGCTAGTGTTGACCGTTTGCTATTGGTCAAATTAGCTTCCTTACATGTGATGTTGTGTAGCTGATGGTATAATGGTTGGTTGTATTAAACTTTATCAGGCATTGGCAGTCAAGTCTCACATATCATTAGGTTAAAAGCAATTATAGAAGTATTATATTTTTGTGTTCATTAAAACAAAACTCACTTTAGTATTTGTACAATAACATGCCAATGCTATTACTCCTAACATGTCAATGCTATTACTATAACTAACCCCTAACATGAAGTAATATTACTCTAATTAACGCCTAACACCAGGTAACATGTCAATGCTGTTACACTAATTAACCCCTAATACTAGGTAACATGTCAATGCTAATTAACCCCTAACATCTAATGCTATTACTCCAATTAATGCCTAACACCAGATAGCATGTAAGCACATCATCTCTCCATGTGTAGATCACCAGACGCTGCTATCCTTCAGTTGCCGGGCAACCCTCCACCGTCACCACCCAGACCTCCACCACCCTCACCATCCCATCTCTCCCACCCTCCTCCTCGTGTTGCATAACCGTATCTGCCATCAACACGTGTGCCAGTATCACGTACGAAGGTCTGGGCACCACCACCTGTGGCCACACCCAGGACATGCCCCCCACAGTACAGAACCTCACGGCAGTGGTGCTCTCCCCGCACTCAGTGGCCCTCATGTGGGCGGGGCAGCAGGTGACCGGGGTGAGGTACTCCATTACATCATTGCTGGGCACCACCAACGTCAGCAATGTGTCCAGCGTCATTGTGGAGGGGCTGTCCCAGGGGATTCCATACTCGTTTACGGTCCAGCCTTTCACCAGTACTTATGTGGGGGCCGGGGTCACGATCAACGTCACCATTCCATTCCCTGCCATGGTACCCGTTCCGGGAACTCTCGCCGTGGTACCCAACAGTACCACACAGGTCACGTTCGCGTGGTCAGGGGGAGGTGCCCTGGTCCAACAGTACAAGGTGTACCTCCAGTGTGGGCAGGTCACATGGGTACTGTACGTGGCCCCGCCCACCTCCAACCTGACTGCAGACATCTCCGACCACGGTGCAGACTTTGGGTCGTGTGCCATCATGGTGCAGGCAGTGAACGCCCTTGGCCCCGGCGGGAACTCTTCTGTCACCGCGGCAACAGTCGTCACGGTGCCCAACAGGCCCCCCGCCCGGCCCACCTCATATGTACGCAACAGCAGGTCCTCCGGCACCACCTTCAGCTGGGCCACACAGCACCCCTTCTCCCTGGCCAACCTCACTGTACTCTCCCAGCTGACCTCCTCGGGCTATGGCCTGGGTACCACCCCGCAGGCCTACAATGGAAGCAGCACTGTGGTGTATGCGACCTTCCCTGGTGCCCAGTACTCCTTCAGCACACAGCTGTGTGGTACATGGGGGTGTGGCTTACCATCAAGCAATCTGGTGAATTTTACCACCAGCAGCGTAAGTAGGAAGGGAAAGGCAGGAGGGAGGGAGGGAGGGAGGGAGGAGGGGAGGGAGGGAGGGAGGGAGGGAGGAAGGAAGGAAGGAAGGAAGGAAGGAAGGAAGGAAGGAAGGAAGGAAGGAAGGAAGGAAGGAAGGAAGGAAGGAAGGAAGGAAGGAGGTTAGGGGAACGGGGGAATGGGAAAAGGGGTAGGAGGGAAGAAGGAAGGGAAGCTATCCAAGGGTCATAAGTGAATTAAGATAGATTTTAGAGGGAGAAGATGGATGGAGGGAGGGAAGGGTCATAAGGGAAAGAAGTAGAGGGGAGGGAGGGGGGGGGGGAGGGAATACCAGTGGAAGGAGAACCAGAAGGAACTCTTACCAATACATTATTGTGTTCCACGAGGAAATTGTATTTTTTTACCTTAGCTTTCTATTTAACTTCTGCAGATACTTCTGCCTCCACCCTCTGATTGTAAGGTCTGGGCACTCACCTCTTCCTCGATATCCCTGATGTGGAGCACACCAGTGGGCGTGGCCAGAGAAAACACATCCTACCAAATAATCCTGAGTGGTCCCGCCCCCCAAATGCAGGTGGGTGTAGTCGTGCCATCCGTGAGCACAGACCCCCAGACGTGGAGCCACACAGGGTTATCGGCAGAGACAAACTACGTCGTGTCTGTGGGCACCATTGGCCCCGCGGGTGCATGGGGACCGGTGACCCTCTGTGCCATGGTGGTCACCCCCTCTGCACCCCTCTCCTCCCCCTTGAACATGTCCACACTCTGGAGGGTGAACGGCTATGTGGACGTGTTCTGGCAAGCTCCACCCATCACCAATGGGAGCGTAGTGGTCTATGAGGTTCAGTGGCACGATGCCCTCCTCCCCCTCCCCGTGACCTGCGATAACTCCTCTGTTGGCAGTGCTGCTGCTAACACCACCTCTTTGGAGTACTCCTTCAGTGCCCCCAATGCCTCCACGTCGCTACTGGTGTGCGTCAGGGGGTACAATAGAGGACTGCCGGGTGCGTGGGCATGGCGACAGGCCACGCCTCTCATGGCCACACCCACTGTTACCACGGCCGCTCAGGGCAGTACCCCTCTGGGGAGGGACCCAGGCCTGCTGGCTGCAGTGATACTCTCCTTTGTCTTCATGGTGAGCACAGCGGTCCTCACGGTGGTGGTCACCTGCTGCTGTTGGCACCACACCACCTCCTCCAAGTGGTCCCCTAAGAAGAGCGATGGGATAGTAGCAGATTAACATTCAGACTTCTCATATACCTCTCCTAGACTACTCCTCTTCCTCCTCTCTCCTCCTCTCTCTCTCTCCTCCTCTCCCTCCTCCTCCTCCCCTCCCTCCTCCTCCCCTCCCTCCTCCTCCTCCTCCTCCTCCCCTCCCTTCTCCACCCCCTACTACTACTCCTCTACTCCTCTCCTACTGCACTCTCCTAGACTCCTTCCTTCAAATCTACTCCTCTCTCCCTCCTCCTCCTACTTCACACTCCTAGATTCCTCCTCCTTCCTTCAGGCTACTTGCCCCCCACAGAATGTGACCATTTCTATGACCATTTATTGTAATGGTGGTGGTGGTGGCCATGGGTCATTATAATTGTACCTGTGCAGTGTATGTGCATCATCTATTGTTTGTTCTATGCCTTGTGCCTTGTGGAGGAGATGTACTCAGAAGTCCTGTGACATGTAGATATACAAATACTTGTACGTGTTTCAGTCCACTATTTGTGGCACTTATAGATATACAGATACACGATAGATAAACTGATCATTCAGACGTGCATCAGAGATTTATACATGATCTCTGGCAGTATATATTGCATTTGGCATATATACTGCCAGAGATCATGTATAAATCTCTGATGCACGTCTGAATGATCAGTTTATCTATTTATACACATGTATTACACCGCGTAATACCGGTAAATTATAAAAGCAATTTCATTTGAGGGATTAATATTGCAACTGACGACGGCTGGTTTTTAAAAATGGGTGACGCACATGGGGCAAGTAAGCTACATTGGCAGTACTGGTTATATCTGAGTGTGACCTATGTGTGAGTACGTATAGAATCCTCAGCTATGGAATGATATCTTGTTTCCATCTACCCCAATCTGTACGTGGCTATAGCTAGGCCTAGGCCTACACGAAGTTTCGCTTGAATTTTGGGCGGAATTTTGTCTTCATGCACATGTACGAGTCATTTGTTGGTTTGCAGGGGGAAATTCAAGCCTGCACAGGCCTGTGCTGACCCGCAATGGATTGGAACATGTCACGTGATCCATTCACGTTAGTGGTCAGGTAGTAGCACGTACCAAGATTTGTACTGTAGGCTACCGAGCCTTCTGTTCGTTTTCTGGTACAATACAGTTCATTGGATATAATAAATAGCGGTACATCGGTAGCGTGACCTTGTTTTGATACCATTTTCATGGTAGGTATATTACGGGTTGCAACGATTTTTGCATCTAATTTTAAGAGCAGTTTCGATTGATGAGTTATAGTTATAGGGCACTGGTTGTCATGGGGTTATACTGGTTGTCATGGGGTTATCTTTGCATCAGGATATTTGTAAGGTACAATCACTTGCATTTTGATAATGTGATCAGTTGTTTAAAACAATAGCATAGCCAAACTTATCAATGACACATTCCCACCTGGTACCAAATGATACCTTCATTATATGCTCTCTTCATTCCCATCTGGTACCAAATGATACCTTCATTATATGCTCTCTTCATTCCCACCTGGTGCCAAATGATACCTTCATTATATGCTCTCTTCATTCCCACCTGGTACCAAATGATACCTTCATTATATGCTCTCTTCATTCCCACCTGGTACCAAATGATACCTTCATTATATGCTCTCTTCATTCCCACCTGGTACCAAATGATACCTTCATTATATGCTCTCTTCATTCCCACCTGGTACCAAATGATACCTTCATTATATGCTCTCTTCATTCCCACCTGGTACCAAATGATACCTTCATTATAGGCTCTCTTCATTCCCATCTGGTACCAAATGATACCTTCATTATATGCTCTCTTCATTCCCACCTGGTACCAAATGATACCTTCATTATATGCTCTCTTCATTCCCACCTGGTACCAAATGATACCTTCATTATATGCTCTCTTCATTCCCACCTGGTACCAAATGATACCTTCATTATATGCTCTCTTCATTCCCACCTGGTACCAAATGATACCTTCATTATATGCTCTCTTCATTCCCACCTGGTACCAAATGATACCTTCATTATATGCTCTCTTCATTCCCACCTGGTACCAAATGATACCTTCATTATAGGCTCTCTTCATTCCCACCTGGTACCAAATGATACCTTAATTATATGCTCTCTTCAATCACGTCCACAAGAGATCGGACTGTACCCAGCCATTGGCCACGCCCACTACTGTCACTGTGGGAGGCCTTACCCCCTTCACATCCTACAACATCTCCGTGCAGGCGTGCAATAAAGGTAGGTACCCTTTGGGAGATGGTTTAGTTTAACCCCTTTACCACTGCACCTGGAGAAGGGCCTAGCTGTGGTGTTGCCATAGCCACTCTGTGTGCAGCTCCTGGCAGAGTGGGAGGGCTGGTGGTGTCCCTGTACACCTCACAGCTGCTGCAGTTCACTTGGCAGAGGCCTCTGAACCCCAACGGCCCCCTGTGTGTATAAGGTGTGTGTGTGTGTGTGTGTGTGTGTGTGTGTGTGTGACAAAATATAGTACTCTTTAATTAATTTTATTCAAATATTCAACATGAATAATTTGTTTTTGATTTGATTGCAATAGATATACATGTATATTGAACTAACAAAATACTATGATGTATGGATAATAATGGACATAATACCTGCACACCTTACAGTACAAGATTTAATTTATAGAAGTATTATATTTTAGTGTTCATTAAAACAAATACTTGACACCTGTAGTATTTGTACAATAACATGTCAATGCTATTACTGTAATTAACCCATAACCCCAGGTAACATGTCAGTGCTATTACTCTAATTAATGCCAAACACCAGGTAACATGTCAATGCTGTTACTCTAATTAACCCCTAACACCAGGTAACATCTAATGCTATTACTCTAATTAATGCTATTACTACAATTAATTACTTTAATTAATGCTATTACTGCCTAACACCAAATAACTATCAATGCTATTACTCCAATTAATGCCTAACACCAGATAACATGTCATCTCTCCACGTGTAGATCACCAGACGCTGCTATCCTTCAGTTGCCGGGCAACCCTCCACCGTCACCACCCAGACCTCCACCACCCTCACCATCCCATCCCTCCCACCCTCCTCCTCGTGTTGCGTAACCATATCTGCCATCAACACGTGTGCCAGTACCAAGTACGAAGGTCTGGGCACCACCACCTGTGGCCACACCCAGGACACGCCCCCACAGTACAGAACCTCACGGCAGTGGTGCTCTCCCCGCACTCAGTGGCCCTCATGTGGGCGGGGCAGCAGGTGACCGGGGTGAGGTACTCCATTACATCATTGCTGGGCACCACCAACGTCAGCAATGTGTCCAGCGTCAACGTGGAGGGGCTGTCCCAGGGGATTCCCTACTTGTTTACGGTACAGCCTCTCTTCAGTACTTATGCGGGGGTCGGGGTCACGATCAACGTCACCATTCCATTCCCTGCCACGGTACCCGTTCCCGGAACTCTCGCCGTGGTACCAAACAGTACCACGCAGGGTCATGTTCGCGTGGTCGGGGGGAGGTGCCCTGGTCCAGCAGTACAAGGTGTACCTCCAGTGCGGGCAGGTCACGTGGGTACTGTACGTGGCCCCGCCCACCTCCAACCTGACTGCAGACATCTCCGACCATGGTGCAGACTTTGGGTCGTGTGCCATCGTGGTGCAGGCAGTGAATGCCCTCGGTCCCAGTGGGAACTCTTCTGTCACCACGGCAATGGTCGTCACGGTGCCCAACAGGCCCCCCGCCCCGCCCACCTCATATGTACGCAACAGCAGGTCCTTCGGCACCACCTTCAGCTGGGCCACACAGCACCCCTTCTCCCTGGCCAACCTCACTGTACTCTCCCAGCTGACCTCCTCGGGGTATGGCCTGGGCACCACCCAGCAGGCCTACAACGGAAGCAGCACTGTGGTGTTTGCGACCTTCCCTGGTGCCCAGTACTCCTTCAGCACACAGCTGTGTGGTACATGGGGGTGTGGCTTACCATCGAGCAATCTGGTGAATTTTACCACCAGCAGCGTAAGTGGGAAGAGGGAGGGAGGGAGGGAGGGAGGGAGGGAGGGAGGGAGGGAGGGAGGGAGGGAGGGAGGGAGGGAGGAGGTTAGGGGAACGGGGGGATGGGAAAAGGGGTAGGAAGGGAAGGAGAGAGGGAGGGAGGTAAGCTATCCAAGGGTCATAAGTGAATTAAGATAGATTTTAGAGGGAGAAGATGGATGGAGGGAGGGAAGGGTCATAAGGGGAAGAAGTGGAGGGGGGAGGGGGGGGAATACCAGTGGAAGGAGAACCAGAAGGAACTCTTACCAATACATTATTGTGTTCCACGAGGAAATTTTTTATTTATTTTAGCTTTCCACTTAACCTCTGCAGATACTTCTGCCTCCACCCTCTGATTGTAAGGTCTGGGCACTCACCTCTTCCTCGATATCCCTGATGTGGAGCACACCAATGGGCGTGGTCAGAGAAAACACATCCTACCAAATAATCCTGAGTGGCCCCGCCCCCCAGATGCAGGTGGGTGCGGTCGTGCCAACTGTGAGCACAGACCCCCAGACGTTGAGCCACACAGGGTTATCGGCAGAGACAAACTACGTCGTGTCTGTGGGCACCGTTGGAACCACGGGTGGATGGGGACCCATGACCCTCTGTGCCACGGTGGTCACCCCCTCGGCACCCCTCTCCTCACCCTTGAACCTGTCCACACTGTGGAGGGTGAACGGCTATGTGGACGTGTTCTGGCAACCTCCACCCATCACCAATGGGAGCGTGGTGGTCTATGAGGTCCAGTGGCACGATGCCCTCCTCCTCCCCCTCCCCGTGACCTGCGATAACTCCTCTGTTGGCAGTGCCCCCACTGCTGCTGCCAACACCACCTCTTTGGAGTACTCCTTCAGTGCCCCCAACGCCTCCATGTCGCTACTGGTGTGCGTCAGGGGGTACAATAGAGGACTGCTGGGTGCGTGGGCATGGCGACAGGCCACGCCCCTTGTGACCGCACCCAGCCCTACCACGGCTGCTCAGGGCAGTACCCCTCTGGGGAGGGACCCAGGCCTGCTGGCGGCAGTGATACTCTCCTTTGTCTTCATGGTGAGCACAGCGGTCCTCACGGTGGTGGTCACCTGCTGCTGTTGGCACCACACCTCCTCCAAATGGTCCCCTAAGAAGAGTGAAGTAGCATCTGATTAACATTCAGACCTCTCATATACCTCTCCTCCTCTCCCTCCCTCCTCCACCTCCTACTTCACTCTCCTAGACTCATTCTTCCTTTAAATCTGCTCCTCTCCTCCCCCTCCCTCCTCTCCTCCTCCTCTCCTCCCCCTCCCTCCTCTCCTCCTCCTCTCCTCCCTCCTCCCTCCTCCTCCTCCCTCCTCCTCCCTCCTCCTGCTCCTCCTCCTCCCTCCTCCTCCTCCTCCTCCTCCTCCTCCTCCTACATCATTCTCCTAGACTCCTCCTCCTTCCTTCAGGCCACTTGGCCCCCCCACAGAATGTGACCATTTCTATGACCATTTATTGTAATGGTGGTAGTGGTGGCCATGGGTCATTATAATTGTACCTGTGCAGTGTATGTGCATCATCTATTGTTTGTTTAATGCCTTGTGACTTGTGGAGGAGATGTACTCAGGAGTCCTGTGACATGTAAATGTACAAATACTTGTATATGTAGGTGTTTCCACTATTTGTGGCACACTCAGGTTACCTTATTCACATCCTTTGGTCATCTACAGTTTGTTTAAAGGCTGTTGGAAGAGATGTACATAACGGGGGAGCGGAAGAGGTCGTTGTTAATTATATTCATGAAACTATTAATTGGGAGAGCGCCGCTCCCCCTCATCCAGATCAGCATTTGGGGGAGTGATTGCTCCCCCTGTTCCGACGCCTATAACGTATAGATGTACAGATACACATTTATTGCATTTGGCACATATATACCGCCAGAGATCATGTATAAATCTCTGATGCTGCAGACTGCTATAACTACGGCCGAATGATCAATTTTATCTATTTATACACATGTATTACATCAATTTACATGTACCGGTAAAAGCAATTTCATTTGTAAGATCGGCAGTGATTAATAGTTATAAAATTGCAATTGAAGATGGCTGGTTTCTAAAAATGGACAAATAATTATATCCGTGACAAACTGACAGCGAAACATGGGGCAAGTAAGCTACATTGGCAGTACTGGTTGTATCTGAGTGCATGTGACCTATGTGTGAGTACGTAAGGAAACCTGAGCTATGGAATGATTGTTTCCATCTACCCCAATCTGTACGTAGGCCTAGGCCTACACGAAGTTTCGCGTGAATTTTGTCTTCATGCACATGTACGAGTCATTTGTTGGTTTGCAGGGGGGAATTCAAGCCTGCACAGGCCTGTGCTGGCCTGTAAATTATGGATTGGAACATATCACGCGATCCATTCATGTTAGTGGTCTGGTAGTAGCACGTACCAAGATTTGTACTGTAGGCTACCGAGCCTTCTGTACGTTTTCTGGTACAATACAGTTGATTGGGTATCATAAATACCGGTACAGTTACATCGCTAACATCGGTATCGTGACCTTGTTTTGATACCATTTTCATGGTAAATTACCGGTACGCCTATGCAGCAGCACTAAAACTACAGCACAATGTGTAGGTATATGTCACAAATTTTTTCAAAATCATCGGGTTGCAACGAGTTTTGTATCGATTAATCATTTTAAGAGCAGTTTTGATAAGTATCTGATTCGTCGCTTTATGATGAAAAGTTGACCTTTCAAATTTGCGCCGCATATTTCAATGTACTTGCGCAACTTTTTTTTTTGTGACCGGATTTTGAAACGCTATACTGTTCAGCATGTAAAAACGAAACAGGCATCATGCAGAACAAAAATGAGCTGACATGTATACATATACATTATAGAGGAATTCATCATTATATATTTACGACAATACAAGCTAGGTCCCCACATACAATGTCAGCTCCAGGTAAGGCTTGAAACCTGTTGGTTTGGAAAAAAAACCAGGTTATTAAAATTAAACAACCCGGTCGGTTAAGGTGATTGTTTAAAAAATAACCGGTCGGTTAAGGTTCTTCGTTTTAAAATAACCGGTAATTTCCGGTTTAGAAATTAATTATGCATAATCGATGGACCAAAAGCTAAACCAGCGCTTTACTAGTCGGGCGGGCCCTACTGCACGGCGTTTGGGTGACAATACCAAGATTTGTTCTGCTGGATTGCAGCGGGTTCATTGTTACCCAATCAGCGGCTGATGTGAGACTAGCAGTGGTATTATACATATATATAAACGATATTCACAAAAATAAAAAAATCTTAGTATATGCTTTTCACCCGAATACCCGACCAAACGCGGTCGCCCGACTAGCACTTTGCCACATGGCAAGTAAGATGATATGGACAGAACGTCGCTGATCTCGCCGCGTACGACATGCTGTGCGCGCGTACTCACCATTATAGGTAGCCTCGTCCCCAGGCCCTGTTATATTAAAGTTACGGGGGGGAAAAACAGGGCCTGGTAGACACTGCCAGGGTCGAAGCGCGCATGCGCTAGTTTGTCCCAGAATACCTGGGGTATCGCGATGGCGTATTCTCTTCAGTTCCGAGAAGCGGTGGCTTATTCTTTATCGTGTCTTAACGAACGAAATCAGGCGAGCAGCATACGCCATCGCGAAATCAGACGAGTATACGGAATGGTTTCCAAAAGGAAATTACGGTTACCCCTGGTATTCTGGGACAAACTAGCGCATGCGCGTTTCGACCCTGGCAGTGTCTACCAGGCCCTGTTTTTCCCCCCGTAACTTTAATAAAACAGGGCCTGGGGACGAGGCTACATTATAGGAGTTGTACAATTATAATAAAGATTAGTGGCTATAAATCACGGCTGTTTCATTCCATTGAAAAGTTGGTTCTCGTCCCCATTCCCTGCTTGGAGACAGGCAACTGAACCCTAGTTACCGCATGGCACTGGAATGTGGCTTATCCTTCTTTATCCGTACAACGTAAGCTCACTTTGAATCGATATATCAGTCAGGCGTCCTAAGAGGACTAAAACAGTATAAGTTTCATCTTTGTTGTATTTACATACGCGCGAAGAGAGGGCCGAGACTACATGCGCTTTATTTTGAGTTGTTCGTGTCAATAGGCTTTTTTGAGAAATCCGCCCGGCCAAATGAAAAAACTCTTTTAGAAACGTGTACTCAAGAGACGGCTGTATTTGGTTCTGTTTAGGGTGTAACGGGGCTTATTTTCTGCGCGTCGTGCCAACGCTTTGAAAAGGGCAGATTTATTTACGTAGCGAAGTGGTCCTCTCATATCGTGTATGTGCGAAACACACATAGGCCCTAGCTAGTATGCTTGGAAAACAAAAATCACACACTATTCTTTGCATTTTCTATTTCGACTTAGCTTTTCTGGCCTCAAAGACTCCAGTTTGGAAACACACTTACAATCAGGCGTACTAGCCCGACCTTCGCGTATATTCGGGCTACGCCTAATAATTAAGTGTCCTTGGGCGGTTGGCCATACTCATATGTCCTGTACGACTGATTGAAATGGTTGTGTGCTTCGTTACCCCATCAGCCCAAAGCCTGCATGCATTCATGATTGCACATGTCCACCCATGGTGTTCGAGTAGGTGCATGTTTACTGTCCTTTTCATGCTAGGAGCCTGTTCTATGGCTTTACCGTACACCTGTATACAATTTCTTTACTGCTGCTTCTTGTACTTGCACGCTCTGGAGGGATATCAAACAGTATCATTGCGTATGTCTGCATGTCAAATAAGAGCTCCATTGAAAAGGCAGCACGGGTATATTTTGTTTGAAGAACTCGTTTTACACCCTTATATAGTTCAGTTAGGACCAAATACTCTCTGACAGAACTTCTGGACATGACGTCCATTGCGTGTTTTCCATCATAGATTAATAACCTTAGGTTATTAATCTATGTTCCATTGTCGTCGTATGTCAAATTTATACAGATGGGTGTGGCGACGTGCATTATGCATGGTCCCGAGTAACCGTGTCGTTCTCTCACCAGAAAATAAGCCCCATCATGTACTAAACGCAAAGGTGAAGTACAATGATCGCTCTTTGAGCAGGAGAAGTTTTTAAAACCATCTGCCGGGCGGGTTTCGAGAAAAATCGGTTGCCGCCTGAGCACTTAATGAAGACATTAAAAGGCGTGCCTTCAATAGTACCATGCGCGGCAATTATGGGCCAAAGAAGAGCGTACTTTAACTGTGCGTATCATTCTTTTTAAGTACGAAATTGGTTGTGGAATAGCTCAAAAGCATAATGGTTGTGTATATTGAATTGGTAGTGGCAAGCAGCGCCTCTGAACGTAAACCACAAAATAATTAGCTTCTCTAGGATCCCAAATACCAAAGTACCGTAATGTTCGAATGTGTTCCGTGAAATATGTACGGTTGATTTCTCGTGCCCAGCACTATTGAAGTGTAAGACTCGCGAGATGCACTTGTTACTATAATTAAAATACCAACCGGTCAGTTGAAGTTTCTAACAACCGGTTGAAGCGGTTATTTAGCCGAAATAGAACCAGTTGGGGCGGTTATTGGATTCTCACAATCGGTTAACCGGTTAACCGGAGCTCCGGAACAACTGGTTTCAAGCCTTAGCTCCAGGTTCCGCATATTAGGTCAGTTCAAAGAGCATCATCATAACTTTCATTTTGCTTCCAATACACCACAGCGTATGTAGTTACTCAAATTTTCGGCCTGAAACAACTTTGTCTTCAACTTTATCGTACCACACATGACACAGACTTCTACCAACATGTCCAATAGGCTGTTCACTTCTTTGGTTTCCAAATCTGGAAAAAGCATAAAGGACTGAGGACTATGCAACAAAAATCAAAAGAACAATGCATACACACAAAGGCCTATAGTAGTTGACATTAATTTAATGTTTACTTGAATTTAATACAGTAACCACACGTGATATTGAAAATCTACTTGCACAGGCGCATGGGCCATCAAGTAAACAATAACATGGTGTATCACATGACTGTCACGTTAAACAACTTTCGTTTTCAGTGACCCCAGTCTTATCAACTGAGTTTTGTCTTCTCTCGGGGATAATGGATCAGGGTGATCATTGGGATGTAGCTTAAGTACTAACCTCTAAATGATTTGGCCAAACTAGATTCTGAACCCGGGAAACCGGTCAGGTATTTTCGATCGATACATAGCTTTTAAGGACTAAAGGTGTTAGGGAAACGCTATTATATTAGTATTAGGTTTTTTTTTTTCTGAAGCACTTGATTCATGCTAATTGAAGCATTTAGTTGTTCCGAGCAATGATTAATCATCGTTTGGGCCCCTTTTAAAATGTACCAGCTTGTTTTTCCATTAGAATTCGGGTTGCCAAACTTCAAACATTTTTGGCCTCACAAGATGTGACAGGAATTAATTGTACACATGATCCTCTAAAGGGTACAAATGCTGGGAAACAATCACACTACATGTAATTTAGTATTTCATTAGTTTTAATCTTTAGCCTCCAGACGTCCTATGTGTAAGTAAGATGATGTTTGGAAGCAAGTTAAAATGCAAACTCATATGAATGGAGAACAAACAAAAAACTCATTGTACTGTAGACTGATATGGTTAGCAATTCAGAAAATATGGTACTTTCTTGCTAATACTGTCAAATACATTCAATATTGCAATGCCAAGACTTGATTCTGAAGTAAACGATTCTGATTGACCCACTTTTGATGTGGACACTGTCAGTTTTTAGTTGCAACATTCCTATAGAGAGATTAGAACTAGAGCTAATAGATTCGGGATGTACACGTAGACGTGCCGTATAGCCATTGATTCACATATTGCAGCTGCAAAACACGGACTTGTACATAACAAAATAGAAATGTTAAAGTCCTGTTTCCAATCCATGCATTACTCTAAAGGCCAGCATGCACAGGTTGATTTCTTGCATGCAACTCAAATGAATATGGGTCATATAGTTGATATACATTTTTTGTAAGTTATATGTGACAATTTGCCCGGACGTTGCCTTGTGTATGCCATTATGCCAGGTGGTGTGATCATAATCCATTATATTGTCTGGGTCTGGCCTAGGTGTGTGCTCTAAAGATTAAAGAGTAACTCTTGCACTGTGGAAAAATATATTTCCCTCACTTTTTGCCCCAACTATGCTGGCATAGATTAGTTGTCCAGAATCAGTGATAGGCCTACATACTGCAGACTGCTGGTGTACATTAATGATAGGCCTACATACTGCAGACTGCTGGTGTACATTAATGATAGGCCTACATACTGCAGTCTGCTGGTGTACATTAATGATAGGCCTACATACTGCAGACTGCTGGTGTACATTAATGATAGGCCTACATACTGCAGACTGCTGGTGTACATTAATAATAGGCCTACATACGGCAGACTGTTGGTGTACATTAATGATAGGCCTACATACTGCAGACTGCTTCAGCACAATTGTGGACTGCTGCACAAGATGGGGACGTAGCCACTGTTAAGAAGCTACTGGCTGAGGGTGGTGTGGATGTGAATGTGAAGAATGAGGTGAGTGTCCTTTCAAGGGATTTCAGGTTTGATCTAGTCAGTCTTAATTTTGAGTTATGAGGTTTTGTTTGCTTATTGTGTTAATTTAAGAGGGTGAGCCATTCCCATAATTAGCCACTATGGGATCTGAGGCAAAGTCAGGATAATGGTTGCACTACATGTACTTTGTGTCCATAAGCATTCATCATGTCAGTGGTGGGGTTTGCACTGGGACACAATGGAGGTACATTTCATGGCCGTAGTCAATCACAAAAATAATTAATATTCATGAGTCACGATACAACAATGCATAGGTAAGTACATGTATGACACTAAAATGTACATTCTGTGTAGTGTATGCATTAAACAAATGTTCCAAGTGCAGTGTGGCGGCTTGAATTATGGCTTATGAAGTCATTTGCCACTGCTTGAAGGTCTAACATCTGCATGTATGCACATGTGCATGAAATCATGCACCAGTTTAAATACTGCTGCTTGATGATAAATGACTGGTACTACTAGCCTCTGCATCAGGAGTGCTGGTGCCTACTTGGGATCAGATAGTCAGTGGCGTAGGAGCATATTAAAGGTTGATGGTCCAACTTTGTAATAAAATATCAGTGGAATAGCCGGTGGAAGGAGAATCTGCGGGACGGGGATGTACCCTCTCGTGGGGAATGTGGAAGCTTTTGAAGAAGTATGGTAGTTGGCTTATGAAATCTCATGTTATATGCTTCGGGTAAGTCAGGTTAAATGTCCTGAAAGAACATTTGGATCATGAGTGGCTACCAGATTAATGCTATCAAACCGACGCGTGGATTTTAAACATTAATACTATGTTCACACTACACAATCTTAAATACGGTACTGTGGGTAGGGTTAAAATTCAACACTACCAAAACTGTACCACATGGTTCGATTGTGAATGGTATATCGTGATATGATTGCAAGTGAGCATGCGTAATATCAAAATTAGGGGGGCCAGGTGCCCCCAACTTTGATTTGGGAGGGCCAATGCCCACCCCCCCCCCCTCCCCCCCAGTTCCTAATTAAAGGCACTGTGACAAGATAGTGTGGCAGCAAGTTACAAGTACAGAACGGACCAACACTGAGAAATATAGTCTATATATGCACAAGCAGTCTGTCACCTGATTCCATGGGTTCAATGCGCAAGCGCGTACTCATTACACTGCTCCCTCTTTTCAATGAGCGACGTACGGCCCATAGAAGTCTGTCTGTTTCCGTACACGGTTTGGATACCTCTTTGGAACTGGTACCATTCTCCTGTGGTCCTCTGGCACCAGTGCAGGCTTGGGAATCTCTGCATGCCTTATTGCCGGATCAAGTTTGGGTAGGTCAATTTCTGGATGCGGGGATGCCAAATCATTGTCCTCATCCAGAAGCTGTAATCTGCTTGTATGTTGTTCCTCTATTTGATGGGCTGCCTCCCCACCATCATCATTGCTATCACACTGTACCATGCTATCGGCTTCTTGATCCAGCCTGATCTTCGTTGGGCAAGGTTTAAGCCTATCAAAATGCACTACTTGCGTTTTTGTGCCCGTATTCCCTTGGTCTTATAGGTGCTGTTGCCGATCCACTCTACCACCTTGAATGGCCCCTTCCAGGGACAATGTAACTTCCGAGACAACCCTCGCGGTACAGCAGGAGAATGCAACCAGACAAGATTGCCTTGATTGAAGGGTGCCCCATGAACCTTTTCATCGTATATAGCCTTCTGTCGTTTGTGTTTGGTCACACATTTGTCTCTCACTAGTTGATACGACCTTCGTAGGTCTTCTTTCAATCATCTGCACATATTCTTGGATTGGAACTTCCTCAATTTTACTGCTACCATACATCAGATCAACTGGAAGCTTCACCTGTTGACCAAACATCAGAAAGAATGGACTAAACCCTGTCAATGCATGAACGCTTGAATTATATGCCAGGCAAACCCCGCGTATATTCTGCTCCCAATTAGAAGGATGCTTTCCCACTGTTGTTGATAACATATCCAGCAGAGTTCGGTTAAATCATTCCACCATCCTGTTGCCCTGTGGGTGGTACAGTGTAGTGTGGGTCTTCTTTGCCCCAAGAATATTGCATATCTCCTTCACCAGTGCAGATTCAAATTGCCGGCCTTGATCGCTATGGTGGTGAAAATCAGCAAAACATCTCATCCACGAGCTTCCTGGCTACAGTCATTGCTTCTTGGTTGGATATAGCATAGGCTTCCACCCATCTGGTGAAGTAATCTACTGCCACCAAGACATACTTACTTCCTTGATCTGTTTCTGGAAGAGGCCCATTATGTCCACACAAACTATTTGTAATGGATATCCAGCCTGGGTTGTTTGCAGACCTGCCCTCCGCTTTGGGGCAGCTGATTTCAATGTGCAACATGTGATGCATGTTGCACAATAATCTTTGACCACATTGGTACATCCTGGCCAATAGAAACACTCCTTTAACTGTTGCAGCATCTTCTCTTTGCCCAGGTGGGCAGACATAGCCCCCTCATGAAGACTACGCAAGACGTCTGCACAAGCTGAAGGTCGGTTTCTTTTCTGCCAAGTCTCCTTCTCCACAGAATACCATTTTTAATGTGAAGAGATTCCCATTGTTGTAGTAGCAGGCGACTCTCTCGACTCCAAGACTTTGTTACATCCAGAGTGGGTTGGTGCCCATTCTGCACCGCAAGGTACACTGGCTGGATCTGATTGTCATCAAGCTGATGATGCCCCATGTTTCCAGGATCTTGTGACACAGGTAGGGGAACGAGAACCCCTACAGTTTGCTCATCATCCGAAGGCACCTCGTCCTTATTATGGTTGCTCATCTCACACTGTCTACAAGGTATGCGTGACAACGCGTCCGCATTGCTGTGCAAAGCACCCCAGCAATGAACTATCGTGACATTATACTCTTCTAGTTTCTGCAGCCAGCGGGCCAGCTGACCTTCAGGCTCTTTAAAATTCTGCACCCAGTCCAGCGAGTTGTGGTCAGTTCAGAGAGTAAACTCCCTTCCCAGCAAGTAGTGTCAGAAGTGGTGAACAAATTCCACAACTGCCAATAACTCCTTCCAAGTCACGCAATATCACCTCTCAGGTTGGCTCAATGAGCGACTGGCATACGCAGTAACCACTTCAGAGCCATCATCCTTCACCTGTGACAGAACAGCTCCAATGCCAGTATCACTGGCGTCCGTGTCCAGCACGAATCTCCTACTATAGTCTGGGTAGGAAAGGACAGGGGAAGAGACCAAACATGAACGCAATTTATCAAAGGCATGCTGACACTCTATGGTCCATTCAAAATTGCTATTCTTCTCAGTGAGACACTGAAGTGGTCCAGCAATGGCTGCAAAATTCTTCACAAATTGTCTATAATAGTTCGCGAGTCCTAGAAATTGCTGCACTTCTCGTCTGGATTGTGGGGTGGGCCATTTTGCAACTGCGTCCGTTTTGCTTGGGTTGGTGGTGATTCCCTCGGCTGACACAATATGTCCAAGAAAGGCAACACGTTTCTGGCAGAGAGTCAGACGGCACTTTCCTGGTTTCAGCTTCAGTCCTGCCCCAGGAGCCTTGCAAGAACAGGTGGTCTGCAAAGGATGTCCCTACTACCATAATATTGTCGAAGTACACAAGGCAGGTAGACCATTTCAGACAACTCAGAACTTGGTCCATTAGCCACTGGAAAGTGGCGAGTGCGTTGCATAACCCGAAGGGCATGACCTGAAATTGGAATAGTCCTTCCGGTGCGGTAAATGCCGTCTTGGGTTGGTCGTTCTCAGCAACTTCCACCTGCCAGTAGCCACTAGCAAGATCCAGTGTCAAGAAGTATTTCGACCCAACAAGAGTGTATCGTCCACTCACGGCAGCGGGTACGTGTCCTTCCGCGTAACTTCATTCACCTTCCTGTAGTCGATAAAAATCTAGTCGACTCATCCTTCTTCTTTGCGAGGACCACAGGAGACGACCACTGGCTGTTCAAATGCTGAATGGCTCCTTGGTCTAGCATTTCTTGAATGAGTCATTTCACTTCATCCCTGCGAGCCTGTGGAATGCGGCGAGGAAGGAGGTGGACTGGCTGAGCATCACCAGTGTTGATATGATGCTTCGTCACTGCGGTTCGACCAGTTCACCGCTGCTGAGAGAGAACACATCAGAATATTCCATAAAAAGTGCATACAGCTGTTTCCAGATTCACACACCATCTTTCACAAGGTTGACTGGTCTTTCTGCGATAAATTAGAGTTCTTACTAATTGCTGAGATATTGAAAGTTACAGTCGTCGTCAATAAGCTCCATCTTTGCCAAATGCATTCCTTTAATAAGAACGACCTCTTCATCGCGTGGGTTAAGTACACGTACGGGAACCAGGCCATTTCTGTTGGGACATACCTACCCTCTAGCAACAATCACTTCGAGCCGACTGGAAACATCACTCTGACCATCCATCCCTATTGTACACATGGGGACCATCCATCCCTATTGTACACATGGGGACCATCCATCCCTATTGTACACATGGGGACCATCCATCCCTATTGTACACATGGGGACCATCCATCTCTATTGTACACGTGGGGACCATCCATCCCTATTGTACACATGGGGACCATCCATCTCTATTGTACACATGGGGACCATCCATCTCTATTGTACACATGGGGACCATCCATCTCTATTGTACACATGGGGACCATCCATCCCTATTGTACACATGGGGACCATCCATCCCTATTGTACACATGGGGACCATCCATCCCTATTGTACACATGGGGACCATCCATCCCTATTGTACACATGGGGACCATCCATCTCTATTGTACACATGGGGACCATCCATCCCTATTGTACACATGGGGACCATCCATCTCTATTGTACACATGGGGACCATCCATCTCTATTGTACACATCGGGACCATCCATCTCTATTGTACACATGGGGACTATCCATCTCTATTGTACACATGGGGACTATCCATCCCTATTGTACACATGGGGACCATCCATCTCTATTGTACACATGGGGACCATCCATCTCTATTGTACACATGGGGACCATCCATCCCTATTGTACACATGGGGACCATCCATCCCTATAGTACACATGGGGACCATCCATCCGTATTGTACACATGTAGACCATCCATACCTATTGTACACATGCATCCATCCCTATCATGTCGAGAAATAGTGGATATCAATGCATAACTCGGCTTACAATTGTGATTTTAAGAATCTGATTGCACCCAGGATTGGTAGCAGCAGAGGCTGAATCTCAAATGAGGAAGAAGTATTCCTCTCTTGGAGCGAAGTACTTCTTTGTTCCCATAGCGCGTGAGTCTCTTGGTGTGTTTGGTGTCGAAACATTGTCCTGTAGCAATTCACATGTACACTTTACACAAAAACAATCACGTGTGTGTTTTATTAACTAGCAGCTCAGATAAATCCGGTTCTCCGTATACTTGGTAGCCCGTAGCCGCTACACCACTCTCCCCAGAACTGAGATGTAGCGACGTGGTAAATTAACCTAGCGTCCAGACCTTGTGTGTAAAGGTAAAGGGATGTCTGGAAGGTTGTCAGGTGTATGGGACTGTGTTGAAGTAGGTTGAACCGTCTTTGGAGGTCGTCCTCTGTGTTTGGCAACTGCTACTGGAACTTGAAATTCAGGATCTATATGCGCAGGTTTTAATCGGTCCACCGAAACAGTATCTTTTCGTCCTCCTATGTCAATTGTAAAGTTTTTTTCACCTGGCTGAAGAACTTTGAAGGGGCGCTGGAGAGGTGTACGATGTGAGTCGCGACATATAAATACATATTCAGAGTGTTGCAGGTCAGGTGGGATTGAGATGGGTGTAATCCCATGGTGGGAGGTAGGAATGGGAACTAGTGCCTGAACTTGCTCATGGAGACGCTGTAGCTCGGAGTTGTAATTAGGTTGTGAAGTGTGAGCTGGGAAAAATTCTCCAGGTTCCGTGACGGGGGCTCCATAGACCAATTCTGCTGAGGAGCATCCTAAGTCCTCCATTGGGGCGGTGCGAATACCCAAAAGTACCCAAGGCAATTCTTGTGGCCACTGAGGACCTGTCAGACGGGCGCGTAGGGACGTCTTCAGATGGCGATGGAATCTTTCCACCAGACCGTTGGCTTGTGGGTGGTAGGCCGTGGTATGATGAAGTGTGATCCCTAACAACTTGGCAACGGATGACCATAACTGTGAAGTAAATTGGGATCCCCGGTCTAAGGACATGTCCATGGGAATCCCAAAATGTGAGATCCAATGGTATATGAGGGCCCGAGCGCAGGCAATGGTAGGTATGTCATTGAGAGGGACTGCTTCCGGCCAACGGGAGAAACGGTCCACAATTGTCAAAAGATGAGTGAAACCATCGGAAGGTGGAAGGGGGCCCACTAGATCCACATGAATGTGGTCAAACCGACGATGGGGCACATTGAACGTTTCCAAAGGACTCTTGATGTGCTAGCTCGTAGCTGCTACAGTCCTTTCTTAAGGATCTTGGCCATCACCTGCACCAAACCACTGGAGACTCACAATCCTACCAGTTTTTACTCCAGCGCCTTTCTGTGGCAATCCAGAGAGGAAATTCCACCTCCGTCTTGGGAACATTAAGTTCCTTTGATGGTTTAAATGACTTTTAGTTCTGTGTGCGAGTGATCGAGTGTGTTAGTGTGCCAGTACATTGTATATGTTAGGTTGTGTTGTTGTTTATTAGTCCTCCACTGGGCCTCCATGTCAACATCCCTAAGTGTGAGGTGTTTAGCCAGAGCTCACTTGACTGTTTTCCATCTGACATTAAAAAGTCTAACAATTCTAACATAGACATCCTGGGTTCTCCCATAGGAGATACTGAGTTTTGCCACCAATTTATCACTTGCAAACAGTCTGAAGCCCAGAGCCTGCTCTCAAGGCTTGAGGATGTGGGCTTAATTGATCCCCAGGTTGCCCTAACCCTACTCCGTGTGTGTGGTGGCTTCTGTCGGCTTGTCCATCTTGCACGTACCACACCACCATCATTATCTCGTGCAGCCCTCCAGCTGTATGACCAAGATGTTCGCAGATGCTTCTCCTCCTGTACTGCTGTGGATACATCAGATGCTGCTTGGTGGCAACCCATGTTAGGCCTTAGTAAGGGAGGTTTGGGTCTCCGCTCCCTATACCATCATGCACCAGCAGCTTATATAGCCTCTGTATGCTCATCTGGGTTTGGTTCCCAGTCCAATCCTCACCTCTGTTCTGCAGTTGCATATTTTAATTTAAATGTTCCCCCTGATAAGGTGCTGCAAGTCGACTGCATTCTCTCAGCTCCTTCAGTGTCCCAAAAGAAGCTTTCCAGCATATTGACACCTATATGTTCAATTTGCTGTTAGAAAATTCTTCCACTGCTGACAGAGCACAATTACTTTCTGTTTCATCTGCCCATGCATCCTCTTGGCTGTCAGTAGTCCCATCAGAGGGATTGGGTCTGCACCTTGATCCACCAGTACATCAAGTTGCTATAAAGTGGTGGCTTGGCCTAGACACATCCCAGGGGTCCCAGTGTGCACTTGTCAAAGGTTTGTAGAACTGAATTCAGAAGGTTCTGGTATTGGATTTCAATGTCGTGATTTTATTCCTGATGTAGCTTTGATAAATACTGAGAAGGATGAATTACACTTGATTGCATCAACTATATGTTGATACTAGCTGTACACTTTCTTGAATTTGCAAAGGAAGATACAGCTGTTGATAGAGGATCTCGAATTCCCAGTTTTCCGTGACGGGTTGGAAGTGAAAACAGTTTCTTTTCAGAGTCACTTACAGTTCCCTGGAATAAAGCTGGCCAAAAGATGTCGTTCAATGCATTGCACAGGTGTTCAAAATAAATAATAATAATAATAATAATGATGTGGTGGTGAGGCACAATCACTTGCATGATGTTGTTGTGGACTTCTGTCGACGAGCTCATTTGAGTGTGAGCATAGAGAAGGGTCATGGTCTTACCAGAGATCACAGCCACTCCAGACCTGCAGATGTGCTCATAGCTGGGTGGGACAGGGGTAACCTGCAGCATTTGATGTCACGGTAGCATTGCCACTCTGCCCAGCCATATTGATGGACTCTAGCCGAATGTCTGGTGCAGCATCTGCAGCTGCAGAGGCCCGGAAGATACTAACTAGGCAGCTGGTTTATCAAGGGCCCAATTGGGTACCAAAATGTCTGCGGGTCGTGAGTGGTCATGCTCTGAAGTACGGTTGCTGCCCCATCTCCACCATCACACTCAAGTGGGCTCTACGGCAGGTCTCCACCAACACTTTGCGCAGATGGTTGTGATGGATGACCATGTCTCCGCCTTTTTTGCATGTTGTGGCATGGTGACCAAGGGGATCTAATGCACTGTTTGGGCATAGGACACACTGGGAACCATTAGAGGTGTCCAAACTAAGCCACCACTTGACAGCTACCTGGAATACTGAAGGCGCCAGATGAAGGCCTAGACCTTCAGAAGGGACTACAGACAGCCATGAAGCAGCATGTGGGGATGAGACAGACTTATTATTATTGAGAAAAATAATAATAATATATACACATAATTATACATTACAAACAAAAGAAAAAAAAAATTAATTAATTTTTTAAATTATATATTATTTTACACGAAGGACACTAGCACTAATATTATTTACACAGTACAACTACCTACAGTAACACCTGATCTATACACTCTCCCGTCGTGCACTCTTCTTATCAGTTCCCCAACTCTGAGGCGCCCATCTAGCGATTTCAGACCCACATTGGTTTGTAGACAAAATATCCATGTAGTCCTTGATCGCGAATTCCACGGATGATTGCTCTTCCACGGAGCTATTCAGCGTAACGACGCCTTTCACATTCCCTTCCGAGCGCACCGCTTCCTTCTTGTCATGGGGCATCCTCAAAGCTAAAGGTCCTTCGAATAAGAGCGCACCACGAGGGTGCATCTTCAGGACTATCACTTGGTGAGCCAAAGATGGCAAGTAACGTGAGGTGGCCAGCCTACACGTACCAATCTTAAAGTCAAGAGCTGGGTCCAAGGAGAGAGCTCGAGGGTAGTGAGAGAGCACCGCTCAACCGCGCGCGGAAATTATATATTATTTATTAACGACTTTTTTAAATAAATAATACTTACATGATACAAGTTAATAATAGACTATACTCACAAAGCCAGACCTGTAGTAATAATAGGGTGTATTTATGCTTTGTGAGTATAGTCTATTATTAACTTGTATCATGTAAGTGTTATTTAATTTATTAATATACATTATTATTATTATTGTCTTGTAATAAGTTAATTGTATGTGTGCATGGTAGGAAAGTTAGGAATAGCCATTGCTGTTACCTAAAATCCTTCTGATCTAAAGCTATCGTCGATTTTAGTGATCTAAGCATACGCATGCGCAACTTAGTTGTACTCGTGCCCCTGACATTGGATGCATTCTGGAGGTCACATGAACTGTTATTTAACCGTTTTGATCCATATTTGTATGATAGTTGGGCGTAGCCTTATGGCGGAGGGTTGGGTATCAAGCCTATACTTGTAATATACATGTACCAAGATTTGAACCTGTCTGATAGCATTGTGGATATAATACCTCTACACTCGATCATTATCAATTTAAATCTTGGTATACACTAGTCTTGCTAACCAGACGTACAACATTGAATTTCAACTGGACTGTGAACGAGGGACGCATGTTGGAAGTAAGACTAGGTATTTCTATACACATGTAGGTTTGAAACCCCCAAAACGTGAAAGTTGAGCTGATAGAACGGCTGCTGTGGAGTAGCTACTACATAATATGATATATAAGTGTGCAGAGGGCTAACTATTTCAGGGGCAACACAGTCATCATAGAATGAAGTGAATTTCTTATAATTAGAGAGCGTTAAATAGGAATTCATAACAAGCTAGTACTTCCATAGACTTCACATGGGGACCATGCATTCCAATATTATGGGTGGGGCATAGAAGACTTGTACCCATGTAGAAATGGTGGGGCCTTTGTAGCCATATCTTCTACCTAGGTTATGATGATATTTGTATTACAGTATGGCTGGAGTGCATTGATGAGAGCAAGTGATAAAGGACATCTTGATGTAGTGAAGATCCTCATTGAAGCAGGAGCTAATGAGAATCAGACTGACAAGGTTGGTATACACTGTTTTTGTACTCTAATAAGTGCACACTGTATTGTCTTAAGCTTGTATACTTGTACTTGTACCATGGATTTGAACATATAATTAAATATCATCTCATGTTAGGGACCATCTCATTATCCATTGCCATGACAACTATTGGAATAAGACCTTGCATTTTATTTATATATATATGGGTGGTATATTACATGTATGCTTCTACTGGACCAACCCCGTGATAAAGTTCTATTTGCAGTAATATACAGTAATCTACAGCCTCATACACTTGTACGTGTATATAACATTCCGGTGCAATACATATAAGAACACTACAATGTATTATTGTTGTCACAAATGTACTACAGTCACGTTCTCCGGCCTGTCGGATGAACCACATTACATTGTAATGTTGTTATTGTACATTCACCACCATCCATCCCTATTGTACACATGAAGACCATTCATCTCTATTGTACACATGGGGACCATCCATCCCTATTGTACACATGGAGGCCATCCATCCCTATTGTATACATGGGGACCATCCATCCCTATTGTACACATTGGGACTATCCATCCCTATTGTACAAATGGGTACCATCCATCCCTATTATACACATGGGGACCATCTATCCTTATTGTACACATGGGGACCATCCATCCCTATTGTACACATGAGGACCATCCATCCCTATTGTACACATGGGGACCATCCATCCCTATTGTACACATGGGGACCATCCATCCCTATTGTACACATGAGGACCATCCATCCCTATTGTACACATGGGGACCATCCATCCCTATTGTACACATGGGGACCATCCATCCCTATTGTACACATGAGGACTTTCCATCCCTATTGTAAACATGGGAACCATCCATCCCTATTGTACACATGGGGACCATCCTGATTCCATCCCTATTGTACACATGGGGACCATCCATCCCTATTGTACACATGGGGTTCATCCATCCCTATTGTACACATGGGGACCATCCATCCCTATTGTACACATGGGGACCATCCATCCCTATTGTACACATGGGATCATCATCCATCCCTATTGTACACATGGGGACCATGCATTCCAATATTATGGGTGGGGCATAGAACACTGGAAATGGTGAGGGCTTTATTGCCATATCTTTTACCCACCTATCCTAGCTCCCCTCACCCACCACCTCCTCATGTCAAGCCTCTGGTTATGATGATATTTGTATTACAGGGTGGCTGGAGTGCATTGATGAGAGCAAGTGATAAAGGACATCTTGATGTAGTGAAGACACTCATTGAAGCTGGAGCTGATGTGAATCAGGCTGACAAGGTTGGTATCTTACATTGTTTTTGTACTCTAATAAGTGCACACTGTATTGTCTTAAGCTTGTATACTTGTATTGTACCATGGATTTGTACAAGCAATGAGATAATATCTCATGTTAGGGACCAGCTTATTTCCCATTCCATGACAACTATTGGAGCAAGACCTTGCATTTTGTTTGTATAAATGGTTGGTATATTACACTGATGTATGTTTCTACTGGACTGTCACCAACCCCATGATAAATCGGAACCTACAGTAGTACATGTAGGTTTCATATAGTATTTGTGCTGTATCATGAAATCATTTTAAAAATACGACCCGCGTAGAACTCACTAACCAAGAAATGGATAGTTTAGCTCTTTGTTGCTATCAATCAGAATGCATGTTTTGTTCAAGTCACCGAACACTTTGCTGTAATAGAACAAAAAATCTCGTAGTTCTTGTTCCTAGTTCCAATTTTGTCCATAGTCATCTCCTTCCTGGGTGAGTATAACTCGCGATAGGAGCGGTTCCAAAGAGCGCCAATTATACCAATGAGTGTAGAATTTCCTGGAAGAACATCTGCTGGTATGAGAAATGTACAAGCATAAAACTGATATACACTGTATGTAATCATATGCAGTGCTATATTAAAAGCGTTCCCATGGCAATAATTAGAATTGTGTATCGTTATATATGATTGGAACAGGTGGGAGTTTCATTTGTGTTTTCTTAGCTACGATATGTTTTTTCTTTCACGACAACTAAAGAGGAAAGCTACGACGAGAGTATACCTCCAAAATCTAGACGATGAGATAAAGTCCTCCCGAGTGCGGTACAATGCTGATGCTGTACAAAGGCGGGCGTCTGTTTGTAACAGCTACATAACTGATCTGGAATTGAATCGAGCTTCTAAGAGGCGATGCTAGCAGGCAAATGTTTAATCGGAATTAGGTAGTACATAAAGCTTGGCGCGCGAGTTTCGATGTACATGTATGACAGCTGCAAATGTGACAATGTAAACATAGTGTTGCTAGGCAACAAGACAACCATACAAATGTATGTATACGTACAGGTTGTACAGTATACTAGTTGTCAAAAAATGGATGAATTAAGATATAAAAACATTCTCTCTGAGAAAGTTTGTGGTACATAGGATTTGAAGGCAATGGTGGTGTAAAAAGGAAGGAAACAAGGGATTGGAGATACAAGAATTATTCTTATATTTAGCAACATAAATGCATGCCATTCTACTAAGTTCTAAATATACATGTAAGAATAATTACTGTATCTCCAATCCCTTGTTTCCTTCCTTTTTACACCTCCACAGCCTTCAAATCCTATGTACCACTAACTTTCTCAGAGATATCTTGTCAAATAAGGTTATCACTCCATTTCACCATTGTTGCCTTTTTTTTTTGTGCAATTGATACATATGAATATATAAAAATTCGATATACACATACATCACACATAATAATTTTAATAACACACAAAACACACAGACGATAACTGTCTTGTTGGGTTGATTGGGGGTAGGAGCGGACCAAGATTGATCGATCATTAGCTCTAATCAATAACAGGTTGAGGCGGCCATATAGCCCAGCTACCACCTTAGACTTGGGGGTGTTACCACGATTGGCTAACCGTGAAGTGACCTGTAAGAAGGCCTTTAATGCCTCTGGTCCCCAGGCCCCATAGTTCTCCACTGCCAATGGTACACATCGCCAGCCCAACTCAGCACCCTTGGGATCATTTTCGTCATGTTTTCTGTGCTCAGCTGCCTTTGCTGAAACACCCTGGTACATGCCCGCAAGTGTGTGAATTACGTGGGGATGTAATAGTGATGTCAAAGGCAGCTGAGGTGCCACAATTCCAGCTGGTAACTAGGATGTCTGCAGGCCGTGTTTTGGAATTACCATGTCCCCATCCACTGCCAACCTCAAGTATGCAGATAAACCAGCTCGCTGAAAGATGCTGTAGATCACGTTTCGAATAGTGTCAACAGTTCACATTGCAGCAAATATACAGTAATCTACAACCTGTTGTAATATACATGTACTACGTAACCTATATATAACATTCCCAAGCAATACATGTAAAAACTTTACAATGAATTATTGTTGTCACAAATGTACTACAGTCAGGTTCTCCGGCCTGTCCGATGAACCACATTACATTATGGTGTCGTTAATGTAAATTTACCACCATCCATCGATCCCTATTGTACACATGGGGACCATCCATCCCTATTGTACACATGGGGACCATCCATCCGTATTGTACACATGGGGACCATCCATCCCTATTGTACACATGGGGACCGTCCATCTCTATTGTACACATGGGGACCATCCATCCATCCCTATTGTACACATGAGGACCATCCATCCCTATTGTACACATGGGGACCATCCATCCCTATTGTACACATGGGGACCATCCATCCCTATTGTACACATGGGGACCATGCATTCTATTATTATGGGTGGGGCATAGAACACTTGTACCCAATGGGGAAATGGTGGGGCCTTTATTGCCATATCTTTATCTCCCTCCCTCTCCTAGCTCCTCTCACCCACCACTTTCTCATGTCAAGCACACTTGTATTACAGGGTATTGCATTGATGTCAGCAAGTGCTAATGGACATCTTGATGTAGTGAAGACACTCATTAAAGCAGGAGCTGATGTGAATCAGGTTGGTATCTAACACTGTTTTTGTACTCTAAGCTTGTATAATTGTACTTGTACCATGGATTTGTACAAGTAATGAAATATTAGGGACCATCTCATTACCCATTGCCATGACAGCAAGATTTTGTATTGGTATATTACATGTATGTTTCTACTGGACCAACAGTGCGGGAATTAACGGCCGGCCTTGGCCATTTTCAGCTCAATTTGCTAAAAGGCCGTACAATATTGTCTATGATAGGTCATTTGACCGATTACTAATTGCGCTATCTTAAGCTTACCGCGACGTGAGTGCATATTTATTGCTGCCACCGATACAGTACCAAACCTTTTATCGCGCAGTCGCACATAACCACACACTAATTGTGGTTGATTTGAAGTATTGATATCATAATTGGTGGTGGGGGGGGGGGGGGGGGGGGGAAAGAGGGAGTGCCTCATATGTGCTCTAGAAATTGTTTGATCTTACACGTATTGCCACCACTGTCAGTAGAACAAATATCAACCTGGTCAACCACAATTGGTAACTTGGCGAACGCCATGATTTGTGTGGTGCTGGCAGAAACTCTATTATTTACGATCAGATTGTTTGTTATATTCATACATGCAGTTCAAACCAGAGTGTATAATTGCATAGTATAAAAAAAGTGGCCGACCAAATCCTGAAAAGGGCCATCCAATATCATAATTGAGTAGCCATTTGGCCATATACATGTATAAATGTGGTGAATGAAGTCTCGCACTGGACCTACCCCGTGATACATCGGAACTTACGGTAGTAGGTTCCATATAGGATTTGTGCTGTATCATGAATATCATTATAAACGGTGTGGATTAATTTTTCACTGGGTAGACTGTGTGGATAAATTGTCCCAAGCTGCTGTCAAGGCACCCCAGGCAGCATTTGCATCTTTGACGAAGTCTTTGCAGTGTGAACGGGACTTCCTTCATGTAGAGAGTTGTACCAGACTGCGCAGATGCTTTTACACCACTTAATAAGAAGATCAAGAAGCAATTCTTTTCAGCTATGCTTGGTGCAGGTGTCACTGAAGCAGAGGAGGCTTTGTTTGCTTTACCAACATCTCTAGCAGGACTAGGGATTTTTGACCCCGCCAAGACAGCAAATTTAGCTTACCAGACATCTAGACAAGGAACTAAAGTGTTAGTTGAATCAATGAAAGGAGTTGATGTCTTTGATCCAGTACAACATATAGAGACTCTTCGGGCTGCTAGAAAACATCATGTTAACACCAAGGATGAGACTTACCAATCTGTACTTGACAGTATTTTAATGCAGTTCACACCAAAGCGAAAAAAGAGCTATTTCCGGCAAAACATCAGCATGGTTATCTGTGCTTCCAATCGCTACCTGTCACTTTGACCTGTCTCCAGATCATTTTAGAGATAGGTTGGCGGTTCGCTATATGCGTGACCTGACAGAAAGTGTGATGGTATAGTTGTGGAGCCTCATTAACAATGCAACATGCTCTTGACTGTAAGGTTGGAGGCCTAGTTATCCAGAGACATAATGAGATCAGAGATTGTGTTGGAGATATTGCCGCACAGGTGTGGACACAGATTGTCATAGAGCCAATTGTTAGAGAGGTAGAAACACAAATAGGTGACTCTGGATTGAGGCTGGCAACCTCAAGCAGAGGTGCTATTTGGCTTCAATGCTATTGATACAGATGCCCCATCCTACAGCAATTGCTCGGCAGAATCAGTTCTTGAATGGGAGCTCAGGACAAAAAGAGGATTTACAAGTAAGCAGTGGAAGATCGTAGAGGTGACTTCAGTTGATGGACTTCTTCATCGGGTAGCAGAGCACTTCCTGAAGAGAATGGCCACATGTGTTGCAAGCAAATGGAAAAAGTCTAATGCACAAACATGTGGCTACATCAGAGCAAGCTTTCGTTTGCCATCATCAGAGCAGCCAGCCTATGCCTAAGGGATTTCCAGAGTAAAGTGGAGAAGTGGCCTGGGCTGTGAGGATGGGGCCTCTCTTTACTCAGATCATGCACTGAAGTAGTCTGAACCATTTAATTATGTGATACATGTATGTATGATTGCTGTATGTGTGTGTTAATATATTATTATAAAGTTCTCCCCATATCATTAAAAAAATGCGACTCGCGTATACATGTAACTCACAAACGAAGAAGTGTAGCTCTTTGTTGCTATCAAACCAGAATGGAAAGATGATCATTTTGTTCAAGTCGCCAGATCGCTTGCTTTAAGAGAACAAAAAAGCTCGTAATTCCCATTCCCAGTCCCAATTTTGTCCATAGTCATCTTCTTCCTGGGTGAGTATAACTCGAGATAGGAGCAGTTCCAAAGAGCGCCAATTATACCAATGAGTGTAGAATTTCCTGGAAGAATATCTGCTGTTATCAGATATATAAATAAAGCAAGAAACTGATATATACGTAATCATTACGTATTATGCAGTACTATATTAAAAGTGTTCCCATGGCGATGTTTCACATATAGTGAGAATTGTATCGTTATATATGATTGGAACAGGTGGGAGTTTTTTTAGCTAGCAAAGTCTCCTTCATGACAACAAAAGAGGAGAGCTAAGCGACGAGAGTATGGAGTATACCTCCAATATCAAGACGTTGAGTTACAGTCCTCCCGAGTTCGGTACAATGTTAATGCTGAACAAAGGCAGGCATCTGCTCGTGAGAGCTACAGAGCTGATCTGGAATTAAATCGAGCTTCTAAGAGGCGATGCTAGCATGCAAATGTTGAATTCATCCAAGCTGTGAGTTAGGTAGTACATAAACTTGGATGTAGGACAGCTGCAAATGTATCATAAATGTAAACATTGTGTTGCTAGGCAATAAGACAACCATACAAATGTATGTATACGTACAGGTTGTACAGTATACTAGTAGTATGAAACAAGATATAAAAACATCCTCTCTGAGCAAGTTGTGGTATATAGAATTTGAAGGCAATGGTGGTGTAAAAAGAAAAGAAACAAGGGATTGGAGATACAAGAATTATTCCTATATTTAGCAACGCAAATGCAATGCTATTCTACTAAGTGCTAAATATAGGAATAATTATTGTACTAGTATCTCCAATCCCTTGTTTCCTTCCTTTTTACACCACCATAGCCTTTAAATCCTATATACCACTGACTTTCTCAGATAGAATGTTTTTATATCTTGTCAAATAAGGTTTTCATTCTATTTCACCATTGTTGGTTATTAACAGTAGACATTGCAGTAATATACGATCTACAGCCTCATACTACGGAACCTACACATGTGTAAAACATTCCGGCGCAATACATGTAAGAACACTACAATAGATTATTGTTGTCACAAATGTACTATAGTCACGTTCTCTGGCCTGTACGATGAATCACACCACATTGTGGTGTCTTTAATGTACATTCACCACCATCCATCCCTATTGACTTCCATCCCTATTGTACACATGGGAATCATCCATCCCTATTGTACACATGGGGACTATCCATCCCTATTGTACACATGGGGACCATCCATCCTTATTGTACACATGGGGACCATCCATCCCTATTGTACACATGGGGACCATCCATCCCTACTGTACATGTGGGGACCATGCATTCCAATATTATGGGTGGGGCATAGAACACTGGAAATGGTGGGGCCTTTATTGCCATATCTTCTCCCTCCCTCCCTCCCTCTCCTAGTTCCCTCACCCACCACCTCCTCTTGTCAAGCCTTTGGTTATGATGATATTTGTATTTCAGTATGACTGGAGTCCATTGATGTCAGCATGTGATAAAGGACATCTTGATGTAGTGAAGACACTCATTGAAGCTGGAGCTGATGTGAATCAAACTAACAAGGTTAGTAGATTGCAGTGTTTTGTACTCTAATAAGTGCACACTGTATTGTCTTAAGCTTGTATACTTGTACTTGTTAAATATCATATCATGTTAGGGACCATCCCATTGCCATGACAACTCTTGGAGCAAGACTTTGCATTAAGTTTTTGGTTTATTGTGTTTCTACTAGACCAATCCTGTGAAATATCAAGTATGGTTTTCATTCTATTTCACCAGTGTTGCTTATTAGCAGTTCACATTGCAGTGATATACAGTAATCTGCAACCTGTTCTAACATACCGTATAACTGGTAATTTCGTGCGGTTAAATTGTCATGTTTTCTCCATATTAATTAGTTTGTGGTTTAAATCTTGTGGTTTTCAGTTTTTTATGATGTCACGTCCATGGACACACCTACCCTTGTGCAGACATTCTCAGGTAAAATTGGCTGACTTCTTCGAATGTGAATGTATGGTGTGAGGCTACCATAGGTACAAAGACGTCTGGGAAGCTGAATTTGGCACAACTCTTCAATGCCAAAGGGAAACTGGCAATCCCCACGATATTTATGCTATTGTGGTTCTGAAATCAGGAGTAATAATTGGTCATGTAGTCTACTGAAAAATATATCGTCCACTTGCTCATTGTTTCTCCGATGTGGAGGAGCGGTTCACTGTACAGTTACTGGTCAAAAGCGCTACTCTGCTGATTTAGAACAAGGGGGACTGGAAGTTGCATGTGTTTTGAAGTTTGTAGGTGACGGGGAGATTTTGTCTTTTTGAAGTAGCGAAATAAGGCCATACTGCGCTTTAGATTTTAGAACAGTTGGAGTCCTAACGGTACGTGTATGTATAGCATACACGCGTGTTTATGGGCGTAACAAGAACCAAAATTGGAAATATTCATCGGTTAAATTTTCATGGGTTTAAAAAAAACAACATGAAAACCATAAAAATTTAACCCCACGAAAATTACCCGCTATACGGTACTATGGAATCTACATGTGTATATACACTATATAACATTCCTGCGCAATACATGTAAGAACACTACATGTACTACATGTATATTGTTGTCACAAATGAACTACAGTCACGGAACCACCACCTCCTCATGTCAAGCCTCTGGTTATGATCAGTGGTGTAGTGTGGTTGTTGAGCGCCCGGGGACATAATACAATAATGCCCCCCCCCCCCCCCCCCCTTACAAAAAAAGAGGCAGATCTAGGATGTTGTTAATGTACATTCACCACCATCCATCCCTATTGTACCCATGTGGACCATCTATCCCACATGGGGACCATCCATCCCTATTGTACACATGGGGACCATCCATCCTATTGTACACATGGGGACCATCCATCCTATTGTACACATGGGGACTATCCATCCCTATTGTACACATGGGGACCATCTATCCATATTGTACACATGGGGACTATCCATTCGAATATTATGGGTGGGGCATAGAAGACTTGTACCCATGGGAAAATGGTGGGGCCTTTATTGCCATATCTTCTTCTCCCTCCCTCTCCAGCTCCCCTCACCCACCACCTCCTCATGTCAAGCCTCTGGTTATGATCAGTGGTGTAGTGTGGTTGTTGAGCGCCCGGGGACATAATACAATAATGACCCCCCCCCCCCCCCCCCCCCCCCCCCCCCCCCCCTACAAATAAAGGGGCGGATCTAGGATTTTGCAGCAAGGGTTGGTAGGCAGTCACAAGGGCGGAGAGGGATATGCCGGACCTTGATACTCCCAGCAAGAGGGTATGCAAAGCTCATTCAAAGGGGTCTGGGGCAGAGCCCCAGCCGCTTTGCAACTTTCGCACTTTTTAAGCCACAAAATATGATACTTTCGTATTAAACAGACAATTTAATACACTGCATTTGCTTCCGCAAGCAACCTATGCCTTCGCACGTACATTCAATCGTTTACTTAAGGAAATTGAATTTGGGGAAGTATCTGCACCCACAAAACTACCCTCGCACTATGACTGACGCTATGTTAACCTGTGTGCACGATAATGGCTAACCGCTCGTGCCATTGTGAGCGTGTGTGTAACAGGCTCACAATGACAGCAAGCAACTGATGATAACCCTGAAGTTGGAACTGCAATGTGTCTTGGGTTTATTCAACAGATTACGGAGGTGACGATTGGATACCAATGTCGGTGATTATAAATAACTTAAAACGTTTGGGTGTAGATCGAGTGCAGATGTTTGTTAACAAGACTCAAGAAGTCCCGCGGGCCCGTTCGCGTTAACGCGATAATTATCTGTGCAAATGGTCTATTTTGGCACCCCTAAACAGTGGCGGATCTAGGAATGGGGCTATAGGGGGGGCGGTTGGTTGGAGGGGCGGCCGGGGGCGGGGCCCACCCACTCACCAGCAAGGGGGTATGGGGGAGCGCTGCAAGCTCCCCCATCTGGGCCTGGGGCGGAGCCCCAGAAGCTTTCACATTTTTCGCTTCAAAACCGCTAAAAATCAGCGTATTCGCAGCGCAGTGAAAGAATTTACATACGCGCGAAAGACAACGAAGTTTATTGCGACAACGCGCCTCGTAACGGTCGTCAACAGGCGTCTAAGAATATTGGATATGCTCGCGTGAGCAAACCGTACTTCTCCTCTATATTGTCGTTGTGATGTATGTAAATCGCTTTAGAGGTATGGTGATGTAGCAATTGAAGCAGCAGCAGGTGCACCTAATTAAACCTTTAGTGGCAATCGGTAGACCATGTACTTGTACATTTAAAGACTGAAACTTTGTTATTGTTAATTATGATCGTGATTCAGTTAAGTTAGTATACACCTATCAGTGGCATAGGAAGGGAATATAGAGTGCAGCGGCCAACAAAGGTGGTTCCCCCGCCTCCCCGGGGAGGGTACGGGAGAGGGGCACCCCTCCCGGCCAGCTAGGGGCACGGGGGAGCGCTGTAAGCTCCCCCATCGGGGTCTGGGGCGCGGAGCCCTAGAAGCCAACGCTTTTTGTGTAGAAAACCCCCCAAAACAACGCTAAAACTGTAACCAGGTTGATTTGTTTTGAGACCTTGCCTCTGCGCATGTAATATAAAATACAAAACGGCTATAGTGCAGCCAAGGCCACTTTTGGTAACCGTTGTACACTGGGTAGCCTAGCTTGAGCTAGCTCTCGCGATCGATTTGAAGACCACTTGCATGTCATTAACTATAGCAGCAATTGCTCAGCTATAATTGAATTGATACATGCGCGCTTGTGAACCTATTATTATAATATATTTTTTGTTGTTGTGAAAAAGTGCAGCGGCCATGGCCGCTGCTGCCGCCCCAGCTCCTACGCCACTGGCCTATGCACATGCAGGCAAGATTTCGAAGGAACGTTCGCGGTTATTAAATAAAATTTCCGGTATTAGATTAAATTTCGTAATCACTGAAACTTTTAAGAAATTGCCGCCCCCCCCCCCCCCCCCCCCACACACACACACAAAAGGTGTGCTTTCTAGATGCGCGTGCGTTACGTATGGTAGGAAGTGCGCGCGCACGCTGTGTGGGGGGAGGGGGGGAGGGGGGGGCGGCAATTTCATGACAGGGGCGGCATTTAATATGAATGGGGGGGGGGGGGGGGCGGCCGCCCCCCCCAAGGCTATGCTAGATCCGCCACTGCCCCTAAACCCCTGCGCCAAAGTGCTCTACCTCCTAATTTATGTTCCCCCCTCCCCCTGCCCATCCTCCCTCGCTACGCCACTGGTTATGATGATATTTGTATTACAGGATGGGAGCATTGCATTGATGAGAGCAAGTGAAAAAGGACATCTTGATATAGTGAAGACACTCATTGAAGCTGGAGCTGATGTGAATCAGACTACTACGGTCGGGATATTACACTGTTTTTGTACTCTAATAAGTGCACACTAAGCTTGCATACTTGTACTTGTACCATGGATTTGTACAAGTAATTAAATATCATCTCATGTTAGGGACCATCTCATTACCCATTGCCATGACAACTATTGGAGCAAGACCTTACATTTTATAAATAGTATATATATTACATGTATGTTTCTACTGGACCAACCCCCGTGATAAATCAAATAAGGTTTTCATTCTATTTCACCACTGTTGCATATTAACAGCAGACATTGCAGTAATATACAGTAATCTACAGCCTCATACTACAAAACCTATACATGTACAAGTATATAACATTCCCACACAATACATGTATGAACACTACAATGAATTATTGTTGTCACAAATGTACTATAGTCACGTTCTCCGGCCTGTCCGATGAACCACATTACATCGTGGTGTTATTAATGTACATTCACCACCATCCATCCCTATTGTACACATGGGGACCATTCATCTCTATTGTACACATGGGAACCATCCATCCCTATTGTACACATGGGGACCATCCATCTCTATTGTACACATGGGGACCATTCATCTCTATTGTACACATGGGGACCATCCATCTCTATTGTACACATGGGGACCATCCATCCCAATTGTTCACATGGGGACCATGCATTCCAATATTATGGGTGGGGCATAGAACACTGGAAATGGTGAGGGCTTTATTGCCATATCTTCTACCTACCTCTCCTACCTCCCCTCACCCACCACCTCCTCATGTCAAGCCTCTGGTTATGATGATATTTGTATTACAGGGTGGCTGGAGTGCATTGATGACAGCAAGTGATAAAGGACATCTTGATGTAGTGAAGACACTCATTGAAGCAGGAGCTGATGTGAATCAGACTACTACGGTTGGGATATTACACTGTTTTTGTACTCTAAGTGCACACTGTATTGTCTTAAGCTAGTATGCTTGTACTTGTACCATGGATTTGTACAAGTAATGAGATAATATCTCATGTTAGGGACCATCTCATTTCCCATTGCCATGACAACTATTGGAGCAAGACCTTGCATTTTAAAAAATGATTGGTATTTATGTTTCTACTGGACCAACCCTGTGATAAATCAAATAAGGTTTTTATTCTATTTCACCACTGTTGCATATTAACAGTACATACATTAGGGTGTGTAACCTTTTTCATAAATCAAAATCGATTATTTTGACTATGAAAAAAAGTCCAATCGATTTTTCAGGTTAATAGCAACTTGAAAATCGGTTATTAGAAACATTAAATCGATTTTGGCGATTAGTGCACCATTAATTTGCAAACGAATACTTAGGTTTTTTGAGGTTTTTCCAATTTATGATATTGGCCAAATAAATCACAGTTTGTCAAGTCTATACACGTATAGCCAGTTTTGTTACTGATCAGCTGGTTTTTATGCCAGCATTAAAACAACAGTTACACGTCCCTTATAAGATAGTACCTACACAGCCTGGGAATGAGGTGCATTCCAATGTGACGCCACATCCACAGGTGGTGGAATGATTCAATGGTGGTGGATGGGAAATATAAGTGTTTTGAATATTTTTTCACCAAAGAACACATTCTTGCATGTTGGGTGGATGGGTGGAACACCTTTCCACGCATATGCCAAAGCCGCCAATCAAGACATGTAAAATTTCATAATGTCATGGCCAAACGTCTGGAAAAGAGCCAGTGTACCTAAGTATTTGGACACCTGTCACCTGTGCTGCTGTGCATAGCACGTCCGATTAATGCATATGTAATATACATATACATCATGCAGAGGGCGCGAATGTATTTAAATCGCCATGCCCACTGATTGGCTATTCCTTTACTAATTCAGCCAGGTCCCCAGACTAATGTTCATGTCAACTATGTTTCTGTTTATCGATTAATTAACCCTTTGTACTGCAGGCGGAGGGCATATAAAAAGGGTAATTGATTTCCTACCGATTTCTGCAGATGAAGAAAATGAATATCAACTAAGAAAAACAGAATCGGTTATTTCGACTAAAGGAAATTCTGAAATCGGTAACCTGCTATTCTACTAAATGCATAGTCGACCGAATAGGTAATCGCGAATGATCGGTCAACCTACAAAACCTGAAAATTGGTTACAAACCCTAGTACACATTGCTGTACTATACAGTAATCTACAGCCTCATACTACGGAACCTATACATGTACACATATATAACATTCCCAGCAATGCATGTACGAACACTACAATGGATTATTGTTGTCACAAATGTACTACAGTCAACCATATTAAATTGTGGTGTCGTTAATGTACATTCACCACCATCCATCCCTACTGTACATATGGGGACCATCTATCCCTATTTTACACATGGGGACCATCCATCCGTATTGTGCACATGGGGACCATCCATCCCTATTGTACACATGGGGACCATCCATCACATGGGGACCATCCATCCCTATTGTACACATGGGGACCATCCATCCGTATTATGCACATGGGGACCATCCATCCCTATTGTACACATGGGGACCATCCATCACATGGGGACCATCCATCCCTATTGTACACATGGGGACCATCCATCCCTATTGTACACATGGGGACCATCCATCCCTATTGTACTCATGGGGACCATGCATTCCTATTGTACACATGGGGACCATCCATCCCTATTGTACTCATGGGGACCATCCATTCCTATTCTACACATGGGGACCATCCATCCCTATTGTATACATGGGGACCATCCATTCCAATATTATGGGTGGGTCATAGAACACTTGTACCCATGGGGAAATGGTGGGACCTTTATTGCCATATCTTCTCACCCATCACCTCCTCATGTCAAGCCTCTGGTTATGATGATATTTGTATTACAGGATGGGAGCATTACATTGATGAGAGCAAGTGAAAAAGGACATCTTGATGTAGTGAAGACACTCATTGAAGCTGGAGCTGATGTGAATCAGACCACTACGGTTGGGATATTACACTGTTTTTGTACTCTGTATTGCCTTAGTATACTTGTACTTGTACCATGGATTCTTAAATATCATCTCATGTTAGGAACCTGGAGCAATATAAATGGTTGGTATATATATTACATGTATGCTTCTACTAGACCAACCCCGTGATAAATCAAATAAGGTTTTCATTCTATTTCACCACTGTTGCATATTAAAAGTACACATTGCAGTAATATACAGTAATCTACAGCCTCATACTACAGAACCTGTACATGTACATGTATATAACATTCCCAAGCAATACATGTATGAACACTACAATGAATTATTGTTGTCACAAATGTACTACAGTCACGTTCTCCGGCCTGTCCGATGAACCTCATTACATTGTGGTGTTGTTAATGTCACCACCATCCATCCCTATTGTACTCATGGGGACCATCCATCCCTATTGTACACATGGGGACCATCCATCCCTATTGTACACATGGGGACCATCCGTCCATATTGTATACATGCGGACCATCCATTCCTATTGTACACATGGGGACCATCCATCCCTATTGTACACATGGGGACCATCCATCCCTATTGTACACATGGGGACCATCCATCCCTATTGTACATGTACACATGTGGACCATCCATCCATCCCTACTGTACACATGGGGATCATCCATCCCTATTGTACATGTACACACGTGGACCATCCATCCATCCCTACTGTACACATGGCAACCATCCATCCCTATTGTACACATGGGGACCATGCATTCCAATATTATGGGTGGGGCATAGAACACTGGAAATGGTGGGGCCTTTATTGCCATATCTTCTCCCTCCCTCTCCTAGCTCCCCTCACCCACCACCTCCTCATGTCAAGCCTCTGGTTATGATGATGATATTTGTATTACAGCATTGCTGTAGGAGTGCATTGATGGTAGCAAGTGCTAACGGACATCTTGATGTAGTGAAAACACTCATTGAAGCAGGAGCAGATGTGAATCAGGCTGACAAGGTTGGTATATTACACTGCTTTTGTACTCTAATAAGTGCACACTGTATTGTCTTAATCTTGTATACTTGTAGTTGTATACTTGTACAAGTGATGAAATATTAGGGACCATCTCATTACCCATTGCCATGACAACTATAGGAGCAAGACCTTGCATTCTATTTATGTAAATGGTTGGTATATTACATGTATGTTTCTACTGGACCAACAGTGCGGGAATTAGCGGCCGGCCCACGGTCAGATGAAATTGCTAAAATGGTCGTAAAATATTGTCCGTGATCGGTCATTTGACCAATCACTAATTGTGCTATCTTAAGGCCGGCATTCAAGGGGCAACTTCCGAGCGACTTTTCTCTGGCGACTTGTCGCAATGATTGAATTCTGTAGTCAAATAGCTTCGAGAACGATTAAATAGCTTAGATAACGATCAGTCGCTTGCGGTCGAGCGATTTTGTCGTCAAAAAATAGAAAGACGTTCTAATTCGGAGTGACAAGTCGACAGAAAGATCAAAGTGATTTCCTGATAAGTCAATCGGAAGTCGCCCTTGTATGCCGGCCTTAATTAATTAAGCTTACTGCGACAGAAGTGCTATTTATTGCTGCCACCGATACAGTACCGAACCTTTTATCATTCAGTTGCACAAATGTCGTTGAATCTCAGTGGCGTAGGATGGGAATATAAAGTGCAGCAGCCGTGGTACAAGTCCTATGCGTAGGACCAATATTTTAAAATTCGTCATAAATAGAAATGCAGTTTTTTGGCATCCATTTCTCTACTGCTGTTTGATGTGTCTATCATGCTAAATTTACCAATTGTCAGTCTATTTTAAAATCACACCCTTGGTTACACAATGCAAATAAACAGATACGGTTCTTAAAAATGCACTATGTAGAGAATTTAATTGTCATAGAAAAAAGTACGACAAGTATAACTTTTTTGTTTTGAAGCATGATGTGTGGGCTACTTTATACATTCTTGCTTGTGCAGGTGTAAGCTAGGGTCATGCAATCGATTTTAAGTCCACACACATGTAATTAACTAGTAGCAATTGCTCAGCTAAGGAAGTTGAATTGATACATGCGCGGTTGTATCATGTCAATTCAATATTGTTGTGGATGAAAAAGTGCAGTGGCCATGGCCACTGCTGTCGCTGCAGCTCCTACGCCACTGTCAATGATTTGAAGTATTGATATCATAATTGGGGGGGGGGGGGGGGGGGGGGGGGGGGGGGGGGCAAATTCCCACAATAGAAAAGATGGATTGCCTCTTACGTGCACTAGAAATTAATTGTTTCAGCTGTATTGCCACCACTGTCAATAGAACGTATTGCCACCACTGTCAATAGAACGTATTGCCACCAAGAACAAATATCAACCTGGTCAACCACAATTGGTATGTGGTGAACGCCATGATTTGTGTGGCACTGGCAGAAACCCTGTTACATGTAATTACGATCAGATTGTTTGTTGTTTCATACATGCAGTTCAAACCAGAGTAAAAAGGTACATTGTACAGTATAAAAAGTGGCCGACCAAATCCTGAAAAGGTCCACCCAATATCATAATTGAGTGGCCATTTGGCCATACAAATGTGGTGAATTAAGTCTCGCACTTAATGAACCCCATGATAAATCGGAACCTATGGTAGTAGGTTCCATACAGGATTTGTGCTGTATCATGAAATCATTTTTAAAAAGCGACCTGTGTATAACTCATGAACCGAGAAACGGATAGTGTAGCTCTTTGTTGCTATCAAACCAGAATTGAAAGACAGTCATTTTCATGTTTTGTTCTAGTCGCCAGACCGTTTGCATTAAGAGAACAAAAAAGCTCAAGTTCCCGTTTCTAGTCCCAATTTTGTCCATAGTCATCTTCTCCTTCCTGGGTGAGTATAACTCGCGATAGGAGCGGTTCCAAAGAGCACCAATTATACCAATGAGTGTAGAATTTCCTGGAAGAACATCTGCTGGTATCAGATAAATGTATATACATTGTAAATAAAGCATGAAACTGATATACGTGATCATTATATATATTAAAAGTGTACCCATGGCATGTTTAGAGTTATATATGATTGGAACAGGTGTGAGTTTCATTTGTGTTTTCTTAGCTAGTGTAGTTGTTTTTCCTTCACAAAAACAAAAGAGGAAAGCTAAGCGACAAGTATACTTCCAAAATCGAGATGATGAGTTAGAAGAGTCCTCCCGAGTTCGGTACAATGCTGATGCTGAACAAGGCATCTGCTTGTGAGAGCTAAAGAGAAGATCCGGGGAGAAAAGTGGGTTTCTGCTCATGAGAGCTACAGAGCAGATCTAGAATTGAATCGAGCTTCTAAGTGGCGATGCTAGCATGCAAATGTTGAATCAAACCAAGCTGTGAGTTAGGTAGTATATAAAGCTTGGTGCGCGAGTTCGATGTACATGTACATGTAGGACAGCTACAAATGTATCATAAATGTAAACATTGTATTGCTAGGCAATAAGACAACCATACAAATGTATGTATACGTATGGGTTGTACAGTATACTAGTTGTCAAAAAAAGGATGAAACAAGATATAAAAACTTTCTTTCTTAGAAAGTCAGTGGTATATAGGATTTGAAGGCAATGGTGGTGTAAAAAGAAAAGAAACAAGGGATTGGAGATACAATAATTATTCCTATATTTAGCAACATAAATGCAATGCTGTTCTGTAACATGTACATGTAAGTGCTAAATATAGGAATAATTATTGTATCTCCAATCCCTTGTTTCCTTCCTTTTTACACCACCATTGCGGCCTTCAAATCCTATATACCACTAACTTGCTCAGAGAGAATATTTTTATATCTTGTCAAATAAGGTTTTCATTCTATTTCACCATTGTTGCTGATTAACAGTTCACATTGTAGTAATATACAGTAATCTACAGCCTCATACTACTCAGTGGCGTAGGAAGGGATATAAAGTGCAGCAGCCATCAACAGTGGTTCCCCCGCCTCCCCGGGGAGGAAGCGGGAGAGGGGCACCCCTCCTGCCCAGCTAGGGGGTATGGGGGAGCACTGTAAACTCCCCCATCGAGAAGCCAACGCTTTTTGCGTAGTAAAACCCCAAAACCAGGTTAGTTCGTTTTGAGACCTTCTGTGCATGTAGTATAAAATACAAAACAGCTATAGTACAACAAAAGGTCACTTGTGGCAACCGTTCATGGCCACTGCTGCCACCCCAGCTCCTACGCCACTCCTACGGAACCTATACATGTACATGTATATAACATTCCAGCGCAATACATACATGTAAGAACACTATAATGTCACAAATGAACTACAGTCACATTCTCCGGCCTGTACGATGAACCACATTGCATTGTGGTGTGTGTGTACATTCACCGCCATCCATCCCTATAATACATATGGGGACCTACCATCTCTATTGTACATGTACACATGGGGACCATCCATCCCTATTGTATACATGGTGACCATCCATCCCCATTGTACACATGGGGACCATCCATCCCTATTATACACATGTGGACCATCCATTCCTATTGTACACATGGGGACCATTCATTCCTATTGTACACATGGGGACCATCCATCCCTATTGTACACATGGGGACCATCCATCCCTATTATACACATGTGGACCATCCATTCCTATTGTACACATGGGGACCATCCATCCCTATCGTACACATGGGGTCCATCCATCCCTATCGTACACATGGGGTCCATCCATCCCAATTGTACACATGGGGACCATGCATTCTAATATTATGGGTGGGGCATAGAACACTGGAAATGGTGGGACCTTTATTGCCATAACTTCTCCCTCCCTCTCCTAGCTCCCCTCACCCACCACCTCCTCATGTCAAGCCTCTGGTTATGATGATATTTGTATTTCAGTATGGGTGGAGTGCATTGATGTTAGCAAGTGCTAACGGACATCTTGACCTAGTGAAGACACTCATTGACACAGGAGCTGATATGAATCAGACTGACAAGGTTGGTATATTACACTATTTTTGTACTCTAGTAAGTGCACACTGTATTGTCTTAAGCTTGTATACTTGTACTTGTACCATGGATTTGTACAAGTGATGAAATATTATCTCATGTTAGGGACCATCTCATTGCCCATTGCCATGACAACTATTGGAGCAAGACCTTGCATTTTATTTATATAAATGGTTGGTATTTTACATGTATGTTTCTACTGGACCAACCCCGTGATAAATCAAATAAGGCACCACTGTTGCATATTAACTGTACTTACACATTGCAGTAATATACAGTATACATGTACATGTATTGGTCCCCATGTGAACAATAGGGATGGATGGTCCCCCACGTGTACAATAGGGATGGATGGTCCCCATGTGTACAATAAAGATCATGTCAAGCCTCTGGTTATGATGATATTTGTATTTCAGTATGGGTGGAGTGCATTGATGTTAACAAGTTCTAACGGACATCTTGACCTAGTGAAGACACTCATTGACGCAGGAGCTGATATGAATCAGACTGACAAGGTTGGTATATTACACTATTTTTGTACTCTATAAAATGCACGCTGTATTGCCTTAAGCTTGTACATGTACATGTATACTTGTACTTGTACCATGGATTTGTACAAGTGATGAAATATTATCTCATGTTAGGGACCATCTCATTTACATTGCCATGACAACTATTGGAGCAAGACCTTGTATTTTATTTATGGTTGGTATATTACATGTGTGTTTCTACTGGACCAACCCTGTGATAAATCAAATAAGGTTTTTATTCTATTTCACCATTGTTGCTTATTAACAGTTCACATTGCAGTAATATACAGTAATCTACAGCCTCGTACTACGGAACCTATACATTTACATGTTTATAACATTCTGGCGCAATACATGCAAGAACTCTACGATGGATTACTGTTGTCACAAATGAACTACTGTCACATTTTCTGACCTGTACGATGAATCACATTACATTGTGGTGTGTGTGTATATTCACCACCATTCATCCCTATTGTACACAAGTAAATTAAAACTTCCCTATCGAGAAAGTGATTGGTGGTATGTAGGATTGGTGGTGCAAAAAGCAAGGAAACAAGGTACAGTATGTTAAAGTGAGGATCCTACAACTATAACAGTCCTACATTTGCAAATAGGCCGGCTTCTTCATTTGCAAATTCAGGACTGTGAGTTGTAGGATCTTGTATATACCAAACTTCACCTTAACATACTGTACCTCGTCTCCTTGCTTTTTGCACCACCAATCCTGCATTACACCAATCACTTTCTCGATAGAGAAGGTTTTGATTTACTTGTTCCCCTAATTTTTTTTTCTCTGCCGGGAGTGTTCAATGTAATATATGGCTTAGTATATTTGTTGCGATGTATTATAGGATGCTTAGATTCCTCTTATGTGTAGTCTGAGTATATAGGCCATACATGTATTCAGGTTTGTGGCAAGGATTAGTAACTACGTATACACCATGCCTGTACGTATACATACATGTGGGTAGGCGGTCATTACGATTGGTACACATAGACCCTTAGTAGCACCCTCGCTATAGCTAGAATGACCCTGGTGTGAATAAAAGGGATTTCAATCATGCCTTACATGTATATGACTAAACCCAGAATTATTGCGTTGCAAGGGGTCAGTCAGGTTTGTGTAGAAGGTACACATCTAGTACACCGGTGAACCACACATATGTATTATTCTCATTAGTGTGTAAACTAACTTCCAGGGTGGAAAAATGGCTCTGGACATGGCAGTGCAGAAAGGTCACAAAGAAATTATTGAAGTTCTGAATGATGCCCAGAGGAAGGTGAGAGTGCATACATGTATATATGTAGCAAGATAATTAGCAACTGTTGCATTTAATTGTACATGTATGTGCACACTTTCCTGCATTAAATGTATGGAAGGCAAGCAACTAAAATGTATATCATTGATGGCAAATAGGGTGGACTTAGGTTTTCAACTATATCTCCACAACAGATGTAATAAAAATTGACAGGACTAATCAGTAGCATATAAGTGTACATGCATGAACTTGTGTCAGCAATTTCAATGCTCATCCAGAACGTTACTTCTATATGGCGATTTTGATCCCAGAAAATTCAATTACAACCCTACCAAAGTAAAAATGGCTAGCTGGTGACAAGCTGTACGAACCATGTAAACAAACTTGTTATTGGCTAGTCACTACTAAGTATTAGAAACTGTTCTGTTGTGATGAAGATTTTAATTAATATTCATAAAACCTTGTGGTGAGATAGTTAATTTATATGCATTTGTTCACTCCCCACAGGTACATGTACTCGGAAAATACTATGAAATGAGGCAAATACAATCCAAGAACAGCTAGATCATTAAAGAGGTCCTAGAAGTTTACTGATTGATGGCTGTGTTGCTATATTGCTTGTTGCACGAGTCCAGATGCTGATAGGAGTTGTTGAATTAACTTCTGTACCTGCCAACATTTTCAAGCTTTTCATCAAGTGTTATTTCCATTTCAGATGATTGGATAATACAGCTATTAGTAAGCAACTATTGGGATACAAAGCACACGTATACAATATAAATGCAAGGAGATGGTATTTATTATCACTGCAAAGCACTTAGTCTCGTACCCAGACCCTGATTCCCAAAGTTTCAGATGGATTACATCACCACTTCTGGTGAACTGCTGTACTCAATTCTGTCCACGGTCACCAGAATTATTGGGAACCATCGAGGTATGCAGTAATTGCATACCGGTACCTTAGTTATTAATAAAACAGTTGCACAAACTTGGATAGCATCTAGAGCATTCTGGACAATCATAAGATGGAAAACTACTCGTTTTTGAAGCTCACGCAACCGCAAACACCAATTAAATATAAGAAATGAACGTTAACATAAAATTGCAAAAAAAAAAAACATTTTGGCTATCTAGCGACCACATGCATTCAGATCTACTGATTCGATATAATGTTTCAAAGTAAAGGATGCCAGCATGCTAACAGCAGCTGTATACGTACATGTATAAGCAGTCCTCTTCTGTGTAAAATACTGTCATCTATTCGTTGTCACAATATATATGAAAGTTAACATAAAAAATAGAAAGTTAACATAAAAAAATAATTATCTAGCGGCCATTCAGATCTAGATTATTTCTGATTCGATATAATACTTCAAAGTAAAGGATACCAGCATGCTAACAACAGCTTTATACGTATAAGCAGTCCTCTTATGTGTAAAATACTGTCGTCTCAATAAGTCAACCACAGTGGAGAAGGAATAGTAAGTTGATGATGACCAAATGACCAATTCATGTTAGACTTGAAGATTTCCACAGCCTGTGGGTATTACTTTAGAATGAAACTTCATGAGTAGTCACCAATCTTGTCCCTCCATGCAATGGCCTGATCCTATTGGTTCTATAGAAGCACATGTACATTTGCTCTGCTAACATCAAAATGTATACATGATAGAGACATAGAGTCTGGCTTCATTATGTGCCTATAGATCATGTTATCCGGCATTAACGATACTCTTTGTGATAACAGGTTTATTGTCTAGTGTACACAATGGGTCACCCATACATAGATCCACATTAGCCTAATTACAAGACATGGCATGCAGTGATCTGATCCATATGTGGTACTATTTTCCAATAGCAGTGTCCTGAATCAAAGAAGAATAAGAGGAGTGCTGAACTAGAAATGGGCACTAACCCTGAAGTCAAAATTCAGTCATGCTGTGAGATACGGACCAGGCATGCTAGGAATATGTAAGGATAATAGAATGATCTATATGCACAAATGACTGATGATGCATTCATCAATGATCAGAAGGCCTGTACTGTTCTGAAGCTATTGGTGAAATTTTCATTGTTTAAAGGTGCTTGATCATTAGTTGCGCTATGATTTTTTAATTTTCTAAGAAGAAAACAAAAAAGGAGAATGGTTCAAAATCACTCAGTAAAATTATGGAAACAGTATGAAATGTAAAAAAGGTTTTGTGCTGTTTCATGAATAAGAGTTAAATCAAGAGAAAATCCATTTCTATAATAAAAAGGGAAATTTTGATATATGGATAGTCATTGCTTACATTGATTGTCTCATGATCATGCGCATTTTCCCGCAGATCCTATGTGACACTAAATATATGCTATAACATAAAAATAATTATTAATATTATTAGGCCTCTGAGATAAGGAAGCACAACAGTAATGATGGTAAGTGTGTAGATTTAGGATGGGTTTGTATCCCTTGACATGTCTCTTCACACAGTAGCTTTTTACAAAGGTCTTCTGCAACCAAAGTTCCCAGTCCTTTCCTCCTGTGTTCCTCCACTGCACTGTGAACCAATGTCCCATGTGACTCTGTAGATAATAAATTATCCAAGCCACTGGATTGGCAGGGCTTGCGGCAAGGTATACAGCAGAGCTTGGAAACATTTTAATCATAGCTTCCATTATCTTTAGTAGCGTTTCAGTCCAGTAACATTGTTCCAGTAGGGAGCAATAAAACGTGCATGGTTGAAGGCAGCCAAGGATGTATCCAGGAGGACGCAAACTGTTGTGAAAATTGTACAACATTGCAGAGCGGAATATAACGGTCGGCCATCGGACATTTTGCCGTTCAATTTCATGCCATGGCCGATCGTTTATTATTACGGTCGGTCATTTCGGCCGATCATTACAACTAGCAACTAAGCCCACTAATTACTCGGCTGTTTGGCTGCAATAACCAACCTCGATCGTGATTGTGATTATGCGGGAAAAGTTTGCAGTTCCTACGTGTTAATTGAATACTGATTAAGACTGTATCCGTGTACATGTATCCGTGCGAGCGTTGGATAGCTACTATTGTGTCTAATTGAACTGATGTGATTGATGTAATATTTGTAGTAGTACTTAAAGATGTGTATTCGTGTGCCAAGTGTTTGGTCAGTTGCATATAGCCAGTCCTCCATCCCCATCACACCCAATGTTGCCGCGGCCAGCCGTGGCCGTCCGGTAGCCGTCAAAAATTGCCGATTTTTGTGATGACCGTCAGTGATCGTGAACCGCCAACATGCCTGGCCATCTGAGCCGGGAAGTACGGTGGCCGTCATATATTCGATTATTTAATTATTAATTAAACTGCAATTATAACAGACATAATTTTTAAGATTATACTGTGCCAGTTACATAGTGTAACACATCCCATAAAGTGTCTGTTTTCCGTTCGTGTGTGTGATTGGAGTTTTGAAATACAGAGATTTGACGCGTATAGTATAGCGCGCTGTATTATGGCCGACACCGTGACGATCGTCCGATTCTAATTAGGAGAAAGAAAACTGATCCATCTGCCAACTTCCCCAGTTTTCCCACATTTCCCACATTCCCACAATTTCCCCACAGTCTCTAAAAGGGCACTGAAGTATCTGGCTATTCCAGCAACAGGTACACTATCAGAGCGAACTAAACTAATACTTGAACCTTACGCAAAAGATGCATGGAGAATGGACTCTGCCCGGCTAGAAAGAGTTTTGCTGTTACGTTGTTTAAACATATACCCTTCCTAGGTGTTTATACCTATAATTAATAGCTACAGGACTCATCTATATGCACGTACATATGAACTTATTTTAAAGCAATTTTCAATGCTCCTGCAAAAAGTTATGATATGGTGATTTTGATCTTGGAGAATGCAATAATGACCCTTTTTTACTGAACATTCAGAAATGGTGTAGTATGATGTATTGAAAATAAGAAGTCGAGAGCTCTAACCATGATCATGCAGGATATGTGTTTGAAGTTATTCTATTTTATACTCCTTCCCACAAGCCAGCCTGCAACAAAATGCTTCATATATAAAACATCGTGCAGTCATCTTACCACTTCAAGGTGTGAGCAGTTTTTATGGTTTCTGGTAATAGCTCTGGTTAGGGGCTGTTCATAAATTATGTCATGCCAAAGAAGGGGGGGGGGGGGGGGGGGGGGGTTTGAACAATTGTGACGGTTTGTGACAAGGGGGGGGGGGGGGGGGGGGGCGGTTAGGATGGCGTGATGTCACATTTTGAATTAAAATTCATTGTTGTGGTCTATGATGCACCATGGTATCAGAGATAGTATAGAACAGCAATTCCATGATATGGACATGAAGCAGCAGAAGGAACAAACAGAACAACAACTCCATGACATGAGGCAACAGAAGGAACAGGCAGAACATCAACTCCATAACATGAGGCAACAGAATGATCAAACAGAACAACAACTTCATGGCATGAGAAGGAACAAACAGAACAACAACTCATTGACATGAGGCAACAGAAGGAACAAACAGAACAACAACTCCCTGAGATGATGCAACAGAAGGAACAAACCGAACAACAACTTCGTGACATGAGGCAACAGAAGGAACAAACAGAACAACAACTCCGTGACATGAGGCAACAGAAGGAACAAACAGAACAACAACATCATGACACGAGGCAACAGAAGAAACAAACAGAACAACAACTCCGTGACATGAGGCAACAGAAGGAACAAACAGAACAACAACTCCGTGACATGAGGCAACAGAAGGAACAAACAGAAAAACAACTTTGTGACAATAGGCAACAGAAGGAACAAACAGAACAACAACTTTGTGACATGAGGCAACAGAAGGAACAAACAGAACAACAACTCCGTGACATGAGGCAACAGAATGAACAAACAGAACAACAACTGTGTGACAATAGGCAACAGAAGGAACAAACAGAACAACAACTTCATGACACGAGGCAACGAAAGGAACAAACAGAACAACAACTTCATGACATGAGGCAACAGAAGGAACAAACAGAACAACAACTCCATGACACGAGCCAACAGAAGGAACAAACTCAACAACAACTCCATGACACGAGGCAACAGAAGGAACAAACAGAACAACAACTCCATGACATCAGGCAACAGAAGGAACAAACAGAACAACAACTCCATGACATGAGGCAACTAAAGGAGGCATGTGAACACCAAAAGAGCAGAGAAAAGAGCAACATCAGCAGAACAGGATCTTAGGTTATCAAGGCAACAGTCTCAAGTACAACTGACAAATCACCGTGCTCAGTTACGTATTCAAGATATTGCCCAAACCGAAGGCTCATCTTGGAGTGTGGAAAGAAATGAAATTCAAGTGATAGAAGAAAAGCCTCTTGGTGTGGGAGGATGGGGTGAGGTGAGGGTAGCCATGTTCCGTGGAGTGAAGGTTGCTGCTAAGTTCATACATGAAGCTATCATATCTCCACATAATATCAACCTATTTATCAGGGAGATGAACATAGCAGCATGTGTACAACATCCTAATCTCCTGGTATTTATTGGAGCCTCATTGGATGATAACAAACCTGTTATCATCACAGAATTGATGGCAGCCAACCTCCGAAGCATCATTCATGCACTTTCTCGGGATCATGTGATTTCTATTGGCACAGATGTAGCCTGTGCTCTCAATTACCTCCACCTAATGAAGCCAGACCCTATCATACATCGAGATGTTAGCAGTGCAAATGTGCTTATAGAGCCAATTGGATTTGGCAATTGGAGAGCCAAGGTGTCTGACTATGGTTCTGCTAACTTTATCTCCAAGGTGATAACTAAAGGCCCAGGAAATGCATCCTATGCTGCCCCTGAATCCTGGAAACCCAAACTCCAGTCCCCAAAGATGGATGTCCTACTTGAAATGGCCACTGGTCAGTTCCCAGACCTAAATGATCAAGCTGTACAACTGGAGACCCTGCTGTGGCAAGAAATGGCAGCGCTGGTGGGGAGATGTATCTGTGAAGACCCAGATGGTCGCCCGGCTATGAAGGATATACTAGTTTTACTATCACAGTTGAAGAAATAGATTAATTACTCATTTAGGGAGATTGTGCATCTATGATGTATATTTTTCATGTTGTAAAATGAATAATAATACCTTTTTAAGGGCACACCCATTAATATAGATTGCTACAACTAAGTTACTGTCACAGATTACAACAGTGCACTAACTGGATAGCATCTGCACAAGCAAAATATTGAAAACCACTTTTTAATATACATGTAGGAAGCATGCGTAATGTTTAACCGCAAACACCAGTTAAGAAATGAAGCATCAACATAAACATGCAAACAACTATGTATGTCCCACATGCGACGTGTGATGTGTATAGCGAGCATTAAGATGTAGAGCCGGGATGTTGTATACATGAGCAGTCCTCTTACAGCTGTATACATGAGCAGTCCTCTTACAGCTGTATACATGAGCAGTCCTCTTACAGCTGTATATATGAGCAGTCCTCTTACAGCTGTGCTGCATATATACATGTACATGAACATGCAATAGAAGGTATAGAGAGACTAAGTTATGGTCTACATGTGTGTGTGTATTCAATATCTGATATGAAGGTTGACATACTACTTCAGATGGGAGTCAAGTTGGTATGCACAGTTGTGAAAGTATACTGTGGCCTTGGGAGAGCTAAAAATTACCAAGCATTTCTACAGCGTTCTCTTCTCTATCAGATTGATCTATCACCAGGGTTATAAGGTGATATTAATTTTTTTAGTTACCATGCATGCAATCACTTTCCAGGGGAACGGCAATGATTGTGCGGCACAATTCAGCCCCTGCAATGGGCAGTGGTGTAAGAATCTTTTTATGGTGGAATTTATAAGCTTTGAGAAGATCCAGCGATGATGTGAAGGCCTTGAAGTGAATTCACATGCGAAAAGAGGCCCCTCTAGATCAGTTCACATTTCAAAATGATGTCTCTGCTGGATCTGATCTGGTGATATTATCTGCCCTCATGCAGGTATTTAGCATTGATGAAAGACCATGTGAGGAACCCCGCCCCTTCACATGGGATAGAGTGTGGTCCCTCACATAAGATAGGGTGTGGTCCTTCACATGGGATAGGGTGTGGTCCTTCATATTGGATAGGGTGTGGTCCCTCACATAAGATAGAGCTAAACCTATCCAATGTGATCACACCCTACCATAAATGTCTATTTGCAGCCTGTGGATTTGCAAAGCCATCATCGAGAGTTACGGCAGTAAGGATTTGTGCCGTATCAAAATGCCTTCACGGGAACGAAAGAGGAGAAAAAAGCGACACGAGGAATACGTCCTAAATCGAGATCATGAGTTAGAGTCCTCGCAAGTTCGGTACGATGCTGATGCTGAACAAAAGCGGGCGTCTGCTCGTGACATGTACATAGCAAATCTGGAGTCGAACCGAGCTTCTAAGAGGTGGCGACAGGAAAAGAATTCTGTTGCGGTGCGAACTTCTAAGAGGCGGCGTTATGAACTGAACTCAGACGAGAAACGAGCTTCTAAGAGGCAAAGCTTGGCGCGCGAGTTTCGATCTAGAACAGCTGCAAATGTGTAAACATTGTGTTGCTAGGCAATAAACATGGGAATTACAACGGCTGGATTTTGTCACACAATTGTATTTACTTGTACATTGTTACTAGTAGTCACCAAAAAAAATGAATGAAACGATATAAAAACATTCTTTCTGAGAAAGTTAGTGGTATATAGGATTTGAAGGCAATGGTGGTGTAAAAAGGAAGGGAACAAGGTATCAACGATGGTACATATTTTTTGAATAGTCCTATATTTAGCAATGTAAAATTTATACATACTACGAAAGTGCTAAATATAGGACTTTTCAAAAAATTTGTACCATTGTTGATACCTCGTTCCCTTCCTTTTTACACCACCATTGCCTTCAAATCCTATATACCACTAACTTTCTCAGAGAGAATGTTTTTATATCTTGTTTTAAAGTATAAAATTAAAATATAATTGGTAAGTTTAAAAAAAATAAAGAAAAAAAGAACTGATTACTGAAATCATACATGTACATAATATTGCACAAATAGATCTGTGCCTGTGGTTTTTATTTTATTTTAGCTATGCATGCACCTGCTTGTATATATGACAGTCAGCCATAGCTCAGCCGGGCCTTATTTACGAGGTTTGGTTTAGTAGGGAAGGAGCGGGCATATGTTGAATTTACATTGTGAGTTAGGATCACATTGAGAGATGAAATATGTAGGGGCCGGGGTCATATTGAGAGATGGAATATATAGAGTCAGAATGAGAGATGGAATATGGCGGTCACATTGTTAAATTAATTTTGTAGACTTCATCAACAGTTGTGAAGCTTGGCTCATTACCTTGGGTCCGCATTGAGAAACATTTATTAATTGATGGTACACTTCCTCATGTGCCTGGTGAGGATCATGTGCTGCTTGGGGTATGTTCCCTGGTATGCGGTGTTGAGCATCTAAAGGGCATGGTAGTTTTCTATTATGACAAGGAACCATAACTTTCCTGTTTTGTTTAGTCCTTTGCTGATAATGCTAAGACAAAACTTACCTACTGAAGATGAGTTGTCTCCTATGTGAGGTACTTATCTTATATGATTTCTACGTGTATATATGTTGTCACATTACCCAAACACAGCCTTCTTGAGGAAACATGGGTCAAATGTGAAAGCAATTGTGCAATTGTATGGCTTTGTCTGGTATACAAGGTTATGAGTGTGGAGCCTCCAAATGGGTGAGGGGAGGAGGAAGGGAAGTTTTGTGGAGAGGGGGGACATCCAGGGATGGAGAATGGAGCAATGTAGAAAGTGGTCGTTGAGAGGGAGAAGAGGGAGAAAGGAGTCATGGAAGGAATGGAGGAGGGAGTTGTAAGGGTGATGCTGTACATGTGGTTTAACTTTGAAGTCAGCAAACTTAGTCTTCATAATCTGGAACAACTGCATGGGATCATTCGCAACAAGCTATCAATTTGGCTCTCCTCTTAATTCACATACACATGCACATACACATTCATACACACATATGCACATTCACACACACATACACATACATACATACGTATACACATCAGTTTACAGAATCTTTTCTGGCTCTTTTAGCCTATAAAATTGTTCAATTTTTCAGTCCTTCTGGTGCTGCTGCCTCCAGTTGGTCACAAGGCATTGCTGATTGGCTGCTTCCTCACATGGCAGTGAAGAACTTGTTCCCACACAGTCGGAGCATACCTGAGAGTGACTTATCATGTGTATACTACATGTAGGACTGAAGCAACGACCTCTGAGATCTTTATTCTGCTGTATGCTATGTATTGTGTGTTAGAAGGAATATGCAGAACTGCATGGACATATATACATGTTGTTAATACTTGTATGGTGCCTTGGTATCAGACATAACTGGCGGCTGGTGTGTGAATCATAACTATACCATGTGGCAGTCCTAAAAGAAGTTAGGGAACCAATTAATACTAAAGGTCACACAGTTGCCTATAGATTAAAGCTATGATTATGTATATGGTTTGTTTGCATGCACATACATGTTTGCATATATCGTTACACACATACCTTGGTATCAGACAGGACTGTTGCTGGTGGTATCAAGCATGCAGGACTAGTACTGTTGCTGATGCCTTGATATCAGACAGGACTGTTGCTGATGCCTTGGTATAAAACATACTGGACTGTTGCTGATGCACAAAATTGCATGCTTTGGTATCAGACAGGACTGTTGCTGATGCCTTCTTTGGTACCAGACAGAAATGTTGCTGGTCCCTTGGTATGACACAGGACTGTTGCTGCATGATGCCTTCAGTATTATCAGACAGAAATGTTGATGGTGCAACTGTATATCCCACTCACCAGTGCATACAAGGCATCCGGTTGTCAGCCAGCTAGCCACTTTGACCCATCACTTCAAATTAAATTAAGGTTTAAGGGGAGCATAAGAAATGTGACTTGTTGCAATGGGCCTTGAACTATTTTTGTCTTATGTCTTTATATTATCTACATGTATTTGCCTTAAACATTACCTTTTTTGGCTATAGACTCGTGTACATGCACGCATTATGTGTGACAGCTGACTATATCTATTCAGGCTGACAAGCTAGATGATTCAACTACACAGACACGTCATAATGGTGGGTGTGAGTTCTGAGTGGGTGTAGCCAAACCTATAAATGTTTGTATAGTGGCTATTTCCAGCTGCTTATGCAAATCATTTAAACTAGATCTAGAGCTCTATAGTATTTATGTTTTGGTGGTGTCCATGCATTTATTTAAACCTTACTCATTGGCTAACTTGAATGCATTGTAATCCTTCACTCATTGGTGTAATTTTAATTCTTTTCAAAGTGTTCCTATCGCATGTTATGTGAAAATAATGGAAGAATAAGAAACCAGAGTTCGTGCGTTCAAACTTCTCTAGCTGTATTACCACAGGCTAGGGTTTTCGATTTAACTGAAGTGCTCAATTTTGACTTCATTTTTGAAAACGACAATAAGACGATGATGGATCGTAGTCCGTTACTGAATTTATGCTTACGTATAATAGCGCATCACACATTCATATTAAATCGAGGGTATACGTAGTTAGTACTAGTAGTTAGTACTAGTCGATGGTGTAGTATAATTATGATGACATGCTTTGTTCCAATTATATATTAATGAATTTCCTTTTGCTTCCTGTTGCGTTTAACTTTACCATCCATTCTTCCTGTTAGTTCTGTTCATACCGTTACGTACTCTCGCTCAGTTTATAAGATAACAGCATTACCTGGCGGATGAGTTTTCGTAAGTGACTGACCCTGTCAGTGTGCGTGAAGAGGCTTAACATTGTTGAGAGTGGCTCGGAGAGCAAGGGAAAAAAAGTTATAACGTCCAGCCTGTATTTTTTTTTTTTTTAGGCTAGTTTAAATCCCATGCATCCTGAAATGGAGCATTTGGTGTGGGAATAGCGTAAGATTACCGTCCTGTAGCATGGAATTGAGCGTTGATCATACAGTGTTGTAACCATTTGCATGGCCATAAAATTGCTGGATGGTTTTTACGCTATTCGGGACGTTTTTTTTAAAAACCAGCCAAAAAAAAACTCAGGCGCGCGGGATCGACGTTTATATGTGTATAACTTCTACTGTGGATCTACATTAGTTGGGCGTAGCCCGACCTTTCGCGTATTGGAACCAAACCCTAACAGTTTTTGTACAGGCTACTATACTATGCTATCAGTCAATGAATTTTGGCGTGTTTTTATACAATTGTAATACTTGTATAAATTCAGATTGGCTTTACTACAAGCATTTATTGGGCACAATTGTAATGCTGCATTGACCTACAATCCCCGTTGCCGTTGCAGATTGTACAAAAATAGGTACCCGACCTTCCGCCCATACGCGAAGGTCGGGCTAAGCCCTTACTATACTTTCTACATGTATGGCCCAAATAGATCACAGCCGTGTGTCGTAACTCGTTAATTGAAGTACAGCCTTTGACCATACATTCATGCCCGTAGGGGGCGTAGGCCTACGCATCTAATGGTTCATGGTTGCAAGTGTAGTCGAGCGTTCGTAATGTTTTAGTACTAGCTTTACAATAAGCTAATTTATGGTACAACTATACACTGATGTAATCAACATGTACATGTCCATGACACGAATATTTATTTGTACGTCCTGTTGAATGAGTTAATGCATTGCTAGCTCTTAAATCAAACCTACTATTCACACACTGCAGCTACCTGTTCCTCCCAGCTAGATACTAATACAGCTGCATACAGGAATTATTAGAGAGAAGTTGTCATCACTGGAACCAGCCGTTATCAGTGCTGGAGTGACCAGCTGTCTTGAAAAGAGGCACACACTAACGCCAAGTTGAACTGGTTCTTTTACCAAGGGGAGGAGATTCTCTCCTGGTCATGATGTCAGGTACATCAAATCTTTTTGAGGAGGCCATCATGAGTCTGGCTGGGGCAGCCATGTGGAGGCAGGACACCACTAAAGCCCTGCTCTTGTACGACAAGGTGAAGACCCCACATGCTGCCTTCAATCAGTCTAAGGTACATGTGTACATGTAAATGCCCTGCTACATGTATGTGTGTGGAAGTGACATTCTTCCAGTAGATATGCAACAAGTATTTACCCATGTAGTGGCTGGTTAAAACCCACACTCAAAACAGTGAAACATGGTGTAGTTGTGATGTTGTAATAGTGAGATTCCTTTCATATATAGATTTATCGTTTGCTTGCTGGAAACACTGAAGCAAATGGAGGGCATGGCCGAGAAGAGAACGTACAGAAAGCCTTGGACATGGTTACAATTGCCATTGAAATTTAGCCAGCTGTTTAGCCTTCGAGCTTAATAATTCTCACTCTCTTGTAGGAGTTAAGGGAGCAGCTGGAGTCTCATAAACATGAGCTAGAGCAGCTGCTTGCAGAAATCAGACCATAATAGTAAGTTCCATAATTAAAGAGGTTACGTATACATGTACATAGTAATTCATTTTAATAGCACTCATTCGTATTAAATGGGCATTTTTCTTGCAAAATCAAATGTCATAAATCTGGGTACCTGTAGTGTTTATGATTTATCTGGAACTGCTTGTGGTAGACCTCAACCTTAAAAGCTCAACTCCGGGCACACCCCCTCCCCCCTTGGTAGATTGTACACAAGAAATGTCTATCTGCACTGCACCACGTGATATTGTTAACACACTGATCTTAGTTTCTTATGCGTTGGAGTATAATGATGATGGTGATGGAGCCATACCGGGCCCCACAGTGGTACATGTGTACATACACATGTACCTGACCCTGCTTTTGTAGCAGGGTCAGGTACTGTTGATTGTGACATTGATAGTTTTTCACTTCTACTTTCAGTGCCCTGATGGTTAGTTAGTGATTGTTAGTGACCTTTCTGCGTTTCTTTATTTTTTCTGATGCAGGAACTCAATAGGGCAAAATTGTCCACTTCGACACAACCACCAAAAGAGCCCCTCATTGACAAAACTCTCTCTCAGCGCTCTCCGCAGAAAAGAGATTGTTTACGTCCTAGTTCCCAGACCCTACCAGCAAACCCATCACATTGCTCTGTTGTTGGCCGTGGTACCACTTTGGACAGCTCATCTTTGTGCTTCACTGCTCCACTATTTGATGCGGCCAAGCAACCTGGGAGTGGTGAGGCGCCACTGCTTCAGGCAAGCAGATCACCCCTCGGTTCATATCCTAACACATTGAGTTCTCAAAATTTGCCTATTCAGCAGACATCACTTCACCAGTCACTGGGTAGTGGTCTGGGGACCACTTTGGGGCCTGCAGGGGGACTGTCAGCCCAACCATTTGCTTCTTCACTTTTGTTTCCAGCTTCACCGACAAAAGAAGGGCTTCTGTTTCACTTGCCTCCTACAACATACGTGGGCCCCTCCCATGTTGACCCCTCCCATGTGCCCCTCCCCATGTGGGCCTCTCCCACATTGGCCCCTCCCATATTGAATGTAGAGGTATGTCATTTCAAGGGGTAATTTAAGAAATGATTTTATTAGGTAAGTTCACCTGACATGACCACTCCCCCTATCCAGCAACCGCAGTACCTTGCAGCCTAGCAACGGTCACTGACCCTGCAAGTTAGGTTCCGGAGATACAGGTCCAGTTGGTTGGAGCCAACTGTTCCTCGGTGACCATTAGGGTGACAGGTCTGTTCAGCAGCAGTGCTGCTCCCACCAGCCTCACAATGCCAGGTACAGTTGGAGGAGGGTTAAGTTTTGCCATGGTGAAGGTGTCTTGATAGTTCAAATAATCAGGGACTGGAGAGTAATCTTTCCTAATTAGTGCACATCTGTACTCTCATACATGTACATGTATGTTCCTGAATACTTTCTTTTTTCTCTATCTACAATGTAGGATTTTTTTGTATTTTCTATTAAGTGCCCAGCTTATTCCCTTATGAATATTTCTCTATATAGTGCCCCTCTCAGGATCTGTAACGCTGTCGACCTCCATCATTGGGTACCAGAGCTATGAGGTCATGCTATGAGGTCATGGCCCTCTCACCCATGGGTATGGTTGGCAGAGCTGTCCTCACAACTGGACCACAAGGTTTGTACACAAGGGTGTGGCTACAGGAGCATGGGTGTGGCTACAGTATTCTACAGGGTGGGGTGAGTGTTATGTAACTATTATAATATTTAAAAGACAAAGATCAATAATTTGGTACAGTTCATTTTGGGCCATCTTAGTCAATCTACACGAAGCTACATGTGTGCATGTACAAAGTAAGCCTTCATTGTCATGTAATAACTTATCAGTTATGAACAGTGTACATGTTCAATGTGGGTCACTTCTTCATCCATTGATACTGAACATCTGTACGCCTGTATGTACTACCCTCCTCCCCTCCCCATTTCAGCTCCCTCCCCCAAGTCAGTAGGCTTTCACATGACTCCAATTCCACCTCTTTCCGCGTCAACGTACAAGTTGTTTTGTTGACAGACAACATCCAGAACTACACCTTCAAAGTATGTGTATATGTGTACATGTGTGAGGGGCATAAGAGCATGTATGGAGTTGCTGAGGTGGGACAGAATCTGAGGAAATAATCAGACCACACTTTCTAATAATTCATTCCCACCTGGTACCAAATGATACCTTCATTATATGCTCTCTTCATTCCCACCTGGTACCAAATGATACCTTCATTATATGCTCTCTTCATTCCCACCTGGTACCAAATGATACCTTCATTATATGCTCTCTTCATTCCCACCTGGTACCAAATGATACCTTCATTATATGCTCTCTTCATTCCCACCTGGTACCAAATGATACCTTCATTATATGCTCTCTTCATTCCCACCTGGTACCAAATGATGCCTTCATTATATGCTCTCTTCATTCCCACCTGGTACCAAATGATACCTTCATTATATGCTCTCTTCATTCTCACCTGGTACCAAATGATACCTTCATTATATGCTCTCTTCATTCCCATCTGGTACCAAATGATACCTTCATTATATGCTCTCTTCATTCCCACCTGGTGCCAAATGATACCTTCATTATATGCTCTCTTCATTCCCACCTGGTACCAAATGATACCTTCATTATATGCTCTCTTCATTCCCACCTGGTACCAAATGATACCTTCATTATATGCTCTCTTCATTCCCACCTGGTACCAAATGATACCTTCATTATATGCTCTCTTCATTCCCATCTGGTACCAAATGATACCTTCATTATATGCTCTCTTCAATCACGTCCACAAGAGATTGGACTGTACACAGCCATTGGCCACGCCCACTACTGTCACTGTGGGAGGCCTTACCCCCTTCACATCCTACAACATCTCCGTGCAGGCGTGCAATAAAGGTAGGTACCCTTTGGGAGATGGTTTAGTTTAACCCCTTTACCACTGCAGCTGGAGAAGGGCCTAGCTGTGGTGTTGCCATAGCCACTCTGTGTGCAGCTCCTGGCAGAGTGGGAGGGCTGGTGGTGTCCCTGTACACCTCACAGCTGCTGCAGTTCACTTGGCAGAGGCCTCTGAACCCCAACGGCCCCCTGTGTGTATAAGGTGTGTGTGTGTGTGTGTGTGTGTGTGTGTGTGTGTGACAAAATATAGTACTCTTTAATTAATTTTATTCAAATATTCAACATGTAGCTTTTAATATTCTCCGCACGTGTGGTGCCTTTTGCAAGCTGGCACATCTTGCAAGGAGTACGCCTCCAAGCCTAGCCTTTGACCCTTTGACAGCCTTTGATGCCGAAGTCAGAGAATGTTTTGTCTTCTCATTTATACTGGATCTAACTGACTCTGCTTGGCAGCAGGCTCAACTGAGTCTGAAGTATGGTGGGCTTGGTCTACGTTCAGTTGCACTCCACTCTTGTGCTGCCTATATTGCCTCAGTTTGTACCACTGGTTGTGCTATAGAGGGTAATCACCACCTTACTCGTGCTATTGACACCTTCAATACCCTAGTTTCTCCACAAGATACTGTCACACTTGATTCCATTGTGTCATCACCTGTTCACCAGAAAAACCTTTCTAGTTGTATTGATCTCAAATGCTTTAGGTCTCTATTGGATGCTTCCTCTGTAGCCAATAAAGCTCGCCTTCTTTCTGTATCGGCGCCCCATGCTTCTTCATGGCTTACTGTGGTACCTACAATGGAGTTAGGTTTACACCTGGACCCAAGTGAGTTTTGTGTAGCAATTCGGTGGTGGTTAGGTGTGGATATCTCTAGAGGGCTCTCATGTCCTCTTTGCACTGACATAGCTTTGGACCCACTTGGTCACCATGCAGCTACATGTAGGCGAGGGGGTGATGTGGTTCTCCGCCATAACCATCTGCGGGATGTTTTTGTCAAGCTTTGCCATCAAGCACATTTAAGTGTAAAGGTGGAGGAAGGCAGTGGTCTTACACCTGACATGTCTCACACCCGACCAGCCGATGTCTTAGTGCAAAATTGGTTAGGTGGTAAGCCAGCTGCATTCGACTTCACCGTAACATCTCCATTGATACCAAAAACTTTGGGTCAGTCAAGTATTCACTCTGGTTTTGCTGCTGAGTTAGCTGAAACACGCAAACATCAGAGCAACGATGCTAAGTGCTCTGAGCTTGGTTGGAGTTGTCTTCCCCTAGCAGTTGAGACTTATGGTAATTGGGGGAAGGAGGCAGTCAACACATTTGCGCTACTGGCCTGCCGAATAGCCATGCATTCAGGGTATGCGAGGAGCAAGGTCACCCATGACCTATACAGCAAGATGAACCTCACCTTGACAAGGTCCATTGCTCGAGCCATCCTAGTTAGGGGTCTTGGTATGTGAACTTTAGCTTTAATGTATGTATATCTTATAATAATTATATAATTATATTTATAATTATTCAACATGAATAATTTGTTTTTGATTTGATTGCAATAGATATACATGTATATTGAACTAACAAAATACTATGATGTATGGATAATAATGGACATAATACCTGCACACCTTACAGTACAAGATTTAATTTATAGAAGTATTATATTTTAGTGTTCATTAAAACAAATACTTGACACCTGTAGTATTTGTACAATAACATGTCAATGCTATTACTGTAATTAACCCATAACCCCAGGTAACATGTCAGTGCTATTACTCTAATTAATGCCAAACACCAGGTAACATGTCAATGCTGTTACTCTAATTAACCCCTAACACCAGGTAACATCTAATGCTATTACTCTAATTAATGCTATTACTACAATTAATTACTTTAATTAATGCTATTACTGCCTAACACCAAATAACTATCAATGCTATTACTCCAATTAATGCCTAACACCAGATAACATGTCATCTCTCCACGTGTAGATCACCAGACGCTGCTATCCTTCAGTTGCCGGGCAACCCTCCACCGTCACCACCCAGACCTCCACCACCCTCACCATCCCATCCCTCCCACCCTCCTCCTCGTGTTGCGTAACCGTATCTGCCATCAACACGTGTGCCAGTGTCACGTACGAAGGTCTAAACACCACCACCTGTGGCCACACCCAGGACACGCCCCCCACAGTGCAGAACCTCACGGCAGTGGTGCTCTCCCCGCACTCAGTGGCCCTCACGTGGGCGGGGCAGCAGGTGACCGGGGTGAGGTACTTCATTACATCATTGCTGGGCACCACCAATGTCAGCAATGTGTCCAGCGTCAACGTGGAGGGGCTGTCCCAGGGGATTCCCTACTTGTTTACGGTACAGCCTCTCTTCAGTACTTATGCGGGGGTCGGGGTCACGATCAACGTCACCATTCCATTCCCTGCCACGGTACCCGTTCCCGGAACTCTCGCCGTGGTACCAAACAGTACCACGCAGGGTCATGTTCGCGTGGTCGGGGGGAGGTGCCCTGGTCCAGCAGTACAAGGTGTACCTCCAGTGCGGGCAGGTCACGTGGGTACTGTACGTGGCCCCGCCCACCTCCAACCTGACTGCAGACATCTCCGACCATGGTGCAGACTTTGGGTCGTGTGCCATCGTGGTGCAGGCAGTGAATGCCCTCGGTCCCAGTGGGAACTCTTCTGTCACCACGGCAACGGTCGTCACGGTGCCCAACAGGCCCCCCGCCCCGCCCACCTCATATGTACGCAACAGCAGGTCCTTCGGCACCACCTTCAGCTGGGCCACACAGCACCCCTTCTCCCTGGCCAACCTCACTGTACTCTCCCAGCTGACCTCCTCGGGGTATGGCCTGGGCACCACCCAGCAGGCCTACAACGGAAGCAGCACTGTGGTGTTTGCGACCTTCCCTGGTGCCCGGTACTCCTTCAGCACACAGCTGTGTGGTACATGGGGGTGTGGCTTACCATCGAGCAATCTGGTGAATTTTACCACCAGCAGCGTAAGTGGGAAGAGGGAGGGAGGGAGGGAGGGAGGGAGGGAGGGAGGGAGGGAGGGAGGGGGGGAGGAAGGGAGGGAGGGAGGGAGGGAGGGAGGGAGGGAGGGAGGAAGGAAGGAGGTTAGGGGAATGGGGGGATGGGAATAGGGGTAGGAAGGGAAGGAGGGAGGGAGGGAGGTAAGCTATCCAAGGGTCATAAGTGAATTAAGATAGATTTTAGAGGGAGAAGATGGATGGAGGGAGGGAAGGGTCTTAAGGGAAAGAAGTAGAGGGGAGGGGGGGGGGGGGGGGGGGGGAGGGAATACCAGTGGAAGGAGTACCAGAAGGAACTCTTACCAATACATTATTGTGTTCCACTAGGAAATTTTTTTTTAACTTAGCTTTCTATTGAACTTCTGCAGATACTTCTGCCTCCACCCTCTGATTGTAAGGTCTGGGCACTCACCTCTTCCTCGATATCCCTGATGTGGAGCACACCAGTGGGCGTGGTCAGAGAAAACACATCCTACCAAATAATCCTGAGTGGCCCCACCCCCCAGATGCAGGTGGGTGCAGTCGTGCCGTCTGTGAGCACAGACCCCCAGACGTGGAGCCACACAGGGTTATCGGCAGAGACAAACTACGTCGTGTCTGTGGGCACCATTGGCCCCGCGGGTGCATGGGGACCGGTGACCCTCTGTGCCACGGTGGTCACCCCCTCTGCACCCCTCTCCTCCCCCTTGAACCTGTCCATACTGTGGAGTGTGAACGGCTATGTGGACATGTTCTGGCAACCTCCACCCATCACCAATGGGAGCGTGGTGGTCTATGAGGTCCAGTGGCACGATGCCCTCCTCCTCACCCTCCCCGTGACCTGCGATAACTCCTCTGTTGGCAGTACCCCCCCTGCTGCCAATACCACCTCTTTGGAGTACTCCTTCAGGGCCCCCAATGCCTCCACGTCGCTACTGGTGTGCGTCAGGGGGTACAATAGAGGACTGCCGGGTGTGTGGGCATGGCGACAGGCCACGCCCCTTGTGGCCACGCCCACCGCTACCATGGCCGCTCAGGGAAGTACCCCTCTGGGGAGAGACCCAGGCCTGCTGGCGGCAGTGATACTGTCCTTTGTCTTCATGGTGAGCACAGCCGTCCTCACAGTGGTGGTCACCTGCTGCTGTTGGCACCACACCTCCTCCTCCAAGTGGTCCCCTAAGAAGAGTGATGGGATAGTAGCAGATTAACATTCAGACCTCACATATACCTCTCCTCCTCTCCCTCCCTCCTCCACCTCCTTCTACTCCTCTCCTACTTCACTCTCCTAGACTCGTCCTTCCTTCAAATCTGCTCTTCTCCCTCCTCTCCCTCCCTCCTCCTCCTCTCCCTCCCTCCTCCTCCTCTCCCTCCCTCCTCCTCCTCCTCCCCCTCCCTCCTCTCCTCCTCCTCCTCCCTCCTCCTCCTCTTCCCCCTCCCTCCTCTCCTCCTCCTCTCCTCCCTCCTCCTCCTCCTCCCTCCTCCTCCTCCTCCTCCTACATCACTCTCCTAGATTCCTCCTCCTTCCTTCAGGCTACTTGGCCCCCACAGAATGTGACCATCCCTATGACCATTTAGTGTAATGGTGGTGGTGGTGGCCATGGGTCATTATAATTGTACCTGTGCAGTGTATGTGCATTATCTATTGTTTGTTTTATTCCTTGCGGTTTGAGGAGGAGATGTACTCAGGAGTCCTGTGACATGTAGATGTACAAATACTTTAGTCCACTATTTGTGGCACGTATAGATGTACAGATACACGTATATTACATTTGGCACATATACTGCCAGAGATCATGTATAAATCTTTGATGCTGCAGACTGCTATAACTCACCCAGGAAACAAATATTGTATTCCCAGCCCTGCATGAGTTTTGTTCGACGATCCCAGGTTGATAGGCTATTTTAACAAATTCACAGTTGACTTGGAGGACCTCAATGGTTGCAATTGATCATGATTTACAGGTATACTGGGAATACGGTATTTTTCCTGTCTTTTATTACCTCTAAAAAAATCAGTTTATCTATTTATACACATGTACTACCGGTACACGTTTCGCAATTTCATTTGAGTGTATAATATAATTATAATAATAATTTGTAACTGAAGACGCGGCTGGTTTTTAAAAATGGACAAATATCCGTGACAACTATGGGGCAAGTAAGCTACATTGGCAGTACTGGATGTATCTGAGTGTGACCTACATGTATGTGTGAGTACGTAAAAATCGGAATGATTGTTTCCATCTACCCCAATCTGTACGGGGCTATAGCTAGGCCTAGGCCTACACGAAGTTTCGCTTGAATTTTGGGCGGAATTTTGTCTTCTTGCACATGTACGAGTCATTTGTTGGTTTGCAGGGGGAAATTCAAGCCTGCACAGGCCTGTGCTGGCCCGTAGAACATGTCACGTGATCCATTCACGTTGGTGGTCGGGTGGGTGTAGTAGCACCATAAATTATTTAGACATTTTGTCCAAATAATATATGGTAGCACGTACCAAGATTTGTACTGTAAGCTACCGAACCTTCTGTACGTTTTCTGGTACAATAAAAACCGGTACACCGGTAGCGTGACCTTCTTTTGATACCATTTTCTCTAAAGGCCGGCATGCACGGGTTGACTTCTTGCATGCAACTGAAATGAATAGGTCTACATACAGCAGACTGCTGGTGTACATGAATGATAGGCCTACATACTGCAGGCTGCTGGTGTACATTAATGATAGGCCTACATACTACAGACTGCTGGTGTACATTAATGATAGGCCTACATACTGCAGACTGCTGGTGTACATTAATGATAGGCCTACATACTGCAGACTGCTGGTGTACATTAATGATAGGTCTACATACTGCAGACTGCTGGTGTACATTAATGATAGGTCTACTCACTGCTGGTGTACATTAATGATAGGCCTACATACTGCAGACTGCTGGTGTACATTAATGATAGGCCTACATACTGCAGACTGCTGGTGTACATTAATGATAGGCCTACATACTGCAGACTGCTGGTGTACATTAATGATAGACCTATGTACTGCAGGCTGCTGGTGTACATTAATGATAGGCCTACATACTGCAGACTGCATGCTGGCCTACATACTGCAGACTGCTGGTGTACATTAATGATAGGCCTACATACTGCAGACTGCTGGTGTACATTAATGATAGGCCTACATACTGCAGACTGCTGGTGTACATTAATGATAGGCCTACATACTGCAGACTGCTGGTGTACATTAATGACAGGCCTACATACAGCAGACTGCTGGTGTAAATTAATGATAGGCCTACATACTGCAGACTGCTGGTGTACATTAATGATAGGCCTGCATACTGCAGACTGCTGGTGTACATTAATGATAGGCCTACATACTGCAGACTGCTGGTGTACATTAATGATAGGCCTACATACTGCAAACTGCTGGTGCACATTAATGATAGGCCTACATACTGCAGACTGCTGGCCTACATACTGCAGACTGCTGGTGTACATTAATGATAGGCCTACATACTGCAGACTGCTGGTGTACATTAATGATAGGCCTACATACTGCAGACTGCTGGTGTACATTAATGATAGGCCTACATACTGCAGACTGCTGGTGTACATTAATGATAGGCCTACGTACTGCAGACTGCTGGTGTACATTAATGATAGGCCTACATACTGCAGACTGCAGGTGTACATTAATGATAGGCCTACATACTTCAGACTGCTGGTGTACATTAATGATAGGCCTACATACTGCAGACTGCTGGTGTACATTAATGATAGGCCTACATACTGCAGACTGCTGGTGTACATTAATGATAGGCCTATATACTGCAGACTGCTGGTGTACATTAATAATAGATCTACATATTGCAGACTGCTGGTGTACATTAATGATAAGCCTACATACTGCAGACTGCTGGTGTACATTAATGATAGGCCTACATACTGCAGACTGCTGGTGTACATTAATGATAGGCCTACATACTGCAGACTGCTGGTGTACATTAATGATAGGCCTACGTACTGCAGACTGCAGGTGTACATTAATGATAGGCCTACATACTGCAGACTACTGGTGTACATTAATGCCTACATACTGCAGACTGCTGGTGTACATTAATGATAGGTCTACATACTGCAGACTGCTGGTGTACATGAATGATAGGTCTACATACTGCAGACTGCTGGTGTATATTAATGATAGGCCTACATACTTCAGACTGCTGGTGTACATTAATGATAGGCCTACATACTGCAGACTGTTGGTGTACATTAATGATAGGCCTACATACTGCAGACTGCTGGTGTACATTAATGATAGGCCTACATGTACATACTGCAGACTGCTGGTGTACATTAATGATAGGCCTACATACTGCAGACTGCTGGTGTACATTAATGATAGGCCTATGTACTGCAGACTGCTGGTGTACATTAATGATAGGCCTACATACTGCAGACTGCTGGTGTACATTAATGATAGGCCTACATACTGCAGACTGCTGGTGTACATTAATGATAGGCTTACATACTGCAGACTGCTGGTGTACATTAATGATAGGCCTATATACTGCAGACTGTTGGTGTACATTAATGATAGACCTACATACTGCAGACTGCTGGTGTACATTAATGATACTGCAGACTGCTGGTGTACATTAATGATAGGCCTACATACTGCAGACTGTTGGTGTACATTAATGATAGACCTACATACTGCAGACTGCTGGTGTACATTAATGATAGTGCAGACTGCTGGTGTACATTAATGATAGGCCTACATACTGCAGACTGCTGGTGTACATGAATGATAGGCCTACATACTGCAGACTGCTGGTGTACATTAATGATAGGCCTATGTACTGCAGAAACTATACACTGCTGCACGAGATGGAGACATAGCCACTGTTAGGAAGCTACTGGCTGAGGGTGGTGTGGATGTGAACGTGAAGGATGAGGTGAGTGTGTCCTCTCAAGGGATTTGAGGTTTGATCTAGTAAAGTCTTAATTCTGAGTTACAAGGTTTTATTTGCTTATCGTGTTAATTTAAGAGGGTGAGCCATTCCCGTTTATAATTAGCCACTATGGGATCTGAGGCAAAGTCAGGATAATGGTTACTTTGTGTCCATAAGCATTCATCATGTGGTGGGGTTTGCACCAGGACCCAATGGAGGTACATTTCATGGCCGTAGTCAATCACAAAAATTTTGGGGGGGGGCCTAATTATTATTCATGAGTCACAATACAGTAGGTAAGTATGTACATTCTGTGCAGTTTATGCATTAAACAAATGTTCCAAGTACAGTGTGGCGGCTTGAATTATGGCTTATGAAGTACATTGTATCTGTATCATCTTTAACACCGCGTCCGTGAAATTCGAATGTTTTTTTGGCCTATTTTGTCGAACTCACTTTTTGGAAAATTAGTCGGAAGGGTTCCAATAGCCACAAATAGCGGTGTACCTAGTAGCTCAACTCCCTACACGATGTTTGGAGCTACTGCCAGCCTTGTAACCACTTCCGCCGAGGACCTGCATGCGTTTGTTGAGAGTTGAGAGGGTAAGACTCTTACCGGAAAAGGGACACTTTTTTCTGACAAGGTTTCGGAATTTAAAAACAACATAGATATGCTCAACTGGATCGGATAGGTAGCGCTTGAACAAATTCTGGCAATAGCCTATCGTGTTAGCATAGAAACAAGGAATAAAACTCTTTTGGATCTCGTCTCCGGACCTAAACGCCTAATTTTGGCCATACGTAATGTAATTTTACGTGTTGATTGACGTCACGCGAGTCTAAGTTACAATACGTCACTACGATAAGTTACTATAAATATGCACCACGTGAGACAAAACACCGCCCTTTTTCCTCCAGTTGTTCGTTCCTGTCCGGTTATTTGACTATCTCGTACCCAGATATAAATCAACCTCACTAATCTATGTAAGTCCTCGAACGAGGTGAATAACTGTAAGTAAGTTTTGTACAGGAACTAAGCTAACTGCCAACACAGTATTCATTGTGGCCTCCTATTCGTACCAAATGACATTTAAAATCGTATCTAAAGCGGCTCTTAATTGTCTAGAAAAAAAGTGTCCCCAGCAACGCTTCGTAACCGAAAAACATCAAACCGCGTCACTTTGAACACATACAGGTCCGTGTCCATGATAGATATAAGGCAGACAACAACGCCAAATGTATTGGCGATAGTTGAACTGTATAAAAAATATGCTTTTCCAGACAATTGGGGCGTTCCGACTAATTTTTAAAAAGTTGAGTTCGACCAAAAAACATTCGAATTTCACGGACGCGGTGTTAAGCACATGTGAAATCATGCACCAGTTTAAAGACTGCTGCTTGATGATAAATGACTGGTACTCTGCATCAGGAGCGCTGGTGCCTACTTGGGGTCAGATAGTCAGTGGCGTAGGAATGTATTAAAGGTTGAGGTGCCAACTTTCATAATAAAATATCAGTGGAATAGCTGATGGAAAGAGAAGGTGCGGGAGGGGGATGTGCCCTCACCCGCGGGGAGTGTGGAAGCTTTTGAAGAAGTATGGTAGTTGGCTTATGAAATGTCATGGTACATACTTACCGCCAAAGTTATGTGCTTTGGGAAAGTCATGTTAAGTGTTCTGAAATACCATTTTTGGATCACGAGTGGCTGGCTACCTGATTAACGCTATCAAACCGACGCGTGGATTGATATATTTTAAACATTAATACTATGTTCACACGACACAATCTTTAATACGGTACTGTGGGTACGGTTAAACTTCGACACTGCCAAAAACTGTACCGTGGTTCGATGTAAACATTTGGTAGATCGTGATATGATAGCAAGTGAGCATGCGTAATAATAGCTAATAGGGTCAAAGTTGGGGGGGCCCAGGCACCCCCAACTTTATGATTGGGGGGCCAATGCCCCCCTCCCCTCCCAGTTCCTAAGCCACTGTATAGTAGTGCAGGCTCGGGAAGAAACACCTGAAATTGGAAGATCAAAATTTGGAAATTCCAAATTATCAAACTCCTGGAAGGCTACTTTGGGATGTACAATATGGACATCGATCGACGGTTGAGCTCGTTCTAAATATACGGGCGGCTTGCAATACCAGAATGTGATGTTCGTTTGTGGTAGCGCTATGCGTAACTTATTAGAACATCAACGTGTATCCTTTTATACATAATAAGCTGGCCCAAAATGCCCTCACCCACCTCCTCCTCATGTCAAGCCTCTGGTTATGATGATATTTGTATTGCAGTATGACTGGAGTGCATTGATGAGAGCAAGTGAAAAAGGACATCTTGATGTAGTGAAGACACTCATTGAAGCAGGAGCTGATGTGCATCAGACTGATCAGGTTGGTATTGTAGCGCATGCCCAGTCTCAAACAGACTATAAACTTGATGATAGCTTAGAACACACATACGCATACAATACACGCGATTATATACTGTTCTGCCTATTGTTCATTAATGCACACGGCACTTCAGCTCTCGAATGTTCTGCCGTCAGACTGTCGCCAGCCGTTGCCATCGTTACACAGCTCCCCATCCAATGAAACTGTGTCCTCACAGTTTGTATGGGTGAGTACAGAATGAACAACTGTGCGCCCATACCAATCTGGTGGATGTCTGTTCCGAGTTGAACGACGCAATCGTTCTCCAGGTTCAGGTAGTTCTGGCTCAGCAGGCGGCTGTGGTGGCTGTGGGGGTACAGGGGCCATATGTAGAGGCTGGGGTACATGTTCCTCAACTGCTGGCCTCAGCTCTGGCCTCCTAGTTTCCACATATAAATATTGCTCATCCTGTGGATCATCCTGTGAACTCTGTGGCTCTTTGTTAATCTTCTCCTCCTCCTCCTCCTCTTCCTCTGACTTCTGTTCATTCCGTGGTGGTGCCTTCTCATCCTCCTCTCTTGACGTCCGCTCTTCAGGAGGTGTTGCCTGCAAAAACGGTTTCAATCGATTGTAATGCACTATTAATCGTTTTCTTGGATGTGCCAGACGTCGGATATCGTATGTGACTTCTCCCTTTCTTTCCAATATTTCATATGGTCCTTGCCATGGTCGATGAAATTTGGGGGACTTCCCTCTTGGAACAGCAGGGGTGTAGAGCCATACATGATCCCCCTTCTGAAAGACCCACTGTGTATTCTCTTTCTGATCGTACCCAGTCTTCTGACGCTGCATGCCTTTCTGTGCATGCTGTCTAACATACTGATACACCAGCTGGAACCTTTTCTTCAGATGGTCCACATATTCGACACTTTCCTGTGGGACCTGCTCAATACTAACCGGTAGATTAAATATTAAATGCTCCGGCAATACCACCTCCCTCCCAAACATCATCACAAAAGGTGTTACCCCACTGGTCTCATGCACAGATGTACGGTATGCGAACATCAATAATGGTAAGTGCACATCCCAGTCATGTTCCACATCACCAACAACAATGCTCAATAAATTTAACAGAGTTCTGTTAAATCGTTCGACTAACCCATCCGATTGAGGGTGATATGAAGATGTATGAGTTTTTCGAATTTGAAGAAGGTCACATATGTTCTTAATCACCTTACTTTCAAAATTTCTACCTTGGTCTGAGTGCAGTTGTTCAGGCACACCAAAACGACAAATAAATTCGTTCACCAAACATTTAGCTACAGTTATTGCCTCCATGTTAGGTATTGGGTAGGCTTCCGTCCATTTTGTAAAATAATCAGCAATAACAAGAATATATTTGTTGCCTCTTGGGGTTTCAGGTAAAGGCCCCATGATATCCATCGCCACACGTTGCAGTGGTCGTTCTACAGGATCAAGCTGCAGAGGTGCACGTGGCTTAGCAGGTGGAGGCTTCCTAGATGCACAGGATAGACAACCAGAACACCAAGCGGCTACATCTTTGCGTTGCCCTACCCAATAAAAATGCTCACGCACCTTTGCAAGGGTCTTACTAGTTCCAAAATGACCTCCCCTTATTGAACTATGCAAGGCTTCTAATAACACTGGGACCAGATTAGGAGGGAGAACTAACTGCAACCTTCTATGAAGCCCCTTGCAGGGAACGTCTTCCCACTGCCGATACAACACCCCATTCTGCAGAACCAGATAAGAAGACTGAGCCCACAATGTTTGGATATGTGAGGACATATGCTTCGGAAATACTGGGGGAATACATTCATTTTCCAGCCATTGAATAACTTGCCCAATGCTGGAGTCCCGTCTTTGTTCTTCAGCAAGTTCATCCAGAGTCCAACATGGCAGCCAGATGTCCGATTGTACTGTACCAACCTGTGGAACCGATAACTGACACTGAGGGCAAGGCATACGAGATAGGGCATCAGCATTAGTATGCTTAGTACCAGGGCGATGAACCACCTCAAAATCATATTCAGAAAGGCACTCCAGCCATCTAGCAACTTGGCCCTCTGGTTCATGGAAACTCTGCAACCACCGCAATGAAGCATGGTCTGTCCGCACTGTAAAACGCCTGCCATACAGATATGGACGAAAATGTTTGATTGCCCATACTAAGGCTAGCATTTCACGCCTTGTAGCACAGTACTTCCTTTCAGCTTTAGACAGAGACCTGCTTGCAAAAGCAATGACACGTTCCCCACCCGAAATATACTGTGACAGAACAGCCCCAAGCCCCTCTCCACTTGCATCAGTATCTACAATAAAAGGCTGGTTGAACACAGGGTAGCCCAATATGGGTGCTGTTACCAGGCGTTCCTTCAACAGGAAAAATGCAGCATCACAATCAGGCGACCAATGCCATGAATGGCCCTTTTCAGTAAGCTTTACTAAAGGGGCTACTATAGCAGCAAAACTTTTGACAAATCGTCTATAATATGACGCTAACCCCAAGAATTGTTTCAATTCTTGCAGACAGGATGGAGTAGGCCAATCAGCAATACACCTTGTTTTGTCTGGATCAGTCTCAATACCATGCTCTGACACTACGTGCCCTAAATATCTGATGTTCTTTTGCAACAACAAACACTTACTGGGTTTTATTTTCAAACCAGCCTGCTTCAGACGGTCAAAGATCTCACGCAACCTTGAGAAATGTTCTTGGACTGTTGCGCTGAAAATCAAAATATCATCCAGGTAGATAAGACACGTGGTCCAGTGGAGTCCTGCTAGCACTCGCTCCATTAGACGCTGAAAGGTGGCAGGAGCATTCGTTAGACCAAAAGGCATGACACGGAACTGAAATAGACCATATGGAGTAACAAATGCTGTTTTCTCACGATCTCCTGGTGCCACCTCAACCTGCCAGTATCCACTTGTAAGATCAAGGCAGGAGAACCACTGTGCAGACCCCAGAACATCCAGTGCTTCGTCAATGCGGGGTAGGGGTTGTGCATCCTTCTTGGTCACAGCATTTAAGCGTCTGAAGTCCACACAAAATCGTGTGGATCCATCCTTCTTTTTGACTAGCACTACTGGAGATGACCATGACCCCTGACTGGGTTCTATTACCTTCCTTACTAACATGCCATCCAACAATTCTTTCACTTCCTCCCTCTGATGAATAGGCAACCTACGGCCTGACTGCTTAATTCCATTATGATCCCCAGTAACAATTTGATGGTACACTAAATCTGTTCTCCCTAGATCACCCTCACATTGTGACAAAATACCACTATACTTCACTAACAGCTGTTTTAACTCATCCTTCTCATTGTCTGTAACACCGTCTGCCACCTTATCGACCAACTGCTTGACAATGCTCTGAACACTTGTGTTATTGGCATCCACTCCAGCTGAGCATACCATGCTACTGTGTTTGTCCAAAGGATACAGTGTGCCTACCACCTCCTGCTTATGCAGAACCATAGGGAAAGGAGAAGGATTAAGCAACTGAACAAGTACTTCATTGGACCCCTTACTCACACATGAGACAGATCTAGCCACCATCAAGCCGTGACGTTCCATGAATGCAACATTGGGCTCTAACAATACAGAACCATGTATACCTAATAGGCCACCATTACTACATGCAGCAAGAATTCGCATTTGAGATGACCCAGGGACCTCCACATGCTCAATAAGTTGTACATTACATACTCCTCCAACTGATGGTTGACTTTTATCCGTCTCCATACTCAATGCCTCAGTTCCTGCTACAAGTACTCCTGCCCCTAAATCCAGTTGGCAGTTAAACTTGGAAAGAAAATCAGCTCCAACTAAGCACTCTTGTGTCAACTGACTAGCCACTAAGAAAGGGAAATTAGTATGTATGCTTCCAATATGCAAAGGCAATTCAACTTGACCCAGCAAGTTCAATTGTTGCCCATTTGCTGCAACCACAGGGTGGTTAAGATCTTTTAGATGGTAACCATATCCTCCACTCTTTAATACATCCCTCCATACATTTTCCCTAATCAGTGTTACCCCGGAACCAGTATCAATGAGCATTCTGGTTAGTCTCCCTGCAACCTCTCCCTGAATCATCATAGATGAGCTTACCGCTTGCACGACACCACGTCGTTTCAGACAATCACGCTGAAGATGCCCAGACTCACCGCATCCCCAACACTTCGACTGCCTTCTTCCATGTGCATTCTTTGGACAATCCTTTCTTACGTGTCCACGAGACTTGCAATTCCAGCATACCGGGCCCGTTTTCCCCCTTTCTTCACCCTTATCCCCTGTTCCCCGCTGCACACCTTTCAACTCATCAGATAACCTTTGTACTTCTCGTCTCAGAGTCTCTACTTCACTTCGTTCTCTATCCCGGCTTAGTGTAGCTGTAACCAATTCAGAATTAGAGCTCTCACCTTCTGTAGATGCCACAACTTCTTTCTGCCTCATCGCATGCAACTGCTTCTGTGCCATTTCAACCATCTCGTGCTTACAGGCTAATTTCAACGCATCGTCCAAGGTTTTCGGCTCTTCTTTCATCAGCGCTAGTTGCACCGACGACGAAAGAACACCTTGAATAAACTGATTGCGTAGCAGGTCCTGCAGTTGTTCAGCTGGCCATCCAGGAAAAGCTTTATCTGCCATGCCCCGCAGGGCGCCACAGAACTCCATTAATGGCTCCCCAACTTTCTGCACCCTCGTGCGCACCTTCAACTGCCACTCCAGCTCGCTACCTAAAGGAGCATAAGACCGCTGAATGCAATCACATACCGCGTCGTAGTCATCCGTCTGAGCTAGCCCGTGGTGCGTAACCACGCGGTAAGGCTCGTCCTCTAACAGCGAGAGTAGTTCCTTTGTCCAGCTGTCCCTCGCAATCTTCGCCTGAGTAGCATACATTTCGAACCTTGATAACCACAGTTTCCAATCGCCTTTAGCGCCGAAACGTGGAGGCGGCCTAAGCGCCATTCTGACAACCCTTTCAACGACGACATTGGTCGTCCCCGCAGAAGCCGGTCCTCCAGAGGTGTCCATGTCCTCTTCTTCAGTCATCCCACTCCTGACACCAATTGTAGCGCATGCCCAGTCTCAAACAGACTATAAACTTGATGATAGCTTAGAACACACATACGCATACAATACACGCGATTATATACTGTTCTGCCTATTGTTCATTAATGCACACGGCACTTCAGCTCTCGAATGTTCTGCCGTCAGACTGTCGCCAGCCGTTGCCATCGTTACAGTATATAACACTGTTTTTTGTACTCTAATAAGTGCACGCTGTATTGTCTTAAACTTGTATACTTGTACTTGTACCATGGATTTGTACAAGTAATGAAATATTAGATATCTCATGTTAGGGACCATCTCATTACCCATTGCCATGACAACTATTGGAGCAAGTCCTTGCATTTTATATTTATATAAATGGTTGGTACATTACATGTACATGTATGCTTCTACTGGACCAACCCCGTGATAAATCAAATAAGGTTTTCATTCTATTTGCAGTAATATATAGTAATCTACAACCTGTTCTTGTTCATACTACAGAACCTATATATAACATTCCTGCGCAATACATGTACATGCTACAATGGATTATTGTTGTCACAAATGAAATACAGTCACATTATCCGGCCTGTAGGATGAACCACATTACATTGTTGTGACGTTTATGTACAATCACCACCATCCATCCCTATTGTACACATGGGGACCATCCATCCCTATTGTACACATGGGGACCATCCATCCCTATTGTACACATGGGAACCATCCATCCCTATTTTACACATGGGGACCATCCATCCCTATTGTACACATGGGGACCATCCATCCCTATTGTACACATGGGGACCATCCATCCCTATTGTACACATGGGGACCATCCATCCTAATTGTACACATGGGGACCATCCATCCCTATTGTACACATGGGGACCATCCATCCCTATTGTACATATGGGGACCATCCATCCCTATTTTACACATGGGGACCATCCATCCCTATTGTACACATGGGGACCATCCATCCCTATTGTACACATGGGGACCATCCATACACATTGTACACATGGGGACCATCCATCCCTATTGTACACATGGGGACCATCCATCCCTATTGTACACATGGGGACCATCCATACACATTGTACACATGGGGACCATCCATCCCTATTGTACACATGGGGACCATCCATCCCTATTGTACACATGGGGACCATCCATCCCTATTGTACACATGGGGACCATCCATCCCTATTGTACACATGGGGACCATCCATCCCTATTGTACACATGGAGACCATCCATCCCTATTGTACACATGGGGACCATCCATCCCTATTGTACACATGGGGACCATCCATCCCTACTGTACACATGGGGACACATGGAGACCATCCATCCCTATTGTACACATGGGGACCATCCATCCCTATTGTACACATGGGGACACATGGAGACCATCCATCCCTATTGTACACATGGGGACCATCCATCCCTATTGTACACATGGAGACCATCCATCCCTATCGTACACATGGGGACCATCCATCCCTATTGTACACATGGGGACCATCCATCCCTATTGTACACATGGAGACCATCCATCCCTATTGTACACATGGGGACCATCCATCCCTATTGTACACATGGAGACCATCCATCCCTATTGTACACATGGGGACCATCCATCCCTATTGTACACATGGGTACCAATTCCATCCCTATTGTACACATGGGGACCATCCATCCCTATTGTACACATGGGGACCATCCATCCCTATTGTACACATGGGGACTTTCCATCCCTATTGTACATATGGGGACCATCCATCCCTATTGTACACATGGGGACCATCCATCCCTATTGTACACATGGGGACCATCCATCCCTATTGTACACATGGGGACTTTCCATCCCTATTGTACATATGGGGACCATCCATCCCTATTGTACACATGGGGACCATCCATCCCTATTGTACACATGGGGACTATCCATCCCTATTGTACACATGGGGACTTTCCATCCCTATTGTACATATGGGGACCATCCATCCCTATTGTACACATGGGGACCATCCATCCCTATTGTACACATGGGGACTATCCATCCCTATTGTACACATGGGGACCATCCATCCCTATTGTACATATGGGGACCATCCATCCCTATTGTACACATGGGGATTTTCCCTTATGAAGGGTGCATTGCCATTTCTTCTCCTCCCTCCCTCATGTCAAGCCTCTGGTTATGATGATATTTGTATTACAGAATGGCTGGAGTCCTTTGATGGTAGCAAGTGATGAAGGATATCTTGATGTAATGAAGAATCTCATTGAAGCTGGAGCTGATGTGAATCAGGCTAGCAAGGTAAAGGTTGGTAATTACGCTATTTTTGTACTCTTATAAGTGCACACTGTATTGCCTTAAGCTTGTATACTTGTACTTGTACCATGGATTTGTACAAGTAATTAAATATCATCTCATGTTAGGGACCATCTCATTACCCATTGCCATGACAACAATTGGAGCAAGACCTTGCATGTTATTTATATAAATGGTTGGTATATTATGTTTCTACTGGATCAACTGCGTGAAAAATCAAATAAGGTTTTCCTTCTATTTCACTATTGTTGCTTGTTAACAGTTCACTCTGCAGGAATAATCTGCAACCTGTTCTAGCATACTATGGAACCTATACATGTATATAGCATTCTGGTGCAATACATGTAAGAACACCACAATGGATTATTGTTGTCACAAATGAAATACATGTACAGTACAGTCACGTTCTCTGGCCTATACAATGAACCACATTACATTTTGGTGTCGTTTATGTACATTCACCACCATCCATCCCTATTGTACACATGGGGACCATCCATCCCTATTGTACACATGGGGACCATCCATCCCTATTGTACACATGGGGACCATCCATCCCTATTGTACACATGGAGACCATCCATCTCTATTGTACACATGGGGACCATCCATCCCTATTGTACACATGGGGACCATCCATCCCTATTGTACACATGGGGACCATCCATCCCTATTGTACACATGGGGACTTTCCATCCCTATTGTACATATGGGGACCATCCATCCCTATTGTACACATGGGGACCATCCATCCCTATTGTACACATGGGGACCATGCATTCCAATATTATGGGTGGGGCATAGAACACCTGCACCCATGGGGAAATGGTGGGGCCTTTATTGCCATATCTTCTTCTCCCTCCCTTTCCTAGCTCCCCTCACCCACCACCTCCCCATGTCAAGCCTCTGGTTATGATGATATTTGTATTTCAGTATGGCTGGAGTGCATTGATGGGAGCAAGTAAAACTGATGTAGTGAAGACACTCATTGAAGCAGGAGCTGATGTGAATCAGACTAGCAAGGTTGGTATATGTACTCTTTTATTGCCTTACATGTACACTGTAGTTCAGTAGGCTTGTATACATGCATGTACATGTACATGTACATTATGCCATGGATACGAATGGTTTTGTTTGGCTTCAGTGTTGGTACATGTTCATGTATATGTATATGTACAGGGTGTTTCTCAATCAAGGAAAATTGTTTATAAATTAACCACAAGCAGTTAATTAACTGGTGATTGTTGTTAAAAGTTATAACAGACGAAGACATGCTGGTGAAGTACATGTATACAATCAGTAATGGTTAATTAATGTTGATAAAAGTCCCAAGACCAGTATTCATTTCAATTAAATGTTATAAATGTAGGGTTGGTGGTTAGTTAAAAGCTGCAAACTGTACTTAATTAACTGCTTCCATTTAGAAGTTATTCAAGATTGAAATATTGATTTTTTGATTTTCGCAATGTACTTGATTTAGGGGCCATTGTATCTTGATTTAGTGGTTTGAATTCATTAATAAATTCGGCCAAGTTGATATTTTTCAACTTTTGGATGCCTTTAAAATGGTGTGTTTTAGTTAGGTGTTATCCTGAATTATTAATTCGTTTTTGTTAATGTACATTTTTTAATTAGATATTTAGAGTGTTTACATCAACATGTTAATAGAGCATTTATCAACAATTTTAAGTTAATTAACTGTAATTTTCCTTGATTGTTGTATATCATCTTAAGCATACATAGGTATACATGATGAAATCATTTATAAATGTTAAGACAGATAACATGTTATGGATGGTGTTTTGACTTCCATGGTTACATGTACAGTGTAGTAGTGGTCATGTTGTCTAAAGACATAACCACATTGTACCTTAGCGTAACTACATTGTACATTGTACATGTACATGTATCCTATAAACCTTTCTAACAGTTGTCCAAACAGTTTATGTTTTAATTATGGGTTGTAACTGCACCTATTATTCATAGTAGCCACAACTTGTTCTGAATGGATTATAGGCTGTACTAGTACTGGAATATGTTTATGGGCGGGTTAGTTTTAATTGACATACTGATAGAGTTAAATTTAGTTTCTTGCTAGGATCATTGTCGGGAAGTGCTTGTTGCGCGCTGCTGCAACTACGGCCTGAAAAAGAAGTCCGTGTGCGCATGCGTTATTTCGTTGCCTCGCCTCAGACCGTTATAAAATACATTATTGTCCTACAACACTTGTTTTGTGCTGGTATAGTCATGTAGAGCCAACCTTAGTATGAAATTGACATACTTGATACATAAAGCGACATATGTGATTGTTTTCAGCATGTAGAATGCCATAGAAAAAAAGTGTACCGATAACGGTGACGGCTCTTACCCTTTCCGCTTTGTACGAATGCTGGGTAGCCTACGAGGTAGATAAAAAGCTTAAAATTTCCTCATACATCATAATTAAGGTTGAATCACTACATGTATACTAGATATGTTTTATAACTTCTAGAACATTTCCGACTATTTTTTTCAAAACGCGGTTCTACAAAACACCCCATAAAAAATGGTTAGTTCTCGCGGATCCGGTGTTAAAAATGCGCGGAAAATGGCAGATGAACGCTTGTGATTTTGAAGTCTGGGTGTACATGTAGATGCAGAAAATGGTTCAGGATAGAGTCAATCCACAGATAAAAACCCCATGCACTTAAATCCTACATGTACCTATCATTTATGATTAGATAAGGCATCATTAAAATAATTTTTGTGGTAAGGGGTCTAGACCTCACCTAAATGATAGTAGACGTTTGGGGTTTGGAGTTGTCTGTTGAGCATTTCAATTTAGACAGGAATCTACATGTAGAGAAGCCTCTGCCCATTTTTCCACCTTCCTACCAACCTAACCACATGTTTTGATAGCCAGTCAAAATATGTGGCTAGGTTGGCAGCAGCGCCTAAACAGCTGGAATCAGTATCTTCCCATTTTCTACAGAGTGCTATCCCACCTGCTAATTCTGCATATAACCTCTTCATATTGAAGACTTTTTTAAAAAGTAAACTTTGGAATGACAGATCAATTACAATTTAATTATACAGACGATGAAAGATAGTATTAAAGTTTACCCGGGGGGGGGGGGAAATGGCCATAAACCGGTCAAATCGTGCAGTCTTCTTCAAAACATGCTGTATCTCCTTGATTGTGCAATATAGTAGAGTCACATTTTGCGTATTTACAAAGCGGTCCTGTGTCTATAGAAGTCCAAAGATTGTTTCATTTGCGACGCATCGTTCCAAAGATATTTGCATTCAAGTAAGAGGCAAGATTTTGCAGGCTTCAAGTACAAAACCCCGGGAAATCTTGCCTCGTACTTGAATGTGAATATCATCGGAATGCATCTTTGGACTTCAATAGACACAGGACCACTTTGTAAATACGCAAAATGCGACTCCACCATATTGCACAATCAAGGAGATACAGCCTTTTGAAGACCGCGTGATTTGACGGGTTTTTGGCCGTTTTTCATACACGATAGCGTCGGGTTTTCCCCCGGGTATACAGCACTCATAATACTTTCATGAAGGAGTATTTATTTGATGCTAAATTTATTGATGTGAGTTGAAGTGGTACATGTATACCAAATATAGTGCATCAAAAACAGTGTCACAATAATATCTCCACAACAGCAGACCTCTAGGGGATGGTGACCTTTTATACTTGCACTTAGTAATGTCTTGTGACCACCTACCCATAAAATAAGTTTGTGTCGTGTCTGAAGAAACTGGAATAACCCACTACATGATAATAATAACTTTAACATACACATGTACATGTATGCATGTAGTAATGAAATCGAAACAGTATAATAACTTAATGGATCTGGTGAGGATGAGCTGTGACATTTATTGGCTCTCTAGTTATTTCATGTCAAGCCTCTGGTTACGATCAGATGACACTTGTATTACAGGATGGCTGGAGTCCATTGATGGTAGCAAGTAATAAAGGACATCTTGTTGTAGTGAAGACACTCATTGAAGCAGGAGCTGATGTGAATCAGATTAATGAGGTGGGTATATATCTACACTGTTTTTGTAGTCTAATAAGTGCACATTGTATTGCCTTAGTTCAGCAGCATAAATTTGTACATGTACATGTACATGACCATGGATTTTATAAGTAATAATAATATAATCTACTGTTATGGTGAATCCTATTATGTTTCTACACATAAATTGCATGTGGAAGAAGCTTGTATATTTTGATCATGTCGTATATGACCCAAACACAAAATCATTGGGTTACAACTGAGGGGTCAGGTTTGTGTAGAAGGTACACATCTAGTACACCAGTGAACCACACAAATGTATTATTCTCATTAGTCTGTAAATTAACCTTCAGGATGGAAAAATGGCTCTGAACTTTGCAGTGCAGGAAGGTCGCAAAGACATAATTGGTGTTTTGAAGGATGCCCAGAGGAAGGTGAGGGTGCATATACATGTAGACCCTGAGTTGGTAGCATGATTATTAGCACTCAATGTATGGGAGGCAGCAATTACAGTACATGTATATCATCGGTGCATATTGAGCTGAGGACTCAAATCTATAGCTTGTTCAACTGTGTTTCCAATGGATGACGCACAGTATGCTTTGTAGCATGCTGAACAAATCAATAGCTACCAGACTCATCTATATGCACGTACGTATGAACTTATTTTAAAGGAATTTCAATGCTCCTGCATGATTTTGATCCTGGAGAATGCAATTATGCAACCATCTAACCATGATCATGCAGGATACGTGTATGCGTTTGAAGTTATTCTATTTTATACTCCTTCCCACAAACCAGCCCGTCATCAGTATCATCTTACCACTTCAAGGTGTGAGCAGTTTTATGGTTTCTGGTAATAGATTCATCTAAGCTCTGGTTAGGCAGAAATTTGTATCAAGCATATAAGAAAGAAATCGGGCAGACCGGCTTTAACAACACATGTAGGCGCTTTAACCTAGATGTAAGATAGCATTATTTTGGTGCCAAATAAATGCTGCAACACGTATTCTCAATTTCATGGTATTTTGCTACCAAAACATTCATGTCATTTGTTGCCAATCAGACTATCTATTTATAAATGCACGGATAGTCTGTCTGTCTGTCTGTGTTTGTTTTTGGAGCGTTTGGCTGAGCCGTTTTGGACAAAAGTGGACTCTTTAGACCCTTTTAACGATGCGCAGACAATGACAGACTTACTTTTTAAAATTTCGCAACTGTTTTCTTTTCCGGCTGTTGATATCGTTAAATGGCGCTCATTAAACTCATTTAAGTACCGAATATTTAATTACCGGTTGTCCCGTTGCTAAGTATTTGTCTGGGCCGTTTTAGACAAATGTGAACTCTTTAGACTCCTTTCAACGATGCGCAGACAGTGATGGGCTCTATTCCTGTTGTTGATATCGTTAAATGTGCTCATTTTGAATATTTAATTACCGGTTCTCCTGTGACATGTTGTTTTCAAAGATGTATTGTGACTGCATTTTTATAACCTCCCTCCCTCCCTCCCCCTCCCCCTCCCCTCCTTCCCATTCCCCCTCCCTCCCCCTCCCTCTCCCTCCCTCCCCATCCACCTCACTCCCCCTCCCCCATCTCCCTCACCCTTCCCTCACCCTCACCCCTCCTTCTCCCTCCCTCCCCCCGCTCCCCCTACCTACCCCTCCCCTCCCCTCTCCCTCCCTCCCTCCCCTCTCCCTCCCTCCCTCCCCTCTCCCTCCCTCCCTCCCCTCTCCCTCCCTCCCTCCCTCCCTCCCTCCCTCCCTCCCTCCCGCCCACATGTTGTTTTTGAAGAAGTATTGGGTCACTTTAATAAATACAACTATGTACATGTAAAACCACTAATGGTCTGTATGAAAAATAGAATGCATGCAAAGCTGCAACGGGCATCTAGTTACATAAAAATGTACATGTACGGGTAATTGCTGGCCAAATATCCTGATACATGTACATGTACATGTATGTACTTGGTTTTTAAGTGAATGAATGATGGAATTTGAATGTCTACAGCCAGAATCATTTCCTGGGCGGTTTAAGATTGGACAGTGGTTAAGTACTCATGTTCTTGTATTATACATTTGGGAAGTGTGGGTATAGCAAGGAATGATAGGAGGTTCCTATTTTGCATTTCGTGCTGACAGACATTTTGGTGTAATGTGTTGTAATGTTTGAAACAGATGCTGCCAAAAAATTAATCCTCAAGTATTCCAATGCCAGATGTATTATGAATGACAACAATGTATTAATGTATATGGCAGCTATAATTAGCGTGTACAAAACATATAGGACTGATCAGTGCTATATACATGTAAGTGTTTAACTCATTTCAGATGAGGCAACAACTCCATGAAATGAGGCAACAGAAGGAACAAACAGAACAACAACTCCGTGACATGAGGCAACAGAAGGAACAAACAGAACAACAACTCCGTGACATGAGGCAACAGAAGGAACAAACAGAACAACAACTCCGTGACATGAGGCAGCAGAAGGAACAAACAGAACAACAACTCCGTGACATGAGGCAACAGAAGGAACAAACAGAACAACAACTCCGTGACATGAGGCAACAGAAGGAACAAACAGAACAACAACTCCGTGACATGAGGCAGCAGAAGGAACAAACAGAACAACAACTCCGTGACATGAGGCAGCAGAAGGAACAAACAGAACAACAACTCCGTGACATGAGACAACAGAAGGAACAAACAGAACAACAACTCCATGACATGAGACAACAGACAGGTGCATACAAACAACAAGCTCAAAGAGCAGAGAAAAGAGCAACATCAGCTGAAAAGGATCTTAGGTTGTCAAGGCAACAGGCTGAAGAACAACAGAGAAGTTACCTTGCTAAGTCACCTTTTCTAGATAATCCCCAAACCAATGACTCATCTTGGAGTGTAGAAAGAAATGAAATACAAGTGCTTGAAGAGAAGCCTCTTGGTGTGGGAGGATGGGGTGAGGTGAGGGTAGCCATGTTCTGTGGTATGAAGGTTGCTGCCAAGTTTATCCATGAAGCTATCATCTCTCCACATAATATTGATCTATTTATCAGGGAGATGAACATAGCGGCATGTGTACGACATCCCAATCTCCTGCTATTTATTGGAGCCTCACTGGATGACAACAAACCTGTTATCATCACAGAACTGATGGCAGCCAACCTCCGAAGCATCATTCATGCACTTTCTCAAGATCATGTGATCTCTATTGGCACAGATGTGGCCTGTGCTCTCAATTACCTCCACCTAATGAAGCCAGACCCTATCATACATCGAGATGTTAGCAGTGCAAATGTGCTTCTAGAGCCAATTGGATTTGGCAATTGGAGAGCCAAGGTGTCTGACTATGGCTCTGCTAACTTTATCTCCAAGGTGACAACCACAGGCCCTGGAAATGCATCCTATGCTGCCCCTGAATCCTCCAATCCAAAACTCCAGTCCCCAAAGATGGATGTGTACAGTTATGGCATACTCCTACTCGAAATGGCCACTGGTCAGTTCCCAGACCTAAATCAACAAGTTGTACAACTGAAGACCCTGCTGTGGCAAGAAATGGCAGGGCTGGTGAGCAGATGTATCTGTAAAGACCCAGATGGTCGCCTGGATATGAAGGACATACTAGTTTTACTGGCACAGTTGAAGAAATAGACTCAGTACTCATTTAGGGAGATCGTGCATCTATGATGTATATATTTCCTTACTTGTTGTAAAAAATAAAATAGTATACCACCTTTTTAAGGGCACACCCATTTACAACTAAGCTACTGTCACAGATTACAACAGTGCACTAACTGGATAGCATCTGCACAAGCAAAAGATTGAAAAAGGCTCAGTTGCTTTGTATGAAGCATGCGTAATGTTTAACTGCAAACACCAGTTAAGAAATGAAACATCAATATAAATAATGATGTATGTCTTACATGTGATGCGCGTGTGTCTAGCGAGCAGATTATCTCTTCAAAGTAGAGGTAAATTAACAGTCCTCTTACAGCTTTATACATGAGCAGTCCTCTTTATACATGAGCAGTACTAGTCCGCTTATACATGAATATGCAGTAGAGACTAAGTTATAGTCTACATGTGTGTATATTTAATATCTGATCTGAAGGTGCATGGTTTGAAATACTAATTCAGATGGGAGTCAGGTTTATATGTGATCCACAGTTGTGAGTATATACTGCGGCCTTGAGAGAGCTAAAGACCTTTAGATTACCAAGCATTTCTACAGTGTTCTCTATCAAATTGAACATCAGTTACCATGCAATCGCTTTCGAAAAGAACGGCAATGATTATACAGCACTATTCAGCCCCTGCAATGGGCAGTGGTATAAGCATGGTGGAGTTTTGTATAAGTTTTGAGAAGATCCAGAGATGATGTGAGAGCCATGAAGTGAATTTACATGCGAATAGGAGGCCCCTCTAGATCAGTTCACATGTCGCAAGGAAATTAAATATGTCATTGCTGGTCTGGTGATATTATCCGTCCTCATGTATTTAGTATTAATGATGCATATATGGGATAGGGTGTGGTCCTTCACATGGGATAGGGTGTGGTCCTTCACATGGCCTCACATAAGATAGACCGGCCTAACCCTATCCCATGTGACCTCACCCTAGTATAAATGCGTATTTGCAGCCTGTGGATTTGCTATCATTAAGTATAAAATTAATGAAATTGGTGATGGAGGATTTGTAGACACCACTTGAGTTAAAAGTAAAGAAAAATGGAACTGATTATGGAAATTATATATTCATACATACCTAAAATGAACAAATTTTAGGCAGGTAGACTTGCATGCTAAATAATGTAGATCTGTAGTATTATAAATTAATGTTGCTTGTTTCCTTACCTTTTACCCAACTGCTGTCTATACATCATCGTACATTACCAATTTTATTTAATTTAATATCTTGTGTCACTCAGCTGTGTTTTTTTATTTTAAATTTTCGCTATGCATGCACCTGCTTGTATGTATGACAGTCAGCCCTAGCACAGCCGGGCCTTGTTCATGGGGTTTGGGTTAGTAGGGAGGGGAGCCTCAAGTGGAGGGCGTATGTTGAATTTACATTGCGAGTTAAGGTCACATTGATAGATGAAATATGTAGAGATCAGAATGAGAGATCGAATATTTAGAGGGTCACATTTAGAGGGGGAAGACAGATGGGGTCGCATTGGTAAAATAATTTTTTGTAGGCTTCATCAACAGTTGTGAAGCTTGGCTCATTACCTAGGGTCAATTAACGCATCATTAACTGATGGTACACTTCCTCATGTGCCTGGTGAGGGTCATGTGCTGCTTGGGGTATGTTCCCTGGTATGCGGTGTTGTGCATCTAAAAGGCATGGTAGTTTTCTATGATGACAAGGAACCGTAACTTTCCCTGTTTTTTTTTAGTCCTTTGCTGACAATACTAAGACAAAACTTACCTACGAAGATGAGTTGTCTCCTATGTGAGGTACTTATCTTATATGATTTCTACATGTATGTTGTCACATTACCCAAACACAGCCTTCATGAGAAAACATGGTTCAAATGTGAAAGCAATTGTGCAATTGTATGGCTTTGTCTGGTATGCAAGGTTATGAGTGTGGAGCCTCCAGATGGGTGAGGGGGGGAGGAAGGAAAGTGTTGTGGAGAGGGGGGACGTCTAGGGATGGAGAATGGAGCAATGTAGTAAGTGGTCGTTGAGAGGGAGAGGAGGGAGAAAGGAGTCGTGGAAGGAATGGAGGAGGGAGTTGTAAGGGTGATGCTGTACATGTGGTTTAACTTTGAAGTCAGCAAACTTAGTCTTCATAATCTGGAATAACTGCATGGGATCATTCGCAACAAGCTATCAATTTGGCTCTCCTCTTAATTCACATACACATGCACATACACATTCATACACACATATGCACATTCACACACACATACACATACATACACAGTGGCGGATCCAGGATTTCTGGAAGGGGGGGGGGGGTCTAATAACTATATTCACAAGCGGGGTGGGTACTGGAGAGGGCGTGCCCCTCCCGTAACAGCTAGGGGGCGCTGTAAACTCCCCCAGTGGGGCCTGGGGCGAAGCCCCAGCCGCTTTTTCACTTTTGCGTTCATTTAGCTTGAAAATAAGCATACTTTGAAAGTGTGTTCATTATTGATAGCTAGCAAGCACAATATTCGAGTCGATTAATATAGCCTGAGTGAGTCAACGTGGATAAGGATAGCGAATAGAAAACTCTACGCAAAGCCATTGTGACCGTATTCTGGTCTAAACGACACACACGTTTTACCTTTAACAGTATTATATACCTACTTGATTTAGCTCTACCTGTTTCCTGATGTAAACTATCTTCTTTTGACCGCTTACTTCTTGCTCGCACAATATTCCATCGCGCAGCAGTAATACTAATAAAACACTGCACGCTTGGAGGGCCTTGGCTTTAGACCCCCCCCACACACACACACATACACTCACACACACTTTGGGTCGAATGCTATAATCACTAGTTCACTCGCGTTCACTAAACGCTTCGTTTTTCAACTCGTCAATCATGTAATTAATTATTCATAACTGGTCGGGCCGAGGGGGGGGGGGGGGGGGGGGGGGTCTTTAGACCCCTTGGACCCCCCCCCCCCCCCCCTGGATCCGCCACTGATACATACATACTTTTTATTTATACACATCAGTTTACAGAATCTTTTCTGGCTCTTTTAGCCTATTAAATTGTTCAATTTTTCAGTCCTTCTGGTGCTGCTGCCTCCAGTTGGTCTCAAGGCATTGCTGATTGGCTGCTTCCTCACATGGCAGTGAAGAACTTGTTCCCACACAGTCGGAGCTTACCTGAGAGTGACTTATCATGTGTATACTACATGTAGGACTGAAGCAACGGCCTCTGAGATCTTTATTCTGCTGTATGCTATGTATTGTGTGTTAGAAGGAATATGCAGAACTGCCATGGACATATATACATGTTGTTAATACTTGTATGGTGCCTTGTTATTAGACATAACTGGCGGCTGGTGTGTGAATCATAACTATACCATGTGGCAGTCCTAAAAGAAGTTAGGGAACCAATTAATACTAAAGGTCACACAGTTGCCTATAGATTAAATGTATATAGTTTGTTTGCATGCACATACATGTTTGCATATATCATTATACACGCATACCTTGGTATCAGACAGGACTGTTGCTGGTGGTATCAAACATGCAGGACTAGTACTGTTGCTGATGCCTTGATATCAGACAGAACTGTTGCTGATGCCGTGGTATAAAACATACTGGACTGTTGCTGATACGCAAAATTGCATGCTTTGGTATCAGACAGGACTGTTGCTGATTCCTTCATTGGTACCAGACAGAATTTGTGCTGGTCCCTTGGTATGACACAGGACTGTTGCTGCATGATGCCTTCAGTATTATCAGACAGAAATGTTGCTGGTGCAACTACATGCACAGACTGTTCATATGTATATCCCACTCACCAATGCATACAAGGCATCCAGTTGTCAGCCAGCTAGCCACTTTGACCCATCACTTCAAATTAAATTAAGGTTTAAGGGGAGCATAAGAAATGTGACTTGTTGCAATGGGCCTTGAACTATTTTTTGTCTTATGTCTTTATATTATCTACATGTATTTGCCTTAAACATTGCCTTTTTTGGCTATAGACTACATGTACATGTATATGCACGTGTATTATGTGTGACAGCTGACTTTATCTATTCAGGCTGACAAGCTAGATATATTTCAACTACACAGACACGTCATAATGGTGGGTGTGAGTTCTGAGTGGGTGTAGCCAAACCTATAAATGTTTGTATAGTGGTTATATCCAGCTGCTTATGCAAATCATTTAAACTAGATCTAGAGCTCTATACTATTTCTGTTTTGGTGGTGTCCATGCATTTATTTAAACCTTGCTCATTGGCTACCTTGAATGCATTGTTATCCTTCACTCATTGGTGTATTTTTAATTCTTTTAAAAGTGTTCCTATCCCATGTTATGTGAAAATAATGGAAGAATAAGAAACCACAGTTCGTGCGTTCAGACTTCTCTAGCTCTATTACCACAGGCTAGGGTTTTCGATTTAACTGAAGTGCTCAATTTTGACTTCATTTTTTAAAACGACAAGAAGACGATGATGGATCGTAGTCCGTTACTGAATTTATGCTTACGTATAATAGCGCGTCACACATTCATATTAAATCGTGGGTATACGTAGTTAGTACTAGTAGTTAGTACTAGTTACTAACGTAACAACACTTGATGGTATAGTATAATTATGATGACATGCTGCTTTGTTCCAATTAATGAATTTCCTTTTGCTTCCTGTTGCGTTTAACTTTACCTTCCATTCTTCCTGTTAGTTCTGTTCATACCGTTACGTACTCTCGCTCAGTTCAAGTTATAAGATAACAGCATTACCTGGCGGATGATCGAGTTTTCGTAAGTGACTGACCCTGTCAGTGTGCGTGAAGAGGCTTAACATTGTTGAGAGTGGCCCGGACCGGAGAGCACAGGGGGAAAAAAGTTATAACGTCCAGCCTGTATTTTTTTTTTTTTAGGCTACATGTAATTTAAAACCCATGCATCCTGAAATGGAGCATTTGGTGTGGGAATAGCGTAAGATTACCGTCCTGTAGCATGGAATTGAGCGTTGATCATACAGTGTTGTAACCATTTGCATGGCCATAAAATTGCTGGATGCATGGTTTTTACGCTATTCGGGACGTTTTTGTTTAAAAACCAGCCAAAAAAAAACTTAGGCGCGCGGGATCGACGTTTATACGTCATCGTGTATAACTTCTACTGTGGATCTACATTAGTTGGGCGTAGCCCGACCTTTCGCGTATTGGTGGAAGGTCGGGTACCAAACCCTAACAGTTTTTGTACAGGCTACTATACTATGCAATCAGTCAATGAATTTTGGCGTGTTATTGTACAATTGTGTACCAATGAATACTTGTATAAATTCAGATTGGCTTTACTACAAGCATTTATTGGGCACATTGTAATGCTGCATTGACCTACAATCCCCGTTGCAGCTTGTACAAAAATAGGTACCCGACCTTCCGCCCATACGCGAAGGTCGGGCTAAGCCCTCACTATACTTTCTACATGTATGGCCCAAATAGATCACTAAAAATACAGCCGTGTGTAGTAACTCGTTAATTGAAGTACAGCCTTTGACGCATTCATGCCCGTAGGGGGCGTAGGTATACGCATCTAAGTGTAGTCGAGCGTTCATAATGTTTTAGTACTAGCTTTACAATAAGCTAATTTACGGTACAACTACACTGATGCAATCTACTTGTACATGTCCATGACACGAATATTTATTTGTACGTCCTGTTGAATGAGTTAATGCATTGCTACAACCACCTGCTCTTAAATCAAACCTACTTTTCACACACTGCAGCTGCCTGTTCCTCCCAGCTAGATAGTAATACAGCTGCATACAGGAATTATTAGAGAGAAGTTGTCACCACTGGAACCAGCTGTTATCAGTGCTAGAGTGACCAGCTGTCTTGAAAAGAGGCACACACTAACGCCAATTAAGTTGAACTGGTTCTTTTACCAAGAGGAGGAGATTATCTCCTGGTCATGATGTCAGGCACATCAAATCTTTTTGAGGAGGCCATCATGAGTCTGGCTGGGGCAGCAATGTACAGGCATGACACCACCAAAGCCCTGCTCTTGTACGACAAGGTGAAGACCCCACATGCTGCCTTCAATCAGTCTAAGGTACATGCATGTAAATGCCCTGCTATGTGTGTGGAAGTAAAATTCTATGCAACAAGTATCACTCAAACGTGAAAAGAAAATTGGTGTAGTTGTGATGTTGTAATAGTGAGATTCCTTTCATATATAGATTTATCGTTTGCTTGCTGGAGACACTGAAGGAAATGGAGGGCATGGCCGAGAAGAGAACTTACAGAAAGCCTTGGACATGGTTACAATTGCCATTGAAAGGCTGCCGTCCACTGGAGATCCAGTGAGTGTAGTGCTTAGTGCAATGTAGCCAGCTATTTCGTTTTCACTGCAATCTTAATAATTCTCACTCTCTTGTAGGAGTTAAGGGAGCAGCTGGAGTCTCATAAGCATGAGCTTGAGCAGCTGCTTGCGGAAATCAGACCAAATAGTAAGTTACCTTCCATAATTAAACATGTCCAAGTCATTTTAATAACACTCATTAATGGGCATTATTACTGCAAGATCATATATCCGAGCTGGCAGACTTTACCCCCCCCCCCCCCCCCCCCCTTGGTAAAAAATGTTGTTGTGCACTTATATTTACCGTAATTCCAATTGTTTGTACATTTAGCTTCTTGTGCCTTGGAGTATAATGATGATGGTGATGGAGCCTCAAAGCAAAGCTCCCCTGCAAACCACTGCACTGTGCTAGGAGGAACCAGCCAGGGATCTCCTGGAAAGGTGTGTTCACTGTGCAAGATCAGAGCCATCTAAAATAGTTTTAGTTTCCTCACAGTGGCACACATGTACATGTACCTGGCCCCACAGTGACACATACACATGTACCTGACCCTGAGCACGTTGATAAACATCACAAGCCATTCTATTCATAATGTGTGGTTTAATGATATCACACTTGATTGTGACTTTGATAGTTTTCACTTTTACCATCAATGCTCTGATGGTTAATTACTGATTGTTGGTGATCTTCAGTGCCTTGATGGTTAGTTACTGATTGTTGGTGACCTTTCTGGTGACCTTCAGTGCCCTGATGGTTTGTTAGTGATTGGTAGTGATCTTCTTGCATTTCTTTATTTTTTCTGATACAGGAACTTAATATGGCAAAATTGTCCACTTTGATACAACCACCAAAAGAGCCCCTCATTGACAAAACTCTCTCTTATTGCTCTCCGCAGTCAAGACATCATTTACCTCCTAGTGCCCAGACCCCACCGGCAAACCCATCACATCGCTCTGCTGTTGGCCGTGGTACCACCTTGGACAGCTCATCTTTGAGCCTCACTGCTCCACTATTTGATGCGGCCAAGCAACCTGGGAGTGGTGAGGCACCACTGCTTCAGGCAAGCAGATCACCCCTCGGTTCATATCCTAACACTTTGAGTGCTCAAAAATTGCCTTTTCAGCTTCACCAATCACTGGGTAGTGGTCTGGGGACCACTTTGGGACCTGCAGGGGGATTGTCAGCCCAACCATTTGCTTCTTCACTTTCTTTTCCTGCTTCACCAAAAAAAGGAGGGCTTCTCTTGCCTCCTACAACAACAGTGGCACAGGGGCTTGCTTCAACAATATCAACAGCTCCAGGCTTTCGTTCCAATGTACCTCCACCACAAACAGTACATGTAGCTCCAGAACTTGCCTTGGCAGCAACAATGGCTTCAACACTAGCAGAAGTACCAGGGCTAGTATCCACAACAACAATGGCTTCAGGACTATCTTTGACCACAACAACAATGGTTTCAGAGCTTGTTTCAACAACAGCAACAGTAACTCCAGGACTTGTTTCAACAGGCACAATGGATCCTCCCCTTTGTTTCAATTTACCTCTGCCTACTTCAACAATAGCTCCATCAACAACAGCAATAGCTCAAGGTAATTTATCTCCTCTAACAGTAGTTCCATTCCTTAAGTCAACGACTGCAATACCTCTTATGACAATGGCTCGAGGTTTTCTTACACAACCCACTAAGTCCAAAGCGGCACAAAACCCAGTCTTTGTGACTTCACAAGTTACAGAAAAGGTACCAAATTCACCACCTGCACTGCGGTCCGACCATCTCTCAACTGTAACATCAGCATTGACGTTCTTCACCACAGCTGCTAAGGAGGAAAGCACATTTAAACCATTGTTTGTGCTGTCATCTGTCTTTCAAAACAATGCATCACTTTCCACTTCGCCAAAGGCATCTGGTTTGCTAGGTGGCACCAATTCTGTTTTACCACAACCTTTGTTTGGTACCCAACTTCATCTTGGGCAGTCACCAATTAAGCCACCAACTTCTCCAACTACATGTACTTTTGAAGTCTCTTATCATTCCTGCATTCAACCACCTGGTCGCCCATCAGTAGGGGGTCCTCTGTCTGGTTTGGCACAGGGTGCTACATGTATAAGCAGTGTCACCTCTGTGTCAAGTTCAGTACCTAAATCAAGTGATACATGTACTTCAACTACATGTAGGGATGCCTTGCCTTTACCAATGAGTGTTGGACCAAATAATTTTCTAGAGCATCTGGTTGGAAGCAATAAAGCCAAACCAGAGCCTGCTGCAGCAAAGGACAGGCTTGCACCGATGCAAAGTAATGGGCTTGCACCTGTGTCCAGTGGAGTGTTTACATCAGTTCCTAGTGATGTGTTTGCACCAGTGTCCACTGTAAGGCTTGCACCAGTGTCCACTGGAGGGCTTGCATCAGTGTCCACTGGAGGGTTGGCACCAGTGTTCACTGGAGGGCTAGCACCAGTGTCCACTGGAGGGCTGGCACCAGTATCCACTGGAGGGCTGGCACCAGTGTCCACTGGAGGGCTTGCACCAGTGTCCACTGGAGGGCTGGCACCAGTGTCCACTGGAGGGCTAGCACCAGTGTCCACTGAGGAGCATGCATCATTTCAAAAGGAATTATTCACAGTGGGGAGCAGTGGGAGTTTTGGTGTAACAGTGAGGAAGTTTAGAAGCTTGAATAATTCAGGCATTGGAAAGTCCTTAGGTGGAAGCAAGCCACCACCTTTTGCTGCACCTCCTATACCTGTGCAGATTAATGTAGAGGCTGAGCTTCCAAATGCTCCCAAACCTATGACTGCTGTTGTGTCACGAGGTATTAGATTAGCAAATGACATCCAACCATCCATTGTAGAAGACGCCAAGTCTTCATTGGTCACCACTTCTGTTACTGATGAATCAGGTGATCCACTGTGTACTGCATCCAGAAGTGTTGCTGCAACACATGTGCAGCTACCTGACCTATCCACTGAGAAAATAGAATCAGGGCTATCATCTGGGCAGGCAAAGGTGCTTATATCCGAGTCTGCCAACATTAGTCTTGTTAGCCTGTTGGAGCCTAAAGGATCATGGCTGTGTGGGAATTGCTATTTAAGAAATCAGCCAGAAGCGATAATATGTTTAACTTGCAAAACTGTGAAATCAGACTCTGAAAGACTGTTGCAGCAGTCACCATTCATGCAGCCACAGTCTTCTAGTCAGTTTTCATCATCTCACTTCAAGACATTAACTTTCACACAACCAACCTCAAATGTGCTGCCTATTTTCACAAGCTCTAGCAAAATATCTCTTGGTGTATCACAACTGGCTTCATTCACATTTTCACCACCATCACAAGTAAAGCCTCTGTCTGCTCCATTTGTGCTAGGTAAAACCCAGGTTGATTTCACTAGTTCACTTGATATACAGCCTGTTGTTCAGCTAAAAATGCCAAACATTTCTGAGATGCAGCCACAATCACTGGAAGAAGAGGATGATAGAATGCCTAATGAAGAGGCAGACATACACTTTGATGCAATTATCAAGTTACCCGATAAGGTTGCTGTAAGTTCATTGGAGGAAGAGGAAGAGGTGCTCTTTTCGCAGCGAAGCAAGCTGTATCGATCTGATTCAAACCAGTGGAAGGAAATAGGTACTGGAGACATTAAGATCCTCAAGCACAAAGCAACGAACAAAGTTAGAGTGCTGATGAGAAGAGACCAGACATTGAAGATATGTTGCAACCACTACATTCATCACACTATGACCCTGCAGAGAGATGTAAATAGCGATAGTTCATGGTTGTGGTTTACAAACAACTGTAGTGATGAACAGGCAAAACCCGAGAAGCTATGTGTGAAGTTCAACCTACTTGACTCGGCCCAACAGTTCAAAGCAATCTTTGAAAAATATGCATCTTTGGCCGCACCGCAATCATCTGTGGAAAGTGATAACTGTCTGGTGGAGAATGAGTTAGACAAAATTGAGTGTGTAGCTTGTTGTGCAAAGACACCTGAAATTTCATCGTTGTCATCTGGACCAGTGTCATCTTCAGAACATGCAAAGGATAGTGTGAAGAAGCTTGTACCACTAAATAGCTCCACTCGTGCATGGACTTGTGAAGAGTGCCTGGAAGAAAATAACGTTGCAAACATTCGGTGCATATCTTGTTTTGCAAGTCGACCTGCCCGTGAGATACATTTACATGTGTTTGAGCCTGAATTGGTGACTGTCAGGGAAGCACCAGTGGTGTCCAACATACAAGATGACGACTGTGTGATCATATCTGTAGATGAACCCTCTGCTGCTCAAATGGAGAGAGCAAAGAAGTACACGCTTTCGCTTACTTTCTATCTGTACGAAAACAAGTCAGACTGCTCTGGTTGTCGAGGCTGTATGGATGAAATGGGTAAAGAGATTAAATCTGCAGATACAGAACCTCTTGCAACAACTTTGCCTAAAGAGCTAGCATCACTTGAAAGTCCAGCAAGCAGCAGTAGCAGCAAACCTTTGATATCTCCCTCAGCTTGGTCACTGCATCCCTTTTCAACAACTACATCTTTGTCTACTCAATCAAAGCCTCCCTTCCCAACAATCGCATCTTTCTTAGCTCAATCAAAGCCCCTCGTTTTAACAGCTACATCATTATTTTCTGTTCCACAGTCTGGTTTATCGTTTGCTGACCTTGCAAAGTCTAATGGTCAAGGATTTAGTTTTAAAATGGCACCTAGAAACATCAAGCCCTTTTTTGCAATAGAGAAGGTAGAGGAAGGGGATCGTTCTGATAATCTTGCGAGAGCTACAGATTTACACTTCAAACCAGTGGTTACATTACCCCCAGAGTTGTCATCCATTTCAAATGGAGAAGAGGAAGAACATGTGTCCTTCTCTCATCGAGCTAAGCTATACCGTTTCGACACCAACATAAAGCAATGGAAGGAACTAGGAGTAGATGACATAAAGATTCTTTGTCACAAGAAGACAGGCAAAGCCCGAATTCTGATGAGGAGCGACCAGGTGCTTACAATTTGTTGTAACCATTACATTAGTGGAGGCATGGACATCAAGGCTCATGGTTCGAATGACCCATGCACACTGACGTGGTTCACCCCTGCTGACTTTGCTGATGGAGATGGCACAAAGTGTCAGAAGCTTATGGTTAGATTTAAGCATTCTGAAATAGCCAATCTTTTTAAATCTGTCATCATGACATTTGTGCCAAAGTGTAGTCCAGCTTTGGATTCTTGCACTTCAGGGAAATTTGACCAAGGGTTAGAGCATCCCAGCAGTTCTTCACATTCATCTGCCACCCATTTGTGGGCTTGCAATACATGCTATGTTGAGAACACTATGGATCGTACCAAGTGTATTGCTTGTAGCACTTCTAAACCTGTCACTACTTTATCATCAGTTGATACTACCAATGTGCCTGTTTCAGGAAGTGCTAGCTCTTCACGTGGTCTGTTACTCAAGACTGTCACCCCAAAATGGACCTGTGATACATGCTATCTTGAAAACACTGTGGAAAATTCAAAGTGTATTGCTTGTAATGCCCCTAGGTCTATAACTGCATCCTCAGGTCAAAAGCATACTGTACCAAATTTGGGAACAGGTGTAGAGCAGCTGTTGCCTTCAATTGATGTGGTATCACAGGCAGGAATGAAGTCTTCTTTGATACCCCAAGGTGGTTTGGTGGCTCAGAAAAGTGGTATTGAACTTCCTAACTACAAGCTCACTTCTTTGTTCGAAACCCCACTAACTGGAAGTGGTGGATTTCATTTCTCTCAAGGATTGCCCACGTTAAAGGCACCAATTATAAAATCTGAACAGCCTTCAGTTGGTGGTTTTGGGGGTATGTGGTTAGAGTCACTGGCTGCTGGTAGAGGAGTGCAGTTAGGTTCATTGCCTTCATCTGATAAGAATTTAAGCAGTGCAGCCAATCTGAAAGTTCTTCCACATGAAGTAAGTGTGATCTACACAAAAAATGTATGTATGAGTGATTATTGAGACTTGAAATTATTTTGAATGCACACAATTATCCATTATTACTCACTCAACATTAATCTAATGCTTAATGTGTGCACTTATGGCTGTGCTGTTCGTAGGTCATGTGCTCATACTTTTATTGATTCAATCATGTTTTAGCGATGAGATTAGTTGTTTCTGCATGTAAGTTGATCTTTAACAGCAGTCATGGGCCTACAGAGATGAAACATGCAATATCCAAAAATAAATCCACTCTCGATCACCCATATATAAATTTCTCAAATGAATTTTTGGTAGGGGCAGGATTTGCCAATAGATCAATAGTTGTATTATTAAATTTATAAATGCATCCAGCGTTGGACTTTGACTTGGGCAAAAGAAGTGCTATTTTAAAGTGATCTGTTTCATTACAGTGTTTTTTGCTTGTGATTTGGATGTTGTGTAGTTGCATTTTGAAAATGTTGCTTATTCACTGCTCTAGAATCAACAGTAGATTCTTATATTGATACTGGGGCCAGTGGTCACATTTTTCGGTCGTACTTCATATTACCCCATGATTTTGAAAGTGTCAATCAAATAATAAATGCAGTTTTTTTTCAACCACATTCATACAAATAGGGGTATTGATATGACAACCAGTGGTTGGTTGCCAGAGTATTGAACTTTATTTATCAATTGCTACTGATTAGCGAAGCTATATATAAAGATCATTTATAAAGTAAGCAAACATAAATCGATTACCATGATGAGTTCCGATTTTCCGTATTTTGTTGACACTTTGGTATCATAACAAACATGTACAAAGTGCAATGTTTCATCATCTTAAATTATCATTGTTTCACTGTAAGGTGCATTGTGAACTGTAGCAATAGGTACATGTTCATGTATAATTAGCAATAATACATGTATGTAACATGTAGGACTGATGAGTGCTATAATTATAACTCATTTTGCATCAGATGACCCAACAACTTTGTGACATGAAGAAACGGAACGAAAAAACAGAACAACAACTCTGTGACATAAGGCAACAGAAGGAACAAACAGAACAACAACTCCGTGACATAAGGCAACAGAAGGAACAAACAGAACAACAACTTCAACAACAGAAGGAACAAACACAACAACAACTCCGTGACATGAGGCAACAGAAGGAACAAACAGAACAACAATTCCATGACATGAGGCAACAGAAGGAACAAACTGAACAACAACTCCATGACATGAGGCAACAGAAGGAACAAACTGAACAACAACTCCATGACATGAGGCAACAGAAGGAACAAACTGAACAACAACTTCAACAACAGAAGGAACAAACACAAAAACAACTCCATGACATGAGGCAACAGACAGATGCATACAAACAGCAAGCTCAAAGGGCAGATAAAAGAGCAACATCAGCTGAAGAGGATCTTAGGTTGTCAAGGCAACAGGCTGAAGCACTACAGAAAAGTTGCCTTTCTCAGTTACCTGTTCAAAACATTGATATTGCCCGAACTAAAGACTCATCTTGGAGAGTACAAAGGAATGAAATTCAAGTGCTAGAAGAAAAGCCTCTTGGTGTGGGAGGGTGGGGTGAGGTGAGAGTAGCCATGTTCCGTGGAGTGAAGGTTGCTGCTAAGTTTATCCATGAAGCTATCATCTCTCCTTATAATATCGACCTATTTATCAGGGAGATGAATATGGCAGCATGTGTGCGACATCCTAATCTGCTGCTATTTATTGGAGCCTCACTGGATGACAACAGACCTGTTATCATCACAGAACTGATGGCAGCCAACCTTCGAAGCATCATTCATGTACATGTACTTTCTCCAGATAATGTGATCTCTATTGGCACAGATGTGGCCTGTGGTCTCAATTACCTCCACCTAATGAAGCCAGACCCTATCATACATCGAGATATTAGCAGTGCAAATGTGCTTCTAGAGCCAATTGGAGTAGGTAGTTGGAGAGCCAAGGTGTCTGACTATGGTTCTGCTAACTTTGTCTCCAAGGTGACAACCACAGGCCCTGGAAATGCATCCTATGCTGCCCCTGAATCCTCCAATCCAAAACTCCAGTCTCCAAAGATGGATGTGTACAGTTATGGCATACTCCTACTTGAAATGGCCACTGGTCAGTTCCCAGACATAAATCTACAAGCTGTACAACTGGAGACCCTGCTGTGGCAAGAAATGGCAGCGCTGGTGGGGAGATGTATTTGTGAAGACCCAGATGGTCGCCCGAATATGAAGGCCATACTAGTGTTTCTAGCTCAGTTGAAGAAATAGATTAACTACTCATTTAGGGAGATCGTGTATGAGTTATATATATACATTGTGTATACCGAGTACTTGTAAATAATGATAATCATCATTCACCACACCTTGTGGGCGAGCCTAAATCCTGAATGCGGTACTTTTGTATCACGTAATAAAACAGTTGCACACACATGGGATAGCATCTAGAGCATTCTGGACTTACGTAACCGCAAATACCGACCAAGAAATCAAAATGTAAAAATACCTTTTGGATGTCCCATTCAGATCTAGATTATCTCTGATTCGAATGAGGACCATCCATCCCTATTGTACCATGGAGGTTGAGGGTGGTAGAACCTTTTCTGTCCTGTATTTCTCCCTCCCCAACCTGCAGCTGATGACACTTGTATTACAGGGTGGTTGGAGTCCATTGATGACAGTAAGCTAGGTGTGGGAGGATGGGGTAGCTATGTTCCATGGAGTGAAAGTTGCTGCTAAGTTTATCCATGAAGCTATTATCTCTCTACATAATATCAACCTATTTATCACGGAGATGAATATCGCAGCATGTGTAAGGCATCCCAATCTCCTGCTATTTATTGGAGCCTCACTAGATGACAACAAACCTGTTATCATCGCCAACTTCCGAAGCATCATTCATGCACTTTCCCATGATCAAGTGATCCCTATAGGCACAGATGTGGCCTATGGACTTAATTACCTCCACCTAATGAAGCCAGACCCTATCATACATCGAGATGTCAGCAGTGCAAAAGTGCTTATAGAGCCAATTGGATGGGCAATTGGAGAGCCAAGGTATCTGACCATTGTTCTGCTAACTTTATCTCCATGGTGACAGCCACAGGCCCTCATAATGCATCCTATGGTTCCCCCCAATCCAAAACTCCAGTCTCCAAAGATGGATGTGTACAGTAATGGGATACTCCTACTTGAAATGTCCATTGGTAAGTTCCCAGACCACAAGCAACAAGCTACACAGCTTCAGAACCTGGAGTAGTAAGAAATGGCAGTGACATACTATAGTTTTACTAGCACAGTTGAAGGAATATATTAAATACCCATTTAGGGATCGGGATTGTACATCTATGATTTTTGTACTTGTTGCAAAATGAACATATTATGCCACCTCTAGTCTTGAGGTGCACACCCATTTAATATAGACTATATATGTGCTACGACTAAGCTACTGCACTAATTAGAGTACAATAAAAAATTTAAAAAGGCTATATACTAAAGCACCTGTTGGGGATAAGGTAGCAGGCCCTGATCCCTAACCACTGATCCGTGCACCCTACTTCCTTCTCAAAGAGAACATCTTGTTCTGATCTTTTGATCCTACGTCCAAGACTTAACCCAATTCAAGGATTAATTGCATTCAGAAGCATTTATCTGAGATCAAATTAAAGTTGGATCCATGAAACGCATTTACTTATGATTTGCTCCCTAAACTATGGACAGATGGTACATGGTTATAACAGCCCCCTGTAACTGAAAATGAGTTGCTTATGTGTATTATCTTCTATGATTTCTACATGTACAGTGTATGTGCATGTTATCACATTCAATTGCCATTACTATTATTGACAACCCAAACACAGCCTTTTTGAGAAACATGGTCCAAATGTGAAAGCAATTGTATGGCTTGGTCTGGCATATAAGATAGGGGTGTGGTGCCTTCAGATGGGTGAGGGGAGGAGGAAGGAGAGTGTTGTGGCACCTAGGGAGGGAGAAGGGAGCAATGTAGAAAGGGGTTGTAGAGGGAGAAGGGAGTCATGAAGGGAGAAGATGGAGGAAGGAGCCGTGGAGAGAGAGGGGTGTTTTGGAAGGAATGGAGGAGGGAGGGGTAAGGGTGATGCTGTGGTTTAACTTTGGAAGTTTTCTTGTGTAATGTTGGATTGTTTGGCTGCCTTGATATGAGCCGGGCAAAAAAGGATAGGAAGAACTGTGAAGTTAGCAACCTTTGTCTTCATAACTGATCTTTAGTTAAACCCAGTTTGAATTATCAATTTGGCTCTCTTCTTTCGCACACCCAGGTGCATACACATTCACACACACACACATACAGTGTACACATAGGCCCTACACATTACAGGTAATTTTCTAGCTCTTCCAGGCTACTAAACTGTTCTCTTGCAGTCCTTCTGGTGCTGCTGCCTCCACTGCTGATTGGATGCTTCCTCGCATGGGCATGACTGCTTGGTGGCCATAAAGGTCAAGGGTGCAACCACATGATTGATGCTTAGTAGACCATTATCCTGGTCTAGATGAAACTCCAAGGCCCTCAGATGGTATTATTATTGTTGTTAGTGACAAGCACACATAAACCAGCTCTTGCATTGGCCCTTATGCTACATGTATATTTCACCACAGAGTCATGCTATGCCCTGGGATTTGGAAATGCGCAACTGAGAAGCCATACGTATTCCAAGTTGTAATAGATTTAATTCTTGACCATATCTCAAGCCCCTTATTAGCCCCTCACCCCCCCCCCCCCCCTCCTCCCGCCCCATATGATGTGCAAGTTTCCAAATCCCTATTGGCTAAGCAGACCCAGGTTCAGAGGCTCTAACAGCTGACCCATGGTACTTTAGCTTCTTTAGCCATATGGCCAGTTACAGTAAACATAAAAAAAGGTCTGCATTACACTAAATAACAGGAATACATGTGCTATGCAGGACAGCTGTTCTGCGATTATCATTGCAGGGACCCTGAAAACCCTCTGCAACTACATGTGCCTGCAGCTGACAGTAGTTAAGAATATCAAGATGTTCTAATGGCGGGGGCTCTTGATAATTGCAACTGTGGAATTGCACTCTCACCCAATTACTAGTGAAGGCTAGGAGGAATGTACTTGTCTAGTCTTCATTTTGTTAAGCCTGCCATTGACCCAAGGAACACGATCCAGCAAAAGGAATAAACTTTGAGTCACCCTGTAGATGGACTGATGGAGTCAGAGTTATCATATGTTTACAAGGCTATTGGTGAAGAGGATGTTGCAGGAATTCAGGGGAGATATTGTTGTAATGTATGTCCATGACCTTCCTATGCAGAACCCTATTGAGATTGGGAGTTAATGAGAGTTTCAGATGGAGTGTTCAGGTGTTGACGTGACTGTGATAAATGTGGTATATGTGTTCACTTATTATAATAGTGGATAGGTCAAATTCTAAAACCAGCTCCTTCGAATTTGGTATTGGTCAGAGTGATTGAGGTATATTTATCACAGCATGCACATACAGGCGATATTAGGTTGCTCTTATAATCTGCTTGTCTTAAGATTTATGACTAATTGAAATCAGTGATAGGGATAAAAAAAAAGATTTGGTAGAAATAAATCTGTTAAAATTGGAAGGATCAAGCAGTTTTCAATGTAGTGCAAAGTGTCCCATATGTACTAGTAGTGTAGCTTTTTCTTAACTTTAATCAGTGACACTTTATAATTGTAGGTCAGTTGGACAATTAAAAACATTTCACAGAACCCAAAATAATCAGTGATCAAAATACCAGTAAGATGCTATCTGAGCCTTGCTCCTCTTGCAATTACAGCTCTAAGTGTGATGTTAACAGTATAAATACATGCATGTACATGTAAATTGGATAACTACATGTAACATTCAGCATGTCTTTGTTTTTATATGCAAACACACACAATATTCATGGCTTCTCTGAAACAATCAGCTACAATCATTCTTCGGGTTAAAATAAGTGAGGTATGTATAAGCACTAGCTGCATGCATGGGTTACTTAGCATGCAATACAAAAACAAGTACAGAACATATAAGTTGTACAGCTAATATGAACTTCATCATTACTTTCAACAAACTGTGCAGTACAGGAGATATACATACACAAAGAATACACATAATTATCAAGTCTAAATGAGTATTTAATCTATTTCTTCAACTGTGCTAGTATAGGTAGTATATCCTTCATATCTGGGCGAACATCTGGGTCTTGACAGATACATCTTCTTACAAGTGCTGCCATTTCTTGCCACAGCAGGGTCTCAAATTGTTCAGCTTGTTGATCTGGGTCTGGAAACTGACCAGTGGCCATTTCAAGTAGGAGTATACCATAGCTGTACACATCCATCTTTGGAGACTGGAGTTTTGGATTGGAGGATTCAGGGGCAGCATAGGATGCATTTCCAGGGCCTGTGGTTATGACTTTAGAAAGAAAGTGAGCAGTGCCATAGTCAGATATTTTGGCTCTCCAAATGCCAAATCCAATTGGCTCTATAAGAACATTTGCACTGCTAACATCCCGATGTATGATAGGGTCTGGCTTCATTAGGTGGAGGTAATTGAGTCCATAGGCCACATCTGTGCCTATAGAGATCACACGATCTCGAGAAAGTGTATGAATGATGCTTCGGAGGTTGGCTGCCATCAGTTCTGTGATGATAACAGGTTTATTGTCATCCAATGAAGCTCCAATAAATAGCAAGAGATTAGGATGGTGTACACATACTGCTATATTCATCTCCCTGATAAATAAGCCAATATTATGTGGAGAGATGATAGCTTCATGGATAAATTTAGCAGCAACCTTCATTCCACGGAACATAGCTACCTTCACCTCACCCCATCCTCCCACACCAAGAGGCTTTTCTTCTAAAACCTGTATTTCATTACTTTCTACTGTCCATGAAGATTTCAAGTGCCTTATGTCAATGGGTTTCTGTTGTCCCAATTCATTGAGTTGTTGCATTAGTAATCGCTTTTCTTCCTGTATCTTTGCTACCCTCTGATTAGCCATTTTGAGCTGTTCATTATATTCCACCCTTAGTATAGACTCTGTTTGATCCTTCTGTTGCTTCATGTCATAGATTTGTTGTTCTGTTTGTTCCTTCTGTTGCTGGATGTCACGGAGTTTTTGTTCTGTTTGTTCCTTCTGTTGCCTCATGTCATGGAGTTGTTGTTCTGTTTGTTCCTTCTGTTGCCTCATGTCATGGAGTTGTTGTTCTGTTTGTTCCTTCTGTTGTTTCATGTCATGGAATTGTTGTTCTGCTTGTTGTATACGTTGCCTCATGTCATGGAGTTGTTGGATTTTTCGTTGCCTCATGTCACGGAGTTGTTGTTCTGTTTGTTCCTTCTGTTGTTTCATGTCATAAAATTGTTGTTCTGTTTGTGCTTTTTGTTGTCTCAATTCATGGAGTTGTTGTTCTGTTTGTTGTTTCATGTCATGGAGTTGTTGGATTTTTTGTTGCCTCATGTCACGGAGTTGTTGTTCTGTTTGTTCCTTCTGTTGTTTCATGTCATGAAATTGTTGTTCTGTTTGTGCTTTTTGTTGTCTCACCTCATGGAGTAGTTGTTCTGTTTGTTTCTTCTTTTGCCTCATATCAAGGAGTTGTAGTTCTGTTTGTTCCATCTGCTTCCAAATGTCATGGAGTTGTTGTACTGTTTGTTCCATTTGTTGTCTCGTGTCATGGAGTTGTTGTTCTGTTTGTTTCTTCTGTTGCCTCATGTCATGGAGTTGTTGTTCTGTTTGTTCCTTCTGTTGCCTCATGTCATGGAGTTGTTGTACTGTTTGTTCCATTTGTTGTCTCGTGTCATGGAGTTGTTGTTCTGTTGGTTTCTTCTGTTGCTTCATGTCACGGAGTTGTTGTTCTGTTTGTTCCTTCTGTTGCCTCACATTACAAAGTTGTTGCTCTATTTGCTCGTTCTGTTGCCTCACATTACAAAGTTGTTGGCTGATGGGGATGATTATCTAATGGAAAAACAAGTTACTGAGTTGTAGCACTGATAGTTACACTAGGCTGTACCCATGAAAAATCACGGGCTGATTCTATGATAAGAATTTAGTCAACGTTTATTTATTTATTTATTTATTTTTACATATAGTAATCTACCACCTCTTCTAGCATACGGTTACTAAGCAACTTTTCAGTATAACATGGTCGCGCAATACAAACACTTCATTGAAATATTATCACAAAGGAACTACATATTCTCCAGCCTGTACGATGGGAGTTTGTGACTGCAAGTGATAACATAAAACACACACGACACCTGTACATGTATCTATATCAAGGATTGGCCACTAAGTATGTGTTGCTATGTACATTTGTGTGGGCAGGCGGTCGTTACATGAAACCAACAAGTGCAGGTGCTAGGCCAAATATGATATATAATATATAGTTTATGCGGATGACGTTGAAAATTATAGTAGTTGAAGTGCAGTTCACAGGAGACAATCAAAAGCAGTACACATGTAACAGTACTTTATTACTCATGCCCATACACACACATGTGATTTTGCATGATGATACTGTTGAGACATTTGACATACATGTAACTACTGGTGATCTTTACCCACCCCTTTTTATGTTTCTAGAGCTGCAATTGTGCTGAAAATAACAACACACCAGCCAACTAGACAAAAAAAAAAAAGCAATCCTAAACTTATGAGATAAATCAGTCAGCCACTAAATCAATGCATGGGAAGTGGAGGCAGTTTACAGACATTCAGGAATATGAATGAGTAGTTTAATATGCATTATATTGCAGTTGTGTTTCAAGATTTAATCATAGAGGGTTCAAAAGTTGAAATACCAAGCCCATTTGGAGCCTTAAAAATATGTGCTTACATAAAAGTACCAAAAAAATTTCAGTCATATAAAATTGCTGTTAATGTTGGATTTGTGGGCATCATAATATAAGCAAACAAGCAGATTATAGAAACGATTAATTTATTCTAGATCTGCATTAACAAGTTCAAACTTTGCTAAATATAGGTCGATCATTTTCCTTTGCTTAGTTTTTACACAATAGCAATTTTTCCCTTGTTTCAGAACTAGTCTTATTACAAATTCAAGGGTTGCACCCAAATACTCCCACAAAAGTCAATTGAATCAATGGTATAGCATACATTTCATTACATATAATTTCATTCACAACACTTCAAATCCTACACAGCGAACTCCTGATTGCACTTAAGGATATCTGCAATAATGAAATATGGTATTTCCCTAATCGTTTCATGGCACTTCAAATCCTACACATAGTACATTGAGGAAGTATTACCACGATGCATCCAAAAAAGGCAACTTTATATACCAGTGTATTGGCAATAATAAACTGATTTTATACTCGTTTACATGAGCTTGAACTTGAACCCTCTACCCTTACAATTCTATGAAGTTGTTAAGAATTAGTTGTTAATAATTCAGGCTATCAGAATGTGTTAATTGCATTCATGCCATAATATATCTGCAATCTTAAAGAGTAAGCAAGGGAGTTCCTGGTCATGCCAGTACTCAGTGCTAAAGCATTTCAAGCACATATAATTGCCAAGGTATGTGCACCTCACCTTGCTCTGGACAGCCTTCAGCACTTCAATTATATCCTTGCAACCTTTCTCCATTGCTATATCCAGGGCTGTTTCTCCACCCTGAAAGTTAATTATAGATATGAGAGAATGGTGTGGTCAATGGCGTATTACATGTATATGTACCGTATAGCGCAAAGCGTTTGAGGGAGAAATGTTTTGTGAACACTGCGATTTACATTAGCAGATATTTTGATCTGGCATAGCCATAAAATAATGTGATATGAAGAAATCTTTCCCTGACAGTCCATAAATTCACAAACTTTTTCTTCCTCAAGGGTTTCCACTATATGGCACAGTATACATATACATGTATGTTCTCTCCTTATTCCAGGCTACATTTTGTACTTGAGATCCACAGAAATGGATGTACAGTAAATTCGCCTAAGTTGGTATGGGTATATATACCTAGCTTTGAATACACTTACACAAAGGGGCCACCATGATTTGCCCTAGTGCTTAGAGAGTCCAAGGAGTGACTAAAGGAGGCAATTGTGTACTCTTTATAGCCTGTAGATATTTGGTACTTGTGTATACTGATTTTCAATATGTAGTTATGCACTCTCCACAGTAATCCCCCAACTCAGTGCAGTAGTGACCCATGCACATACATGTACATATACACCAGAACCCGCACATGTACAAAACATGTATAGTTCCACCCTTTCTACAAACACATGGCCCTGAGGGACAGCCACACTGAAAGCCTCAGAAACACAATCTAGGCGTCATCATGTGACCTCAATGGAATCTTGTAACGTCTAATAAGTCAGTACAAGATTTCCACACAGCCCTCCAGCCAATTAAATACCAGGAGATCATGTGACAGCTATTTTCAGCATATCCCTCCTTGCAAAATTTACAGCCACCAGCAGCAGCAAGGGACAAGCTATTTGGATTGTCCCAAGAAGGATACACATGCCATGTTCTAGTGTGGTGCTGATAACCCCTTTTATAACCTCCAATGGCAGTACAAGCTAACGGTTGACAAGTGGCCAAAGACCAATCTATACTCACCACCTCAGGAGATACGAATGCATCCTCACCCACCTGTGCTAGATCACAGGTTGCCATGGCAATAGCCATTTTGGTCAATTCATGAAGAGGAACATTATTATTTACATTAACTTGCAAGTTCCTTTCTTTCACCAGCGCACCTGACTGTACATGTACCTACACTTATACTATAGTTTTTATGGCATACACATGTAAAAGTAGATTTTGTATCAGATGTACAGAATAATGATACATGTGTACATATTCCACTAGCCTGCCACACTGAGACTATAGAGCACATGCACATACACATGTATTAGAATAAAACCATACCTTACTAATCTGATTGACATTAGCTTCTGCTTCAATGAGTGTCTTCACTACATGCAGATGCCCTCCATAACTTGCTATCATCAACGGACTCCAACGATTCTGTAATATTAATACAATAGTCCTAATATAGTTTTCGAATGGAATGCTTGAGATGTGGGAAGGGCATTTCGCTGATGGAAGACCTTCAAAGGTCATACTTTAATACTTGGCATTTATTGGCACAGGAGGTGATATTATTACTGGGTGGTATTTTTAATAGCATTGACAATATTTATATGCCATGTTTGTTTAGATACAACATGTGACAGAAAGTTTGGGGAAAAAATAGTAAGGCTTAGAAATTATACAAGATATTAAAATACAATAGGTGATTTTGGATATGTATTGCTCCAATTTTTGACCTGTTCTACAACTTTAGCATTTGTTTAATAAGAGCGAATGCCAGAGCCATCCTCTGAAGAATATAGTACCGAACTTGTGTGACTGATTATATGTGTATTTGTAGGTATGTGTATATGTTCAAATTACATGAGAGAATTGCATCATGATTACAATATTAATTATTTTAAGCTGTGTAGGGCACCACCACCGCCATTCAGCTGTCAAAGATATCATACACAGAACCTTAGTTGCAGCACATGTTCCGTCACATCCGGAGTCTCCAGGTCTGTATCGCTCAGATGTGAGTGACCTGATGGTGCATCAATTGGAGTTGTGGTCAACTTTTGGTGTGGGATGTCACGTGTCCTGATTCTTTTGCACCATCTTACTCCACAATTGCTGCACAGCAAGTGGGAGCATTTGCTCAACAGGTGGAAGATAAGAAGATAAAGATCATGCCACTTTTTTCACTCCAGTGGCAATAGAAACAACTGGATTATTTGGACCAAGGACACATGAGTTCCTTAATTAAAGAGTTGGGCCATGGATTGAAGCAGGTTTCTGGTTAAGCATATCTAACCCAGAGGCTATCAGTTGCCATCCAACAGATGAAGCTTCACTGTTGTGGATAATGAAGATGGATAGCGAAGATGAAAAGTTTTTGTACAATTATTGTTTTATGTTTGTTGTGTATGAATAATTATAGCAATGGTATATTTAAACATAAATAATAAAAATAAAAATAAATCAAATAATCAAATCAGGTGCACAACTTCAGGCACACTTATACATAAAGAGAAAGACTGGGGATAAACACAAATACATATAAAAATATACAGGTAAAGTGCTAAACCCTTATATTATTCATAACATTTGAGAGAAACAATTCCATTGCACAGTTGTTCCCCGAATGATCCGTTAGACCTGAGCTATACACATACGACAGCATAGGACTTAGAACCAGTACAATGTAATGACTCCATATGTATTATACATGTATACATGTAGGTGTTGATTAATCCATTTTATTTGCGGAGGCTGGCTCAGCGGCTACAAAGGCTTTGTGTATATTGTTACATGTAAATGTAAATGCCTACTGTACACATGCCTGCTGAACATAAGGCAATACAGAGTGTGCACTGATTAGAGTACAACAACAGTATACATTTACATGTACATGTACTAACATTATTGGTCTGATTGACGTTAGCTCCTGCTTCAATGACTGACATCACTACACCAAGATATCCAGTACAACTTGCTTTCATTAATGAACTCCAACCATCCTATATAATACAAATGCACAACATGTAGAGGCTTGACGTGGGCAGATGGGTAGGTAGCTAGGAGATGGAAGGAGATGAATAGATGGGAATGCAAGAGATAAAAACATCCCACCCTCTGTCCCCATGCAATACAGCATGTCAAGTTTTTACCAAGCATTGATGAATTTGTGGAAATATGCCAGGATGGATATACAAGTACATGTACATGCAATGGAGGAGGAATGTATATATTTGTAACACTTTCACAATCAATAGCATATATATGTATGTTTTCAACTAAGGCAATACTGATTCTGTACAACTATACCAACTTTATCAGCCTGATTGACATTAGCTCCCGCTTCAATGAGTGTCTTCACTACATCAAGATGGCCATTAAAACTTGCTGCCATCAGTGGACTCATACCATTCTGTAATACAAATATCATCATAACTAGAGATTGGACACGAGGAGGTGGGCGAGGGAAGGTACCTGTAGGAGATGGAATGAGATGAAGAAATCACAATGAGGAGAAAAGTATGTAACATGGAGAGAGGAGGGTTGCAAAGGAAGGAGGGAACAAGGAGTGACAGACAGGGATTTCCCCCCATAGTCGTCGGGGCATCCGTGATAGTTGGCATGCACATCATTAAATCACACATGATTCACTTCAAGATACGTAATGTACATGCAGATGTTTCAAACTTGTCTAAACACACACAGACAGTAATAAATGTATACCTATACAATGCCATTGTCTTTACTGTACAAATGAATGTATATGTATTATTAGCTACGTTTATGTAATGGCAGTAGGCTTTTGTATATTGGTTCCATTAATGTAGAATTGAATACACAAGACTGGACATTAAGTTTGAAATATAGAATATGAATAGTAGGTCAGGATTTTGAAACCAATTGTCCATCATACATGTACATGTGTGTAATTGGAAGACCATAATGATTGCTTCACATTTAATAAATCATCAAGTGACATGTACATATGTATATTATACGGCGTTTTTGAATCATGCATACTTGTAAGCTTTATATATGATGCTTAATATAGTAAGGAATATTTGGACTGGAGACCCGGCCTGTTGAAAGCAATGGCATGTATGATTCATACAAGTATCTAGAAGACCATATGACAATTTTGTGGTTTAGTACTGCCTATACATTACACTATTACACTTAAAGTGATGCAAGATCTATGAGAGCAAAAGACTCACCTAACAAGTAATTATGTAGGGAAAAATTATTGATTCATGAAGAATTATTTCGTAAACCATTAGAGTTTTTTTTTTTGTACTTTCAGTATTAGGACAGAATAAAATGACAAGTTTCACCCAATCTAAAGCATAGCATCCAACTGCAGGTTAACTAGCCCTGGATTGATCCAACAATATCTACAGTCATCTGAAGTCCCTTATCAGATCCCACCCCTCTACTCATCCCATCTGCAAATTTCCAAATCCCTATTGGCTAAGCAGACCCAGGTTCAGAGGCTCTAACAGCTGACCCAAGATACTTTAGCTTCTTTAGCCATAAGACCATATTTGGTTAGCTGCTAGCCTGAGGGTTTGCACCTGTACTATACTGAACTTGATAACAGCAGTAAATGTAGGACTGTCACAGCTGTTCTGCGATTCAGTATCATTGCATGGACCCTAAAGACCTGGTCCATTGGAGGTGTGCTTGAATTTGTGTGGGAAATACAGGAACAAAGATGGCGAAAGATACACCAGAAAAAGTGGAACATCGAAGGCAAATTGCATTCAAAAGACTACAGCAAGCAGTTTTAAACTGCAAACTACAGTATACATCTACATATTGTCCCAAGCCTTACAACTGAGGCATTCCTTTGGAGCGCATCAGAAGGTTCTTACAAAGATATGATTTCTCGTGCCGAACAATTTCAGACAACAAGAAAACAGAAAGTACATGTACAGTCTCTCAACAATGCTCCAATACCTTCAGAAATCATATGCTGAAATTGGTTTTTCAACTTAGAATGAGCTCCATGGTGGGGAGGAACTTTCAATGAACAGTGAACTATTGGACACTACATGTACAGGTACATGTATCTGCCCCATGATGGCTACTTCCTGGTAAGGCATCACAGAAGCTCTTGTCAGGCTTTGATGCAAACCTGCAGCTGGCTGTGCATAATGTAGAAGTACATGTAATGCTGGGTGGTGATGTAACCAAGATGCCCTTTAGTGACTGTTGCAACGATCGGAGGTGGCTGATGAAGTGATTAATGCTATTTTACATGTAAATAGTGCATGAGTGTGTCTTTTGCTACAGTACTGGACCACAATTACTAAGATTACAAATCAATAACCATCAGAAAAGATATACAACAACTAGCACAGCCATAAGATCACACAATACTACATGTATTACTGGCGATAAATCCCAGCAAAATCATGTGTACTCATGTACTTGTACATGCACATATATACAGATGTGTATATTAAAAATGTATACGTACAGTGCATAGTGAAGGACTGTGAACCAATCCGGTGTACATGTACGAAGGTGTTATTAGTTATTCCTTTTATTTGCAAGGCTCTCTAACAGGCTACAAAGCTTTGCGTATTGTCAGGCCACTCCAGGGCATCATTATGACATACACATACATGTACACATATGCATCAATACAGAGTGTGTATAACTTATTACACTACATGTAACAACAGTGTACATATATCAACCTTATCAGACTGATCGACATCAGCTCCTGCTTTAATGAGTGCCTTTGCTACAACAAGATGCCCATTCAAACCTGCTACCATCAGTGGACTCCACCCATCCTGTAATACAAATTTCATCATAACCGAAGGCTCCTTACATGTATGAGGGAAGGAGGAAATGTAAAGAGATACATGCAAGTACAACATGTACATGTACATACATATCATTTTGAAATTGATAAGGTACCACCACAATGTAGATACTGCACAACTGTACATGTTAACACAGTTGGTGAAATGCATGCTCCAATATAACTTGTAGTACAAATATGCACATCCCAACCTGCTAAGCAGTAGTCTCGTCCCCAGGCCCTGTTTTTATTAAAGTTACGGGGGTGAAAAACAGGGCCTGGTAGACACTGCCAGGGTCCTAGCACGCATGTGCTAGTTTGTCTCAAAATACCTGGGGTAATCGTAATTTCCTTTTGGAAACCATTCCGTATACTCACTTGATTTCGCGATGGCGTATTCTGTTGAGTTCCGAGAAGCGGTGGCTTATTCTTTATCATGTTTAACTTTTAACGAGCGAAATCAGACGAGTATACGGAATGGTTTTCAAAAGGAAAGTACGATTACCCCAGGTATTCTGGGACAAACTAGCGCATGCACGCTAGGACCCTGGCAGTGTCTACCAGGCCCTGTTGATCAGTATCAAAGCTCAAGGGTCTGCTCAGTGCATTGTGGTCTGTGAATGATGGTCTGTGTTATAATTGGAGTATATTACTACTCCTCACTAAAGTGGTGACTTTTATCATCTCCATAGGAACATAGTCCCCAGACCTTTGGGCAGGTTTCGTTTAAAGTTGCTCAATACATGCACAAGTTGGACATGTACTAAATAATTAAGTAGCCTTCCACATGTTTCAGTCCACCAAACCGTACACATACATGTATATGGTCATACGATATTTGGTGATTTCAGCAGTGTTGTACATGTAAAATAGACATACATGTATACACATCTGATCACACCGCATGCTATTTTTTAGTGCAGTGATTTAATAATAATAAAAACCCCACATCACTTACATTAGATCTTGCTATATTCACATCAGCACCTGCTCCTAACAAGGTCTGTGCTATATCATTATAACCATTCTGACTTGCCCAATATAATGGAGTCATATTATTCTGGAAAGGAGGGAAGGAAAAATCAAAGTATACTGTACGTGTGTGCATATGTAGAGTGTACACTTTACATACTAACGGAAAGCAGCAAGTTTATCGAATTGGATGGAATGGAGAGAGAATATGGTAAAGGAAGGATGAAGGAAGGAATTATATATAGTTGCAGACATCTAATTTAGCTTACCCACCAAACAACACAAATCATATGTACAAAATGAGAGGGTTGCATGGAGGTGTAAAATGAAACAAGGGCAGAAATTAAAATAATCCTGTAGCACATTTTCTTGTTTGTGTGGTAAATACAGAGTCAGGGAATGTATTAAAAGGGGCAGCTTCTTTTCTTTAATGAACTAATGCATACTGGTGGACTACATTGGTATGCATGCTAGAATTTCAGTCATAATAACCATAACACCTGGTATCACGTGTCAGAAAACTTACTGCGATGTATATACATGTATGCTTAATTAACCTGCCTTTAGTTCCTTTGGGGTGAAATCTATGCACACAGGCAAGATCAGACCAGAATTGCCAATAAGCACAAAGGCTACTCCCTGACAGTTGCCAGAATGGCTATTGAAGCCGAGAAGGCTGGATCAAATTGATTGAGATTGGTTCCACAACTAGAATGAGTATATCAGCTATGTTTTGTTTCATGACCTACAGCTTGTATGAAGATTAAATAGATAGCACATAACAGGTGAGTTGCCACAAGCGCGCAGCAACCCAGGCTTTAAAATGTTCCTAAATAATCGCTATAGTTTTAAGGGGGGATGAAAGAAGAGGCTTGTCAAGCTGGGTTGGTACTAGACGTTGCTGAGGATGAGGTACATGTAAGTTTATTGTGCTCGACATCAGCATGGAATAGGTCTCAACATACACATGTACATGTATACATGTATCTACTACAGATGTAGTTCCCTACAATTATGTAACTTCATCACAAACATACATGCACACTTAGCCTGCTGATCTAACTTTATTGGTCAGATTGACATTCGCTCCTGCTTCAATGAGTGTCTTCACTACATCAAGATGTCCATTCAAACTTGCTATAATCAATGGACTCCAACCATCCTGTGTTAAATACAAAAGTGATCATAATTTGAGGACACAAACTGTTCAGATTTGAGTGCATTGTTCAAGTCTACATGAATTGCAGTGTACATGTAGCTCATACATTGTATTAGAACTAAGAACCTGGTGACTGATGCTGCCAATAGCAACCAAACAATTATCAATGACAACTTGAGCTCCATACACTAATCATACATGTATACACTTGTATATGCTTCTGTACATGTGTAAATATTAACAGAATACTTCCCAACATGAAATGTGAGAGTTGTTACTTTTAAATTATTCATATCTTATTATATAAGGCAAATGCATGTTCACACACAACCACACACAATACAAACAATTACACACAAAGTTCATCCACCTGCTGCACAAGGTGGGAGTAGGAACGACTCAGAATGGCACGAGCGTTAGATCTGATTAAAGAATGACTGAGGTGACCAAAGAGGTCAGTCAGTGCCATAGATTTAGACGTATTCCCACGAATGGCTAAACGAGTGGCTACTTGTGAGAAAGCCTTCAAAGCCTCTGGACCCCATGCACCATAACTCTCTACGGCCAGTGGAATACATTTCCAACTCAGTTCAGCACATTTTGTGTCATTTTGAGTATGTTTTCTGAATTTAGCTGCTCTTGCTGCAACACCTGAGTACATGCCCACTTCCATAATAATACTAGAATTAAGCGGAGATGTAACAGTGACATCGAAGGCTGCTGAGATGCCATTGTCCCAATTGGTGACTAAGATGTCTGCTAGACGGGTCCTTGAACTCTCCTGACCCCAGCCACTACCAACTTCAAGATGTGATGAAAAGCCAGCTCTACGGAAAGTATTGTAGAGCACGTCACGTAAAGCATTATGCCTCAAAGTGACATCGCCACCTCTCTTGCAGGTAACGCAATGATACCCCAATGGGTCAAGTGAATTACCTGGACAAAGAGGGCAAGCCATCAAATTGCTGTCTAAACCTACTGAGGGATTAACCCCAAGCCACCATTTTAGGGCTGTGTTAAATTCTTGTGGTTCAAAGTGCAAACCAAGGCTTATTAGCACCCACGAAAATGCTAATGGGTCGAACTGACTTAAGCCACATACACATGCACATGCACTCAACATCATCACTCCTCACCAATTTTTTATACACAATATTATAGAAATGAAATTATTCTGCCATTGTATGAATCAAAGATTCATCCTGGCACCCTCTCATACATGTAACTCTGCCCTCCATGTCATGTTACAATGTAAGTCTCCTCTCAATAAACCCTGCATTCTCCTCAAGGTCAACCTTGATCCCTGACATGTTTATACATTCTATTTGCAAAAACAAAGCCTGGCTCTAAATTGAAACTAAGTATGATTCTGGCACTGAGAATCGGAAGCAAAAGTGAGCTCACGATGACTTTATGAAGTTCCAGCAAAGAGCTATCTAGAAACATATACTGCTGACGAGGACTTGGAGGAGCACATGATGATGAATGTAGGCTATATTTTAGATGTACACATACATGTAATACCAACACTTACATCAGTTACATGTATGTGTCATATCCACCCAATTATTGCTTTGGACTATTTTGTTAAAGGTGGGTCAATTTAATCCTTTATTAAAGGATCACTATTATCTGCTGTCATCAGAGAGTACGTTATAAACTATCCCAATTTAGCTAGCGTATTCGGATAGAGCCGGCGAATGGCTAGAACATATATTAATAAATGAAACTGCAGAAAGTTCATAGGCAGATATGCAAAGGAACTAGAGCAGCAAGTTAGGCCAAAATTGTATGGTATTCATAGACTATGACTACGTCAATCTCACACAGGGCGTGGCGTTGTGGCCAGAAGCTATTGAAGTGCACCCTAAACAGTTCACTGCTCCTTTATTGTTTACCGAATAGAACTACTTGTACTGCATGGTAGCTACATGTAGATGTTCAGTATAGTACGTCGATTAAGCTATGTTTAGCATATCCATTGCCTATTGGTCTGGATCCTCTATAATAATAGGGAGTGCCGGCGCGGTAAATAGAACCAGCGTTGGTAACAATGTTTACATTGTTTATAAAAACTTTTTTTCTTCTTTTACAAACGTCATTACATATAACAAAACAAGAATAACATTCGTTACATAAGCGTTTTCGGCATATAACATATGCATGTGTGATGTAAACAGGTGCATCTACATGTAGATAGGCTTATATTTGTAAACTTACCCGTAACCTTAAAACGAAACCTACATGTAAAAAGGCCCAGTGGCTTCGCTTGACTCTGAATCAAGCTTATGCCTATGGGCGTCCGTTAATCGTATCTGATACGTACACATTAACAACCCTAATTTATACGAGGGCGCGGACCGCGCGTTGTTCCACCACAGTTGTGTGTGTAACACTGTACATCATACAGCCATAAAAAGGTATGGTGGTGGGGGGGGGGGGGGGGGGGGGGGGGGGGGGGGGGAGAGGAATATCTACTCCTAACTGACCAAAGGGCGGCTTCAAAGACAACCTTATCCTCCATTACAAAGAAAACAAAAATCGTACTCACGCCATCTTGCACGTTCACGTCCACGCGCTCCTCAGTCAGTAGTCTCTTCACAGTAGCTATGTCTCCATCGCGCGCTGCAGGCATCAGTTGCGTCGCAGCCTGTATATGAGTGTATATATGATGATAATTACATTTAGGTATGTCTTGCTTACTTGCCCCATGTCTTCTAACGGTGGATAGGAGAGATCGGCTAGGTAAATTATAGACCTCCAAGTATAATAATATAGCTACCTCTACAAATTAACATCACGTGATTTGTACGAATCATTGATCCTTGCGTTCCAGGCAGCCTGGCCTGATTTATGTACTGCGATATTTGTAAAAGTATTACATGTATAAATAAAGTATGTCCGTACTTGGTCCTCACCGTTGTTTACGGCTATTGAAATTTTGGATCTACTCCGAAAACATTATGTAATGCCCTACTGCCCTAGCAACACCTTGGCAACCCTGGACTAGTCATACCATTAAAAAACCATACATGTACTACAATATAGTAATTGGCCATGATGATGGGTATTTTGACCGTCAAGTATTTGAAATGCTAGAAGCCAGGTGAATCGGTTTAATTCTTGTTATGCATGCTCAGGCTCAGAAGCTGTGGATGCTGTGGCTGTGGATTGTTTTGCCTCCTGGGCTAGTACTTAAACATGCCGAGAGCTGTATATAGCACAGGGGACATTGGTTGTGCATTGGTAGTGCTATGTTGGGAGTCTGCCCCCCTTATGGCCACTGTTATACAATCGTAGACTAGTATACCATTTGTGATGGAATCCTTCGTGTTGCTACCACTTTCTGCACAGCTTACCATGCGGTTTAATTGGAAGTTTCCCAACACAAATGCATGTGCTTGCCATGCGACTGAACTTGTGCATGCGGACAGGCATCCAGTGACAGGCCAAGATTTGGTGCATGAGCAAATTGGTTTTTATTTCAATCCCAGTACACCCCAGCCTAATTGGCATTGGGTGGGTATTTTGTCAGCCACAGTGGCTATGTGTATATTGTCAGCCTTACCCTTGGTGACTGTGTGTGTGCGCGCGTGTGTGTGTGTGTGTGTGTGTGTGTGTGTGTGTGTGTGAGTTGTGTGTGTGTGTTTGTGTGTGTGTGTGTGAGTTGTGTGTGTGTGTTTGTGTGTGTGTGTGCATGTGTGTGTGTGTGTGTGTGTGTGTGTGTGTGTGTGTGTGTGTGTGTGTGTGTGTGTGTGTGTGTGTGTGTGTGTGTGTGTGTGTGTGTGTGTGTGTGTGTGTGTGTGTGTGTGTGTGTGTGTGTGTGTGTGTGTGTGTGTGTGTGTGTGTGTGTGTGTGTGTGTGTGTGTGTGTGTGTGTGTGTGTGTGTTGGCCTGCCTTAGTGGCTATAGGGGAGTTGCTGATTCTTATAGTGAAAAGGTTACTGGTTGGGCATGGTTAGGCCTCAGCAGCAGTTTGACATATTCATGAAATGAAGTTCAATCTTGCTTATTATACATTAAGCATGCATGATTTCTAATTCAGTCTTCAATATAGCATACCTTTTGTGTATGTGTGGGGGGGAGGGGGGGCGGCGGCAATTTCATGGATTATACATGTACATGTACACTGTAGGGTCGGCAGGCATTGCGAGAAATTTCGGACGCTCATTAGCAATTCCTGGCCAATTTTGCAAACGTCCGTCACATTTCCCGCGCACGCGTCCATAGGAATGTATGGGATAAAGTTAATTTTTGAATGCCATATATCAGAGAAAGCCGGTAGTAAAGGTTTACAGGACTCAAATGATGGATAGCATAAAAACCTTTCACTCTTCTGGGTTGATGTAATTTTTAGCCCCTTCTGCTGGGTTCCTCAGAAGAATTAGTACATTCCCATAGAGATGTATGGAAAATGGCTATTTTAACAATGATTTTTCATCACTATTCTTCATTTTGCTCTGAACTGAAGATAGGAAAGTTAGTTATACAGATTTCAGAAGATACTAAAATGATCCAGGCAACTTTCTAGCAGGTTTATATGCCCATAGGCTTGGTTCCCTGGGTTCCTGGGGCACTTTTGGTCATCAGGGTACATGTTTGGTTGTTAAATAATTAAAAACCGCCCGCGGATGACAATTAAACTATGGCGTTCAGTTCTGGCCCAGTTGGAAGTAACAAACTCCACTGCGCGCAAATTTGGTATGTTCTTTGTTTGGGTTTTCGTTGACTTGGAATACTAATATAGAGCTTCTAAGTCCTAGCTAAGCCGTTTCAAGCCTGGTTTCAAGATTATGGTCTGTCAAACGCGGAGTGCATGGTCTATGTCTATCCGATGGACATTAAACGTTACTACCGTACGTGTCTATTTCAGGTAAACCAAGGCATCACAGACACTTATGGCGAAGTAAGGCCCTATAACTTTCTATATTCGACCACGTGATATGGCTCTATGAGTATGACAGCTGGGAAACGTGCGTTTTCTGTTGCTACTTTTTCAAAAGGGTGCGTGCATATCCACATTTGTAAAAACTATCGTTCTATATAGAATTTGAAGCGGACAAGCGAAACACTGATACGGGACAAAGACGAGCCATATAAGGATATGCGCCCAATAATACTATCATGTGCAAGGCAATGATTTTACTACGTAACTTTTCTTTTTAGGCCAGTGGCGGATGTAGTCAGCGCGCGATCTTCTCGTACTGAGTGGTTTCCTGTATGAGCTGACAACGACCCTCCAGATGGAACCTCTCTATGGCAACACCTCATTAAAAGGTCTTCCGTGATCCACCACTAACTGGCTGTAACTGCCCTCATATCCCAGGTGTGTGGATTTCCCTATACTACCTCATAAAGCACATGAACATGTGATTCCATATAGGTGTCATGCATGTGATACATATATAAACACACACACACACACACACACACACACACACACACACACACACACACACACACACACACACACACACACACACACACACACACACACACACACACACACACACACACACACACACACACACACACACACACACACACACACACACACACACACACACACACACACACACACACACACACACACACACACACACACACACACACACACACACACACACACACACACACACACACACACACACACACACACACTGCTCTGGGTGGAGGGAGGTAGTCTTGTGAGATAGCCTTGTGGAGGTAGAGGAGAGAGCCTTGTGAAGGTGCATGGATGGGAGATATCCTTGTGAAACAAGAGTAAGCTTTGGTTGGGACAGTTTTAAGGAAAGATAATACATGTACAGGCCCTTCTCCCTAGAGATAAGGAATTTGATAGTGCATCCCAGATGCAGCCACTGGGATATGAATCAAATTAAGTTAAGATGTAAAGGGTCTATAAAACTGAGAAGGAAATAGTGTTACATGCATGTAGATGTAGGACCAATTTAAAGTGGCTACAATTGTCCACCTTTACCTTTTGAGGCTGAGGGTTTGGTTGTACACACAGGACAGTCACCAGTTGTCTGCCAGGAGAGGAGGCTTACTTACATGACCAACTGGTATGGACCTGGGAGGACTGGACTCAAAGTTTTGCATCTCATGGACTGTGCCAGTCACCCTTCCAACATGCACCTGGTGAAAGCACTTCAGCACCCAACTCAAATGGAAGGCTTTGTGTGGTCTAGCTATATGTACATGGCTCTGCAGATGTATGTAATACATGTAGGTGATTGATGTAACAGTTATGGTGTATTTATTTGGTTATCTATTGGTTGTGTATGTGTGTGTGTGGAAGGTTCAAGAAGGGCTGGTATTAACAGAGTACATTGTAGCTGTCAACATCTTTGTGGTCACCTATTTAATTAGGGTGGTGGCATGTGGTGATTTGTGTAAACGTTTCACATGCATGGTAGTACATACATACATGTAGTTCTACCTAGCTGTGCTTTCATGCCATCGATCTGTTCATTGATGACATATCAGAGCTGCATCATGGCATCCTTTTCTGTGCCATTGCTTAGTATTTGTAGGGGCAAATTACACAGACAGGTGCATGTATGTGATCTACTTATAAGTTATAACTACTCTCCGAGTACGTTTACGGCTGTTCATCCTTGTTTACCTTTCTGCTTAAAACTTATTAATATAGGATATAAATATTTGAATATACAGCAAATGCACAATATGAGTTAGATGATTAAATTAAATGACATTGATCAACTAGATGCTTTCTAGTCCAGAGTGAACCTAGATTCACTATGCACTAGCTCTACAGGGAGAGGGACACTGCAAGGTACGCGCCCCTTTGATGAACGAGCTCCTCTGATGCATAGGATGGATGAACGGAGGAGAGAAAAGGACAGACGGCATCGCAACCATCCAATGGTTTGGCTGTAGGATGAGTTCCATTTGGAAGCTAGCCGGTCTGCAAGGCGTTTATAAAACGTTGTTGCAATTGGACCCATTCCACCAGTAGTGGAGAGTACGATTGGGGTGAAGGAGGCATGCTCTATGTCCCTGATGCGTTGCTCATATGCTCTTTGTTTTTCTTTTTCATGTCTGCGGTAGCAAGCACTGGGTGTGGGTGTGGTGTTAGATGGAGCAAGTGGGTTGAGAACTCTGACATCAAAAAACGTTTTTTCAAAGTGGCCACCCCAGAAGCCATCAGCTGCAATGTCTGATCTTGCTCCAATGTCAGTGATGGTAGAGGCAAGTTTGAAGGTTTCTCTGGTAACTGGTTGTAGGTTTGGTTCGATGGTTACATTGTGACACACTTCAGACAGCAAATTTGCAGTGAGGTTCCTAATCTCATTGTGGCGTAGGGTAGGATAACCTCCAAAAGGACATGAGAGTGCATGTTCCGTAGTGAATGATTTCCCACAAATGCAATGTGAAGGTGTGTTAGGAGGGTCCCATCCATATCTAAGTGCAAGGGCATCACGAAAGGCACCTTTGTGCAAAGCAAAGCCGTGTTCAGAGATAGGAAGAGTGGTAAGCCAGCTGGAAGCACCCTTCTCTTGAGTAAGGACCATTGATCTCTGGGAAGACTCAGACAACTGTGGTAATAGGTTGGCTGCTGTGTCTTGGGTTTGCTGTTGCTTCGATTGATGAAGTTGTTTTTTGGCCTGGATTTATGCCTCAATTACACTGAGTGGATAGTGTTTTTTCTTTTGCAGAATGAGGTCATATAATGGCTTTGTGACTGTCATTGAAGCATCAAACTCAATGGCTGACAGATTGGTGGGGATGGTGAAGCCAAGACCGCCTAGTCTTGGAGGCAAGGACAAAAGTAGTCGCTCAAGATCGCCAGGAGGAGCTCTACCAGTTAGGGATGGGATAAGGTTTGACCTTATTATGTCTTCAATGGGTGTAAAAAACCTGCCTATGTTTGGAACAGTCCTGGCAAGGTAAGTCCATTGGTGAACCACACTGTGAGTGAATGCTGCAAAGATCGCATGTGGTTGAGTGATTGCAATTGAACATAAGGTCTTCAGTTGTAGGCACCACTTAGCAACCTTCTTTTGAATAGATTGTGCTACATATGTTTCTGTACCAAGAGGTGCTCCGAGGTGTGGTCTGCCCTCACTTGTTATGTTCACATTTGTGCCTAGAAAGGCTGAAGTGGCGGAGGCAAGGTGTGCATCTTTAACCACTAACCATGTTTTTGTGGCATTGGCATAATAGCCATAGGAGGGTCCAATGGTAGTGATTTTTTCCCACCATTCTCTTAGATTGTGTATGGTTCCAGTGGCTGAGGCATCATCAGCATACCATACTTGGAGGATATCTCCAGTGGACCGCTGTATGAGTGGCAGGATGCCCAGGGCATACATAGGCATTGCAAGCGGGTCCCCCTGTGTTGTTCCTTCCCTTGAAAAGATGATGGTATCTTGGACGACATATGGAGAAATCAACGGACACGAAAGTTGCGGTTTGTAAATTTTTGGATTTCATTCCGCGGTACGTTCCATAGAGAATGTATGGCGTTTTTACTAACTTGATTATTGTTTACTTAACTAACGGACCTGCAACTTTTGCCACCCTCTAATACTACTCTAAATGATGTTTAAATGTAGGCAATTTCAAATCTTATACCTTGTATCGTCCAAAATTCTGGGACCATTTCTGAAAATATGATATTCCATAGACTTGTACAGAAAATGGAAAAAAATCATGCTAATTAAGATATTCCATTAGTTATAACTAATGAACAGAGGGGGGTTAGAACTTTTGCCACCCTCTGAAACAATTCTACAACTATCCAAATAATATAATATATGAAAAAAAGTGGATGTTGTCGTGAAGAATTTGGGGACCATTTTTAAAAATAGTAAATCAGTTTTGGTGCAATAAGGCGCCATTTTTAAATGGCGTTTCTATGTGTTGCCATAGATATTTAGTAAAATCAAGGATATTCCATAGTTAATAAAATGAGACTATATAGGACATGCCAGCATTTTGCAAAGCTGGAGTCGAGCAGAGGGCGTGGTGGGCCAGGTGCCGCCCCGTGCCGGGGGTTAACTAACTACTAGTACATGCCATGGAATACTAAAAGCTTCGAGTCTGTGTTTTCTGCAAGACAGATCGATGTATTGAAATGATGTTAGGCTGCTTACCTCGACCGGCTGCTCAGACAAGAGATGTAGGCATACACGTAGCTGTAGCTGGATTTGAGCTATCCGAGTGCATCCTGAGGTCTACAGTGGCGACGAGGGTGCATGGGATAGCTAAGAAGGATGGCAGGGGAGTGTGACGCGTCAACGGAAGACTGGTTGAGTTAATACGTCGAGCGGCTAGAACATTTCTTCCTGGCAAATAAAGTGGAAGCCGAACAGAAAAAGGACGCTTTCCTCGCCTGTATTACATTTGGCCTGCTCCGAGCGCTCGTAGCACCCCAGAAATTGAAAGACCGAACGTACGAGCAACTGGTCGCAGCCTTAACGACACACGTAGCGCCTAAACCTCTAGTCATCGCAGAACGTACGGTTCCACAAACGGGACAAAAGGAGGGAGAAAGTGTGATATGTGGTATGCAGCAAGTTTGCAGAACTGTGCGTTTGGTGCGACGTTATCAGAGACGCTGAGAGACAGGGTGTTCTTTGGTATGAGGGACGAGGGGGTACAGAAGAGACTCCTCACAAAGGCAGACCTCACTTTTGCCAAGGTGCTGGAGACAGCGGAAATAGCGGAAAGGGAGACTAGAGACGCGCAGAACAGTTGCAGAGTGTCACAAAACAGGAAGTACATCAAGTGGCAGCACCACCAAGAAGGGGGAGACCGTCAGGCCTAGGGGCTTGCAACAGGTGTGGAGGAGCGCATGATACTCAACAGTGCAGGTTCAGAAACAAAGTTTGCAGGAAATGGGGGCAAATTGAGAGGGCGTGTTGTGCAAAGAAAAGGGCAGAAGGAACAGGTGTTGGAAAGGGTGTACCCACTAGAGACCACTCTGTGAAGGAACTAAAGGGGGACGATGAAAGCAAAGAAGAATGGGACAGACTGAAATGGGGATCACTACATGGCCTAGCAAAAGACAAGAGAAATGGAATGAAACAGAGGACAATGGGTAAACCTATATGTATGTGGAGTTCATCATGAATGAACAACTGCTATGTATCAATACAATTGGTTGTACCCCAAATTGTACAGGCCTGTACAATTTTATAGGCCTGTACCACTGTACAGGCCACTACCCGTCCCTGTACATGCCATTACCCTTGTACAGGCCTGCACCCCTGTACAAGCCTGTACCATTGTACAGTCCTATACCCCCCACCCACCCCAGTACAGGCCTGTACCCCTGTCCAGGCTTGTACCCCTCCCTGCATGTACACGCCTTTACCCCTGTACAAGCCTGTACCCACTGTACAGTCCTGTACACCCCCCCCCCCCCCCCCCCCCCCCCCCCCCGCCAGTACAGGCCTGTACCCCTGTCCAGGCTTGTATCCCTGTACCCCTCCTTGAACATGCCTGTATCCCTGAGTAGGCCTGTACCCCTCCGTGAACAGTGGTACAGGCCTATACCTCTCCCTGTACCCTTTCACAGGATTGTACTGCTGTACATGTATAGTTCATGTCTCTACTCAAAGCATGGCTTTATAACCGGACCTCTTCTGTGGTTTTGGGTGGCCATCCCTCCTGAATAGGCTGAAACACCCTGGCTAACACCAGGTCCCTTAATTCTTGTTGTTCTTCGTAATTCTGCCACTGCGACCGGGAGGGTTTGTAGTTGGGAATGTCCCTCCTTCCTCCTTGTCCATTTGTGCCATCTGTATGTCGGCCACCACTGGGAGACGTGAAAGTGCATCAGCATTTGTGTGCTGAGTGGTACTCTTGTACCTGATATCAAGACAGGGCTAGCCTACCGCATATACTAATGCAACCGTGCTGCCGTCACTGCTAATAATCCCTTTTCCGGGTTGAGAATGGACAACAAGGGATGGTGGTCTGTCACCAGTGTGAAATGGGGAGGAACTGTGATGTCCGGAAACATTCAGTGATTAGAGATATATAGGATCATGTGTGTGTATGTGATTACGTGTATGATTCAGTATAATGAATGAATGGTTGTTGATGTTGTGAGCTATCCGAGTGCATCCTGAGGTATCGAGTGTCTGAGAAACAAACCAGCCTAGGACGCCATTGCATGTGGTTGAATCTTTTGAAACATGATCACATGTACATGTACAACAGTGCCTTGTTGTGACACCTGCAGTTAAGTTAACACAACAGTAACGCTACATTACATCCATAGTGACATCCATGCACATGCACTGTTCCTTCTGATTGTTCCTGCAGCTAGTGAGCGTTGTACGTAAAAAATCAATTTAAGCTGACACTTGAACTCCCTGAAATAAAAATGCAGTGATTACTAGAATACACCTGAACACACATATTGCATACTATAGAAGAGAACAGGTTAACTTACGTCCTTTTCCTCAACCCAATATAAGTGTCTTCTTAAAACCACTTTACAACACTAGATAAACTATTCTTCCATTCTGGAAAGCATGGTATTATTCAGTTTTATTTTTATTTTTTTATTTTTTAAACAAACCCAGCTAGCTTACCTTTTTCCTTTCACACACGATCCTTTCAGCTGGATAGTACTTCATTTGACATGCGCTATAAGATGAGAGCCGGGGCCAGCGGGGTGAATGGGGATAAGGGGAGGAAAGGAGAGAGGAGGAGCAAGAATGATGGGAGGGAGGGGGAGGTAGGAAAATTGACGGGATGAGGAGGGAGGGAGATGGAAGGGGAGGTAAGGAAATTGAAGGGAGGAGGAAAAGAAAAAGTATTATTTGTTTTTTTGTACAGGTTGTGGTGGCAGTTTGTATATGCCAAAACATTGAGTGTCTGACTGGCTAAATACAATTGAGGGATTCATGAAAGTTTGTGTTACGATGTTCTACTTCCATTGCTGCAGTATTATTGTAGGAAGTCTTCCCTTCATATGTACAGTTAAATGGCATGTTTGTGAACCCTGGATTAATTGACAGAACAGCAAGTGACATGCCACGTGTACACCAGGGGGTAGGTGCGGTAAATCCCTAGTGTTATAGGAAGTACATGCATGTAATGGTGTGCTTCTTGTACACGTAACATCTGTAGCAAATGCATGACTGGAAACCGTAAGTGATACTGGCAGATGTTGCCTATTCCTGCCTCCTCCTCCCCCACGTTCAGCTGATGTGTGTGTGTGTGTGTGTGTGTGTGTGTGTGTGTTTGTGTGTGTGTGTGTGTGCGCGCGCGCGTGTGTGTGTGTGTGTGTGTGTGTGTGTGTGTGTGTGTGTGTATGTGTGTGTGTACATAAACACCTGCTGATCCTATCTTATTTCGATGTTTGTACAAAGTAACAAAGGCCCAATGTTATGAATTTTGTTGTGTGGCCAGACTGTGCTGATAAAAGGTCTAGGTCTGTACATACAGTGAATAATCTCATGCACAGCTTTGTGCAAATACAACCCCTAGGCCTGGTTTTGCTGGTTGTCCTAGGGAATAGCTGTGTCCTGGAAGTTCATAGTATGTTAACAGATGTGCAGCACTACTACTTGTGTCCATACATGTATGTACATTTTTGGTGAGCCCCAGGGTTATTCTATTGCCTGTCTACTTGTTGCCAGCTAGGCTTGGAGTACTACAGTTGAGAGCCTTACTGTTGACAGTAATGAGAGCAAGGTACTACATGTAATGCCGTGCATACTAAAAATGAAAACCTTTAGGGAAGGCCAACAATATAGGGAGAAGGCCACCTATAGGGAGAAGGCCAACTGTATAGGGAGAAGGCCACTGTATAGGGAGAAGGCCAACTGACCAACAGTATAGTATATAACATGTACATGTACATGTAAGTTGTCAAGGGAGGTGTGTCCCATAAGGTTATTCTATTTGTGATAACTAATGCAAACACTAAATGGGCATGGGCCAACCTACATGTATGAAGCTTTAGCATAGCCCCAGAACCATTATCCCTTGTTAGGCCAGTAGCTTAGGGCTGGCTTGTGGTTTCCTTGTCCACACAATGGATGTGGTTGCTTTGCAAAACTTAGGTAACCACTAAAATCACTACCTATCTTTGAAGTACCACTGCATGTACATTGACCTACAGCCAAAAAAGTTGCATGAAGGGCATAAGATGACTTGGCTACATATATGTATAGAAGGGTTAAGGTTACCACACGTACATGTAGGTAACATGTTGCATGCAACTCAAATGAATATAGCGCATGGTAGCCTTTTAAAGCACAGCCTCATATGCAAATGTAGTAATATTAAATTTACCAGAACTTTTGTGTAGGTAGTCAGGGTTAGGGTTTATACCTGTATCTGAGAGCATTTTTGAAATTAGTCCTGGGTACATATACTAGGTACAGGATTATGTAACAGTAGATGGTGTCTATAAAGATAGACAATAGTACATGTAACAAAGAGTACATGTACAAGTTAATGTACCTCTCCAGGCCCTTAAACAGAAGTACTTAAACATGCATGTTCAAAGACTTCTGATGGAGCCGTCACCCAAGTGATGCATTGTATGTGTACAAAGGACACATCCACCCTTCTGGGGGATTTGGAGAGGTGATCCAATGACACCACCAACACCCCTCCAGGGGAGTGAGGAAGTGTTCTCAACATCAATGCATGCAAACAAAAATTACATCAGCGTGTGTAGTGTGCACATGATGGAGACACTTGTGAATATGTGCATCGCCACCAGTAGAGCTACTACATTGAGTGTCCACACTGTAACTGAGCATGCGTGACTTGCTGGAAGTGTCCATGCACATGTGTGGTGTGTGTGTCCCACAGGTCAGCTATACACATGGTAAACAAAGGGACAGAGATGCTACACAAATGGACAATGCTCAGTGGTTCATATAGGGAGAAAGCCAATAGTATAGGGAGAAGGCCAACTGTATAGGAAATAGTATAGGGATAAGGCCGACAGTACACATGTAGGTAGAAAGTCAACAGTATAGGGAGAAAGCCAACAGCATAGGGAGACGGCCAACTGTATAGGGATAAGGTCAACCATATAGGGAGAAGTGTCAACAGTATAGGGAGAAGGCCAAGAGTATATAGGGAGCAGGCCAACAGTATAGGGAGAAGGCCAACAGTATAGGGAGAAGCCCAACAGTATAGGGAGAAGGCCAACAGTATAGGGAGAAGGCCAAGAGTATATAGGGAGAAGGCTAACAGTATACGGAGAAGGCCAATGCATAGGGAGAAGGCTAACAGTATAGGGAGAAGGCCAATGTATAGGGAGAAGGTCAACAGTATAGGGAGAAGGCCAAAAATATAGGGAGAAGGCCAACAGTATAGGGAGAAGGCCAACTGTATATAGGGAGAAGGCCAAAAGTATAGGGAGCAGGCCAACAGTATAGGGAGAAGGCCACCAGTCTAACACTACAGGAAGAAGACCAACAGTATAAGGTGACGGGCAATTAACGGTCCGGGAGAAGGCCAACAGTACAGGGAGAAGGCCAACAGTACAGGGAGAGTACTAGTATAGGGAGAAGGCCATATCTCCTCCCCCTTCACTGCATCGAATATATGCCTGTTCTGCACATACTAAATTCACACAGTATACTCACCAAAACACCTGAATCTCAGAAGTTGAAATCATGCAGGGCAATCCGTTTATTGCTGCCTCCACATCTCCAAAGCTACGATTGTGTATAATCTTTAATAATTCATCTACAATTAACAGTTAACTAGTTGCAACGTACGCAATAACTGTAACTTAATCTCAGATGACGCAAGGTATTACGTTATGACATATTTTTTATGAATAAATTATGCGCGGTAAAAATTAATTTTTTGTCTTGATTTTACTACACGAATGGTTCATGTCATAATTATATAAAACACAGATTCACAATCAGACCGATTTATAGTAAATTATAAATGTGTTTAAAATTCAATTTGACAATAAAAGCATGATGACCACCTATGTATGGGCCATTTCTCCATATGAACAATTCAGTGGCTGCACGATATGTGTTAATTAGAATTGTGGCAAAATCAGGGCACAGAATTTGAATGTTGCGGAGAGCTGCTTCACGGTTCAGAGAGTTGAAGGCATTGTTGGCATCAATTAGCAATACTGCTTCACATTGTGCTGAGTGGAAGGAGTCACGGATGGCATGTATTGCTGCTTCTGTTCCTGATATTTGACCTGCACATAGTTGTATTGAGCCAGCTGCTTCCTGGATATCAACTCTCAGAATAGAAAGCACAGCTTTAGATATAATGCGTCTGGTAACTTCACATATTCCAATTGGACGAACGCCTGGGTTCTTATCAAGCGCAATAAGGCGACAAGCCAGGAAAGGAGCAATACCACAGGGGTCAACAAGGGAGGTACACAGCCTTCTGGCAAGGGCTGCTAGGGACTTGCAAAGCTCTACTGATGCAGTGTGGAAAGAGGTACATAGTCGCCTCCAGCCTTTGGCATCAATTCCGGAGGGTCCAGCCGAGCCTTCAGTTTGTAGCACAGCACTTTTGATAGCGGAGGCATCAATGCCATCAAAGATAACTGAATGAATGACACTTGAGTGATTGACATTGGTGATTGTATCTGGGTTTGCAGGTTGGCTTGGGGGGTGCTTGCTGATGAGGACATCTAAAACTGTGGTGGGCTGTGAGTTCTCAGATGGGATTTGCGTTGTGAGTGGGAGAAAACCGCCTCTACAATCATCAGTAAGGAGTCGCATGGCTGCCTTACAGTTCCCTTCAAACATTAGTTTGGTGAAGGAGCGAGTGATGTCCTCATTTGTGTGAGTGTAGCTATCTGAAGCTGGAAGGCGTTGTTGGATAGTACGACCTTCGATGAGTAGGATATCTATGTTACCTTCTTTCCAACTGGTGAGGCGTCTTTCAAGGCAGGATGTATGATCCTTGGCTTTTGAAGTGCGAAATGGCTTCTGCAACAGTAGTCTTGAAGCCACTGTTATTGCCTTCAGTGCAATGGACTCGAGACCTTAATGTTTACCTTGGCCGACATTCCGGCGGAGTTGGAAAGAAATACTACAGGACAGACTTCACCTCGTATACGTAGCAGAACAGCTGCGTATATTGGGTCTGGAAACGAGACTGCTATGGAAGTAAGCGCGAGCGACCTTGGTTAGCCATTAATCAACGATATACATATACATAACAGGACAGAGTGGAAAGTCCAGCTGGGAATATCCGCCGCCCATGCATATGTGAATTCTAGTGGAAGGCAATGTTCTAAATTAACACACCTCCACGAGAACTTCTAGTATGTTATCAAAAACAAGCCAGTCGTGATGGTAAACGTCAGAGCGATGCAAATGCAGATATATATGTATAGGGACGGAATCGCCCGTGCATCTTAACCGCTAAACGAGCGGGGTACTCTCGACTCTCGTATAGTGACACCGTGGTAGCTACTCCACAGCAGCCGTTCTATCAGCTCGACCTTCGCGTTTTGGGGGTTTCAAGTAAGTCTTACTTCCAACATGCGTCCCTCGTTCACAGTCCAATTGAAGTTCAATGTTGTACATGTACGTCTGGCTAGCAAGACTAGCGTATATATACCAAGAATTATTGATAGCAATCGAGTTTAGTGCTATTATATCCACAATACTAATCAGACGGGTACAAATATAGGCTTGATACCCAACTCTCCGCCAAAAGGCTAGCCATGCCTAGTCTCGTTCCCAGACCCTATTTATTGACAAACAAGGTGTTCTCAATAAATAGGGTCTGGGAACGAGTAAATAACATATCACGTGACCTCCAGAATGTATCCAGTGGCAGGGGCAAAATCGACGATAGCTTTAGTTCGGAAGGATTTCATGTAACAGCGATTGCTATTCCTAACTTTCCTGCCATGCAGACATACAATTAACGTATTACAAGACAATAACAATAATATATTTTAATAAATTAATTAGCTGTTTTAATAACTTGATAAATCTCTAAAGTACCTAGTGAGTTTAATGGTGCAATCAGATTTTTAAAGTCACAATTGTAAGCCGAGTTATGCATTGATGTCCACAATTTCTTGACATGATAACATCTCATGTGATTGACGTAAATGTAATATGTAATATAATAATATACGTAAATGTACGCGCGCATATTCATTCAACCTGTTGACATTGAAGCTATCATAAACCGCTTCGCTACAACGGGTTTCGTTTTCGCAATGAACTTTCTTGTATGTTTCTATTGCTTGCACGTATTCTTTTTAAAATACATGCCCGAAATTTTTTATTTACATTGTCCACCGCGAATACATACCGCGATATATCCCCCCCCCCCCCCCCCCCCCCCCCCCCCACCCAGTTGTACTTTTCCGTCCCCCCCCCCCGCCCCCCCAGGTTTATTTACCTTCCGCCGCCTATGCCAGCTACCGTATTTGCCTTATTTCCCCCTTATATTAATTCGTGATCAAGCTAAATTAAAACTTCGGTGATGCATCAGTGCATACGCTAGACTTGCTAGTACACTATTAAATTGCTGTGAGCCAGCTACCGTATTTGCCAAAATTCAGGTACACATAAGTGAACAACCTTTTCAGCGGCGGCGGAAGGGTAAAAACTTTAGTAGGGCTAAATGGTGCATGGTCGGGTATAAACCCTTAATTTTATTTCCCCTTATATTAATTCGTGATCAAGCTAAATGAAAAACTTCGGTGATGCATGCATATGCTAGTACACTATTAAATTACTGCGAGCCACAAACTGGATGCAAATGTTAATTAATACATATATTGTAACAAATACAAGATGAAGTTTTACAGCTTTCGACAGTTTATAATTATGACAGTTCAACGAAGTCATGCAGTTATATTTTTTAATGCAGTCAAACATGTAACTTTTAATGAGCTCCTATGGGAATTGTACCGTAATATACATACGTTTTCTAATTAACAACCTAATGTCCATCTAGCTCGAAACAGCCGTGCGGCTGTGCCGACATTTTTATGACTTGATTATGATTATTTATTTTGATTATTTATTACTGCAACAGACATGTGGGCAAATCTGCAAGCTTAAGCACGTCGCACAGCAGGTTATGATGTACGACAACATCTCCTACATGTTGACATGTTATTGCACAATGAACTAGTGGGTGAGCCAAGGGCAGCATGGGGGCAAATTGGGCAATTCAAATGGGCAAATTGGGCAATTCAAATGGCCAGAAGCATCCGATCCACAGCCATCCGTAGAGTCTGGTAAGAACCACTGACAAGCTGGAATATATAGACTCCAAAGCCTCCTCTCTCCCATATGATTCCACCACTAATTTATGGTACATAGACTCAATCCAGTTCATTACATTTGGCATGATTAGAATAGTGCTCTCTCAGCGCAAATGTCTTTGCAGCTACTCCTGTTGTCACACTCACTTCCAAAAGAGCTGTAGGGTTAAGAGGGGATGTGACAGACAAGTCAAAAGCTGCCGGCTAGCGGAACCAAAAGGTCAGCTGAATGGGAGTGGCTGTGTCTGGTGACATTTTCACCCCATCAGTTCCACCTGGATACCCAGATGAGCTCGATAACAGAACTCTGCAAGGACATCACATAGTTTGTTGTGGTGAGAAACCACATCACCACCCCTTTTGCAGGTAACAGCATGATGGCCAAGTGGGTCCAAGGCAATCTCAGGGCACAGTGGGCAGCATGAACCATAGGAAAGGTCCAGGCCAAGCCACCACTTGATGGCAACCTGAAATAGGGAAGGGTCAAGATTGAGAACAAGACCCTGCATGAAGAATGGAAACAGACAGCAAGTGAGCTAATATGTTGAGGTCCTTAGCTTTCCATTTAACCTCTGCAGATACTTTTGCCTCCACCCTCTGATAGTAAGGTCTGGGCACTCCCCTCTTTCTCGGTATCCCTATTGTGAAGTACACCAGTGGGTATGGCCAGAGAAACAACATCCTACCAAAAAATTCTGAGTGGCCCCACCCCCCAGATCCAGGTGGATGTGGTCGTGCAATGTGAAGCTACACAGGGTTATTGGCAGAGAGGAACTACGTGTGTCTGTAGGTATAATGCTTGATGGGGACTGGTGACCCTATGTGCCACAGTGGTAACCCCCACTGCACCCCTCTCCTCTCCCATGCTTCCACATCACTATTGTTATGTGTCAAGGGGGTATAATGGTGGACTGCCAGGTACGTGGGCATGGCAACAGACCTTGCCCCTTGTAGTAACAGCCACTGATACCACGGCCGCTCAGAGCAGTACTGCTCTGGGGAGAGACCCAGGCCTGCTGGCTGCAGTGATACTGTCTTTTGTCTTCATGGTGAGCACAAGAAGTGCGATGGGATTGGAACAAGTTTAACATCTCAAACCTCTCGTATACCTCGCCTCGGCTCCTCCTCCTTCACTCTCCTAGACTCCTCCTTCCTTCAGCCACTTGGCCCCCACAGAATGTGACCATCTCTATGATGATTTATAATTGTACCTGTGCAGTGTATGTGCATCAGCTATTGTTTGTTTTATGCCTTGTGGCTTGAGGAGAAGATGTACTCAGGAGTGTAGAACTACATGTACATGTAGATTGTGTTTCCACTACATGCTTTTGTGGCATTGGCATTGGCACAAACACACACGTTACCTTATTCACATCCTTTGGTCATCTACAGTTTGTTTAATGAGGTCGCGCAAATCATGTATAGATCTCTGACGTCATGGCACGCGATTTTGGCCGGCGTATATAGATGTATCTATTTATACAAAGCAATTTCATTTGTAAGATTGTTTATTATATTTTCTGAAGAATTAAGTGAAGATGGCTGGATTAAATACGTGACGCACATGGGGCAAGTAAGCTACTATTGGCAGTACTGGTTGTATTTGATCATGAGTGCGACGTTGAGCTAGCTAGTACCTAAAGACACACCGGTATGCATGCTACGGTCGCTGGGTATATACATGTATAGGGCTAGCCGTTAGAAGTTTCGCTCGAATTTCGTCTAGAGACTTGACGCAGATGTGCGAGTCAATTGTTGGTTAGCAGGGGAGTTGAAAATTCAGGCACATTGTTCAAGCCCTAGTCTGACGTAGACATATCTCGTGCTTTACGGAGGGTCTAGAGTCTACATGTAGGCACTGCGGAATTGTTTGATTTATTCTCAAAAGATGTATAATGACGATGTACATGTGTGTAGGATTAGCTCCGTGGGCGTGGTTTTAGATCGAGCGTTTTAATAAGGTAACGAAGCGTTAATACAAGCGCCAGCTCGGCGTCGCATATAAGTTAATCCATCAAAAATAGGACAATATAACGTGAGCATCGCTAAACAGTGCCGTTTTTTAATAATATGTGGAGCGACTAGTCCAGCCTGTCGGTATGCTCATACGGTATGCCTAAATTCCGCCATTTAATTTTATTTTCCTTCCGACAAGAAGTGAACGTCATAAGAAAACGAGATTTCCAAACGATAGAAATAAAACGTACAGTCGTTAGCTGGTGATGAAATACCGTGAAATGGCTTATCGCAGTTATGCTTCGCGCGCAATTATGACGTCACAACCATAACAAAAACTATGTGAAAATTAATTTAATGGAATTAGTATTCAATGCTGTCCGCTGCTCAAGGTACTATGGGCAATTTACACTTTTAATCATCGCGTTTTGGGTTTTTATATCCTTACCATGGAATGATGTCAGTGCACACTGTAAACAAATAAAACCAAACTCATAATCTTTGTGTTGCTCGTACCAAAATGTACATTAATAATAGGCATACATACTGCAGACTGCTGGTGTATATTAATGATAGGCCTACATACTGCAGACTGCTGGTGTACATTTATGATAGGCCTACATACTGCAGACTGCTGGTGTACATTAATGATAGGCCTACATACTGCAGACTGCTGGTGTACATTAATGATAGGCCTACATACTGCAGACTGCTAGTGTACATTAATGATAGGCCTACATACTGCAGACTGCTGGTGTACATTAGTGATAGGCCTACATACTGCAGACTGCTGGTGTACATTAATGATAGGCCTACATACTGCAGACTGCTGGTGTACATTAATGATAGGCCTACATACTGCAGACTGCTGGTGTACATTAATGATAGGCCTACATACTGCAGACTGCTGGTGTACATTAATGATAGGCCTACATACTGCAGACTGCTGGTGTACATTAATGATAGGCCTACATACTGCAGACTGCTGGTGTACATTAATGATAGGCCTACATACTGCAGACTGCTGGTGTACATTAGTGATAGGCCTACGTACTGCAGACACCACTGTTCACTGCTGCACGAGATGGTGACATAGCCACTGTTAAGAAGCTACTGGCTGAGGGTGGTGTGGATGTGAACGTGAAGGATGAGGTACGTGGGTGTGTCCTCAAGGGATGCAAGGTTAGATGTACATTATTCTCAAGTCTTAATCAGTTGAGGATAAAGGTTGTACAATTTTGTTAATCTTTAATCTCCAGTCATCCTATGCATACAGTGCTCAGAGTACATTTTCTACAATATCCTCACATGCTTTTTGTAGAATATTTCAGGCGTCGCACGATCAATGTCGATTACTAGTACGCTGTCTTCGCCACGCACTATAACGATGCAATTCTAATGATCACGTGTGCACTATGAATAAACATACACAAATCATTGACACTCCCCCCTTGACTAGCTTAGCTAGTCAATGAGGAATGCAGGCAATCAATCCCCAATGAGTTCCAGTAATCGGTGTCTTGCGAGCTGTGCAGTCGCTCTCTTTGGGCGTGATGCAACTTCAGCGCTGGAGGATTCTGTTTCTTGGTCACTGACAGCAGTTGACTGCTGTACCGGTGGAGCGGGTGAACTGGTTTAGAGGTGTTGAACAGGTCGCCTCAATAATGTGGATTTAGAGCCAGACAGTACACGAAGGGACGCCCCCCTCACTGCCCCATCAGCTCCCTGTATCAAGGTCTCCACCTTGCCCATCCGCCACATATTCCTGGACTGATTGGGATCGTAGATAAGCACGACATCCCCCACAGCAATATCGGTATCACCTCGCTGGCCATACGCATGACTCTCCCTCAGTCCAGTCAGGTACTCGACCTTCCATCTTTTCCAGAAGTGATCTAGAACTTGATTCAAGTGATGCATTCGCCTGGTCAGAGCTACTCTAGTGCTGACATCTACAAAGTCTGGATCCTCTTCATCCGCCATTGGAACTGGTAGACTGAGCATACGATGACCGATTAGTAAGTGGGAAGGTGTCAATGGCTCATCAAGGTCTTCTGAGGATAGATAAGATATAGGACGGGAATTCAACGTGGCTTCCACTTCTACCAACACTGTTACCAGCTCTTCATGGGTCAATTTGGCTTTCCCGATCACACGTTTCAGACAGCCCTTCACTGATTGGATGATCCTCTCATAAAATCCCCCCCACCACGGTGCCTTTTCAAGAATGAAGACCCATTCAGTGTGCAAATCACTGAGGTGCTGCTGTACTTCAGGGTTATGTTGCAGAGACAACAGGATCTTGTTTGCAGCCTTGAATGTCTTGCTGTTGTCTGACACTATCCTCTGAGGAGTACCACGCCTGCCTGAGTACCGTCTCAGACAAAGGATAAATGCCTTGGCTGTCAAATCGGGAACTAGTTCCAGATGCACTGCTCGCACAACAGAACAGGTGAAAAGGCAGATCCAGACCTTGTCACCTCCCCTTAGGTACAGTGGACCAGCATAGTCAACACCTGTGGTAGTAAATGGTGGTGATGCCTTCACACGGAAGTCAGGTAGTGAAGGAGAAGGTGGGCCACTAAAAGCCTTTGAGCCATATCGTCTGCAAATTCTACACTCGTTCAAGACCTTTCTCACAAACTGCCTTCCTCGTATAACCCAGTACCTTGAACGCAACTGTGCGAGGGTTTCCTTGACGCCGTTATGCAACACCCTGGTATGACAATCTCGTATCACCAACACAGTGAAGTGATGTTTCCTATACAGTATTGCTGGATGCTTCGTATCTTCTGGCAGATCAGCATTATCAAGCCTCCCCTGACATCTCCACAGGCCATCTTTGTCGCAGTACAAGCCAAGTTGCCGTTGCCAAACCGGGAAACCTCTGTCTTGAGTAAGCAATCTTTGTGAGATCCTTATCCAGTACATCAAGGCTTGTTCAACATTCGCTGCAGTTACAGTGGTTGTAGGAGTATTGACTCCCTTGACCTTAGCCTTCAAGAAAAGGGCAAACTTCATGACATAGGCTGTCACTCGGAGAAGTCGTTTCAGTGTGCTGTAATGGTTGCAATCGATAATTGCTTCATCCTGGCTGAACCCTTGAACAAGTAAAATTGAGTGCGCAGAATGATTTTTGACTCTCATTTCAGGCAAACACTCATCTGGGATAGTGAGAAGATCCAGGTTCTGTGGTTGAAATGTGAGGTCACACAGCCATGTTGGAGCAGTCATCCACGACGACACACTACTGGAGGATTGTGTGAAGTCCACTCCTCTAGATGGTAGATCCGCTGGATTCTGATCTCCAGGACAGTGGTACCAACAGCCAGCAGGCACTAACGTTCTGATCTCATTCACGCGATTATGTACGAACTGCTTCCACTCTTTCTCAACCCCCTTTACCCAGTAGAGCACAATCTTGGAATCTGTGTAGCATTGAGGTCTGTCCAAGGCTTGCTCCGGCATCAGAGCCTGTGTGACACTTGACAGAAGTCGGGAGAGCAGAAGTGCGGCCAACAGCTCCAAACGAGGGATGGATTGCTCACTGAGGGGTGCAACTCTTGTCCTTGAAACAACAAACTGTGCCGTACAGTCGTCAGCTGTTCTTATCTTCAAGAAAACCACAGCAGCATATGCCCTCCTGGACGCATCACAGAAACCAATTAGGGAGCAGGCAGTAGGTTTAGAAATGCCATGGAAGTAGCATCTGGGGACACAGAATGTCAGGGACTTGCGCAGACTAGACAAAAGACACTCCCACTTCATCAGCAGCTCCCCAGCCAGGTTTTCATCCCAGTCCAACCTTGCGGCACATATGTCCTGGAACATCATTTTGAAGTGGATCATCACCGGAGACAGAAAACCCAATGGGTCATAAATCCTGGCTGAGAGGCCAATGATGTTCCTCTTGGTCGGTTTTGTTTCAGAGATGATGCTGAGTAGAGTACTGAGGTCGCCTACAAGTTGGTCATCCATTGGTCTCCATTTGATTCCTAACACCTTCACACATTCTGGAACACTGATCTTGTCGCCAAGTGTATTCTTGGTGTAGGACTCATCATCTGGTGCAACTGTGCTGCTACTGCTGAGCGTCATCGCTGAGGTAGATGTAGACTGAAAGTTAGGAGAAAGCAGGTGCTTCTGAAGCGTCTGAGAATTGGTTACAAACTTCCTCAGGTTGAAACCTACTTCCGCTAGCCGCGACACGGCCTTCACTGACAGAGCTAGTGCTTCTTCCTCAGTAGCTGCCCCAGATGTTAGGTCATCCACATATATGGAGCGAATGAATTTGTCCACAAAGGTTGGGTCACTGCTCCGGTAGCACTCCATATGATGTCTCAAGGTGGCATTGGGCAAGAATGGGCTGGACGCTACCCCAAAGACCACTCGGGCAAATCTAAGTGTGATGACTCTCGGAAGTGGACTACTGACATTGTCTACCCAAAGGAACCTCAAGCAGTCCTGATCTTCCTCTGCAATTGACACCATAAGGAACGCCTTCTCTATATCTGCAGTTACCGCCACACGGAAAAGTCTGAACCGAAGGAGAATGTCCATTATATTCTGTCCAAATGTGGGACCAGCATACAAGCAGTCGTTCAGGGAGGGTCCTTGGCTCTTAGAAGAGGCGTCGTACACAATCCGCATCTTTGTGGTCTGTTTGTCCTCGCGTATTACTGCGTGATGTGGTATGTAGTGGGTCCTTCCTGCAGGTCTGTCACTCGGTGACTCGACTACCTCCACTATGCCATTCTTGACTTGCTCTCGTATGATCGAGTCATACTGGTTCAGTATATCAGGAGTCGGTTTGAGTCTCCTCAGAAGATTGAAGAGTCTACTCTTGCTGACATCAAGGTTATCTGGGAGCGGTGGGTGCGGTTCCTTCCATGGAAGTCGGACGGAGTATCGACCATCTTTCAGCTCTATAGTCCTGATGAACTTGTCGTAGACTGAGTCTTCCCCTTCCCTCACTCCCAATGTGTCTAAGTCCCAGAACGTCTGAAGCTTCTTGTCCAGGTCAGCAAAGTTCTCTGGTTGAGCACAATCCACCTTCAGCACGTGTGAACAGATCATGTTCGTACTGGTAGACCCAGGATGTCTACCAGGTACAGGTCCGGACAAAACCCAACCAAACCTCGTTTCAATAGCAGTAGGTCCAACTCTTCCGTGCACAATCCTTCCAGTCACAACCTTCCAATAATAGTCTGCCCCCACAAGAATATCTATTTCTAAGTTGTCTGTGACATTACCAGAGTCGGCAAGGTCTAAGCCTGAGAGGTATGGAAATCGTTGCACTGTAAGATCCAATGGCTGTCCTGAGAGAGGTTCACAAATAAGTGGTACCACATACAGAGAGATCTCAAGATCCGCTCCCGTTCTTGCCTTGAGTCCAAGCTTCACAACATCGCATTTTTGGGTTTTCTTCGCTTCAGATCCAAATGTTCTAATGGAGACAGCAACAGATTGCTGTACTGTCAACCTGAGTGCGTCCTTTAGTCTTGTGGATACGTATGACTTCTGGCTGCCACTATCAAGGATTAGTCGGATCTTAACGGTGTCAGCTGGTCTATCCACGCAGTATGCTGCCACAGTTGCAGTCTGCAATAATACTGGTGTTCTGACATCGATATATGCTGAGAATGTTGTGACGTTTCCAGGCTGTGTTGTTGAAGTGGATGCTTGAGTGTGCTGAGACTGAGATGAACTTGCTAAAGTAGGACTTGCCGATGATCTGGGTTTTCTGGAAGCACCACATATGCTGGTGTGGTGTCTTGCTTGACAGTTGTAACATCTGCCAGAGGATTTGCAGTGTCTCCCTACGTGTCGTTTCCTTAGGCAGACAAAACACCTGCCTTCCTTCACCAATATCTGCATCCGTGCGGTTGGATCAGTCACTGTTCTGCAAGACGCGGATGTATGATGTTCACCACAGTATGAGCAGGTAGGTGTAAAGGAGTTAGTTGTAGCCAAGGACATTGCTGTAGGACGATCATGACTGGGCTTCCTAGCAGGTGGCATTGTACTTGCAGTTGCATTTGCTCGTTCCCGGGCTGCAATCTCTTCTTCCATGATTTCCATGATCTTGTCAAGGTTCCAGTTCTCCGTACCAACTCGCTTACTTACAATGATGCACAGCTCCTGTGGTAGTTTCTTCATGAGAATAGGTGACAACAAGCTGCCATAGGACTCAGGAGTTATGCCTAGAGACTTGAGGCTTCTGACATGGCCTTCAACCTGGTCATACAGATGACGCAATCTCTTGAATTCTCGCAGTGAGGTTACACCTTCCAATTCCAGCAGGAGATCCATATGCTTGCTGACCACTTGCTGCCTGTTCCCGAATCTCTTTTTGAGAATGGCGATTGCTTCGGCGTAGTTTGCAGTAGTGAGCGAGAGACCAGAAACTGCATCAGCAGCAGGACCTTCCAGTAGCGAGTGTAGATAGTTAAACCTATCAATGTCAGATAGTTCAGAGTTAGTGTGAACCGAAGACACGAACATGTCCCAGAACGTAGCCCAATTGGTTAGTTGACCATCAAATTTTTTCAATACCATCTTAGGAAGCTTCACCTTGGAGATTATGCTGCGCTCTGGCTCTCCATCTGCCACTGACGTCGTTGCTGATCTATTACCCTCAGTCGCTACGTGATTCTCGCCATCTCTCTGAGGTTCTTGCGCCACTGTGGCAGCAGCGTCGTTCGTTGCGGAAGCTTGAGTGCCACGAGATGAAGATTGGGACGACGATTGTTTTCCAAGAGGTTCTCCCGTGTTCCCGTTAGTAGTAGCAAGCGGCTCGCTTCGCTCCAGATCGCTGATAGCGATTTCCAACGTAATGACCGCTAATTCAATCTTCTCTTGATAGATGTCTGCTGTTTCAATCTCCTCTTTGATCTCCTCTTCCTCCTTAGCGGCGTCCAAGATTTCAGCGTCCAGCTTCTGTATGATGTCAAGCTTTTCCTTCAGCGTCTTCATCATCCTCCTTAGCGTGGGTACATTGCATTGCGCTATATTCTCTTCCTCTGAGACTTGGGCGATGATGCGTGAAGTCGATGCCTTGTGACCGGCGCGAATTCTCTTCTTTTTTGCGACAACCTGATCAGTCATTTCGTGAGATTCCTCGGCTCGATAGGACCATGTAGAATATTTCAGGCGTCGCACGATCAATGTCGATTACTAGTACGCTGTCTTCGCCACGCACTATAACGATGCAATTCTAATGATCACGTGCGCACTATGAATAAACATGCACAAATCATTGACACTTTTAGGTGGCACATTAGGAATTATAGCATGCATTTCTGCATGACATCACTATTGATGTGTCTGGAGACCAAACCATAAGACCTCAAATAAAAGTTCTTTTGCAAGTACATCACCTACATGTATAGGTGTCCATCTCTGGTAGCAAATTGGTGCTACGTGCCGCCAGCGGTTATGGAGATCAGGTGCTGATCTTCGTATTCCAGAAGTTAACGGGGACTAAGGGCTATAAAGCCTTAAATTGGTTTATTATAAGAACACAAAAAGTCTTTGATGCAGAAATACATGTACATGCATGCTGATTCTAAAAATGTAATTTGCATACCTATAGCATGTTCTATTGTACTAAAAATATTGGTTTTGTCCTCTCTGTGACAGGCATGAAGTATGCACTGCAGGATGATGGTTCTACATTTGGAAGCAAGTTAAAATAATTTTTAGGAAACATATAGTACTGTGGAAATGGCTAGCAATTTAGGTACTTGCTTGCAAAGAGTGTCAAATATAGACAATACTACATTGCCAAAATGTTATTTGGGCAAATGGGTCCATGCATATTGTTATCATTTTTAGTAGATTTAAGTGGTGATTCAATCGTTACAAGTACATGTATCGTTGTGACCTGTTAGAGAAGCATCCATGCCGCACACATTCGCACAGGTCTTCAATTTGCATCAGAAAAATGTATACAGTGTAGTAGAAAATTTGTAAAAGCATTTCAAAAGCATTGTTCAGTTTAGCAGTCATGGGGATCATCCATCCATATTGTACACAACATTAATTAAAAATCAGTGAAATCGGTGCTGTTTGATTTGTAGACAATGATTGTGTATTCATTAATTTACATACCCACATTTATTAGGTGAATGTACTGGTGTAATTTAAAATCCTATGTCACCAATTTAATGTTTGTTTTGCTATAACTGCTCAAAGCTGATTGGGCTAACTAAACGTATGTAGTTTCATTATGATTTCCAAGACTGATATCAGCTTCAAAAGTAGGTTTTTAGACACATAAACTGATTTTGTGATAAAATGTCAAAGTGCTTTGTGTAGGGAAGGTTACTCAGATCACTGGCTGAATCGTAAAGGGTCAACAATACTGTCTTATGAGAGGTATGTCAACAAAATGGAAGCACTGGCCTGACAGGCCTGGCGTAAATGGTCAGGCCGGTAGGGCTTTAGCCTGACCACTTTTTTCCCAAAAAACAAAAACAATCAAAAAAAAAAAAACAAATGAAGAGCTCCAGTTTAAATCGCATAGTCCAAATATGGGCAAATGTTCGGCACTAAGGAATAGCTGGATTGGCAATGCAATTGGTATGTATTACATTTTATTCTTGACACGGTTTTGCCCATTTCTTGAACTCAGCTTTTTCGTCTTTCTGGAGGTTCCCATTAGTATCTGTTAGTTTTGATCGTTGTGAAACCTTGAGTCTCCACAATGCCGACAAACCTGTACATATGGAGACTTTCCCTCATATAGTGTGTTGGAACCTTTTTTTGTTCTGCATTGCTATTTCTTATTCTCTCCCCCTCACCTCCTCATATTTAGCCTCTGTTGTGATAATGACACTTGTATTACAGGATGGGTGGAGTCCTTTGATGAGAGCAAGTGAAAAAGGACATCTTGATATAGTGAAGACTCTCATTGAAGCAGGAGCTAAAGTGAATCAGAGTAGCAAGGTTGGATATGTTTGTTCATCCATTCAATGGTGCTATTAAGGTTGACAATTTTGTTCATTATATTCTGCTGAAATTTTTTAAACTTTGGTCCATGATGCCTTCCAGGCACTGTACTGAGTACTTGTGACACTTGCACTGATAAGGTACCTAAGCAGTAAACTCTTGTCATTGTATTTTTTCCAACCGGAACCATTTCAATTGCCTCTTGTGTAATCAGTGTAAGTACCATGATCTACCATTACTATACGGTCCATATGCTCCATGTGCATGCAGGTCATACCTTTCAGCCAATATGCCATTGCCTATTCCTATTTGCCTCATACAATCTTGCACTTGTAAGCACAAGTGTACATGTACACAGTACTTATGCTGTCCGGCTGTGAACTGAGATTTGTACTCTCTTTGTGATAAGCACTGTGGTGAAGTGTGGTTTATACTTGCATTTTTATACATGTACATTGTACCATGCTCAGGATGTAAAATCCCCATCAATTCCTGTGTTGTTCCTGTACATGTACCTCACTTTTAACATAAACATACTCCCATCATCCACCCCTATTGTACACATGGGGACCATCCATCCCTATTGTACTCATGGGAACCATCCATCCCTATTGTACACATGGGGACCATCCATCCTATTGTACTCATGGGGACCATCCATCCCTATTGTACACATGGGGACCATCCATCCCTATTGTACACATGGGGACCATCCATCCCTATTGTACACATGGGGACCATCCATCCCTATTGTACACATGGGGACCATCCATCCCTATTGTACACATGGGGACCATCCATCCCTATTGTACACATGGGGACCATTCATCCCTATTGTAAACATGGGAACCATCCATCCCTATTGTACACATGGGGACCATCCATCCCTATTGTACACACGGGGACCATCCATCCCTATTGTACACAAGGCAAAGACTGGTTCATGCGGACCACTTTTAGCTGCCAAAATTGGTCTGGGTTGCAGTAAACAGGATGGCTGTAAGTTGCTCTGGGTTGCAGGAAACCATTCTTTGCCTTCTAATGTTTGTGTATGATGCATTTTAAATTAAATGTAGGCTCAGTATCAGCATTATGATGATGACACTTGTATTACAGTATGGCAGTAGTTCTTTGATGGTAGCAAGCCGTGAAGGACATCTTGGTGTAGTGATAGCACTCATTGAAGGAGGAGCTGATGTGAATAAGACCAATAAGGTTGGTATTATACCAAAACAGTGTACATTTATACGTGTACATGTATACTATACATGTACACGTATATTGTACACTGTTTTTCAGTGTACTCTAAGTCCATCTCTATTGTACACCATCCCTATACCCATGGGGACCACCCACCCTATTCTGCACAAGGGGAGCATTGAACCCTATTGTGCACTCGGGGACCATCCATCCTTGTGTACACATGGGGACTATTTACCCTATTGTACACATCATACATCCCTATTGTACACAGAATGGCTGGAGTCCTTTGATGGCAGCAAGTGAAAATGGACATCTTGATGTAGTGAAGACACTCATCGAAGCAGGAGCTGATGTGACTCTCACTTATAATGTTGGTATATTACACTGTTGCAGTACACTGTTTTTGTACTCTAATAATGCACACTGCATGTATTGCCTTAAGCTTGTGTGCATATATACTATAGGGACCATCTCATTACCCATTGCCATGGCACTTGTACTGTACATGCACATTGGAGCAAGACCTGCATGTTATTTATATAAATGATTTACACTATAATAATGTACATGTATATATTATGTTTCAACTGGACTGACCCCATGAAAAATCACGAGCTGATTAAATATATATATATAAGGTTTTCAATCTATTTCACTATTGTTGCTCTTTAACAGTATACAGTCAGCTAGTATTATTGCAATAATATACATGTAAAGTAATCTACCACCTGTTCTAGCATACACAGAACCTATACAACTTGCCAGCCCAATACAACAATTGCATGTATTGTTGTCACATATAGGAACTGCAGTCATGTTATTTAACCTGTGCGATGGGAATAAACCACATTACTTTACATGTACATTGTGGGTAACTGCATGTGATAGCATTAATTAACTGACGCTCATGACTGTACATGTATTCAGGTTTGTGGCAAGGATTAGTAACTACACCATGCCTGTACTTATACATATGTGTGGGTAGGCGGTCATTACGATTGGTACACATAGACGGGCCTTAGTAGCACCCTCGCTATAGCTAGAATGACCCTGGTGTGAATAAAAGGGATTTCAATCATGTCTTATATGAATAAACCCAGAGTTATTGCATTACAAGTGGTCAGGTTTGTGTAGAAGGTATACACATCTAGTACACCAGTGAACCACACAACTGTATTATTCTCATTAGTGTGTAAATTAACTTCCAGGGTGGAAAAATGGCTCTGGACATGGCAGTGCAGAAAGGTCACAAAGAAATAATTGAAGTTCTGAGTGATGCCCAGAGGAAGGTGAGGGTGCATATACATGTAGCAAGATAATTAGCAACTGTTGCTGTATGTGCACACTTTCCTGCATGAAATGTATGGAAGGCAAGCAACTATATCATTGATGGCAAATAGGGTGGACTGAGGTTTTCAACTATATCTCCACAACAGATGTTATAAAAATTGACAGGACTAATCAGTAGCATATAAGTGTACATGTATGAACTTGTGTCAGCAATTTCAATGCTCGTCCAGAACTTGAAGTTACTTCTATATGGCAATTTTGATCCCAGAAAATTCAATTACAACCCTATCAAAGTAAAAATGGCTAGCTCAGGTGACAAGCTGTACGAACCATGTAAACAAACTTGTTATTGGCTTGTCACTACTAAGTATTAGAAACTGTTCCCAGCTTGTTACAACCTGTTGCATAGTTGTAGTGAGCCAAAACAACGTTGTGATGAAGATTTTAATTAATATTCATAAAACCTAGTGGTGAGAATGTTAATTTTATATGCATTTGTTCACTCCCTGCAGGTACATGTACTCGGAAAATACAATGAAATGAGGCAAATACAATCCAAGAACAGCTAGATCGTTAAAGGGGTCCTAGAAGTTTACTGATTGATGGCTGTGTTGCTGTATTGCTTGTTGCACGAGTCCAGATGCTGATAGGAGTTGTTGAATTAACTTCTGTACCTGCCAACATTTTCAAGCATTTCATCAAGTGTTTTTTCCATTTCAGATGATTGGATAATGCAGCCATTAGTAAGCAACTATTGGGATACAAAGCACACGTAGACAATATAAATGCAAGGAGATGGTATTTATTATCACTGCAAAGCGGTTGCATGCACTTAGTCTTGTACCCAGACCCTGATTCCCACAGTGTCAGATGGATTACATCACCACTTCTGGTGAACTGCTGTACTCAATTCTGTCCACGGTCACCAAACCATCGAGGTATGCAGTAATTGCATACCGGTACCTTAGTTATTAATAAAACAGTTGCACAAACTTGGATAGCATCTAAAGCATTCTGGACAAGCATAAGATGGAAAACTACTCGTTTTTGAAGCTCATGCAACTGCAAACACCAATTAAGAAATGAAAGTTAACATAAAAATGCAAAAAAAAAATTTTTTTTGACTATCTAGCGACCATATGCATTCAGATTTAGATTATCTCTGATTCGATATAATACTTCAAAGTAAAGGATACTAGCATGCTAACAGCAGCTGTATACATAAATGTATAAGCAGTCCTCTTCTGTGTAAAATACTGTCATCTGTTCGTTGTCAACTACAGTGGAGAAGGAATAGGACAAATTCATGTGAGACTTGAAGATTTCCACGGCCTGTGGGTATAACTTCAGAATGAAACTGAGTATTCACACATCTTGTCCCTCCATGCAATGGCCTGATCCTAATAGTAGCACATGTTTATTTGCACCACTAATATCACAATGTACAGGATAACGTCTGTCTTCATGATCATTAGGTGGAGGTCCATAACTTGAGCTGCATTTGTGTTTGTAGACATCATATGATCCTGAGAAAGGGCGGCATTAACTATGCTCTTTGACGATAACAGGTTTATTGTCCAGTATAAACAATGGGTCACTCATACACAATTATAATTATAATATACACAGATGCACACGTACATGAGCCCAATGCATCGCATGCAGTGATCTGATCCATATGTGGTATCATTAATTTTTCCTAAAGAAGAATAAGAGGAGTGCTGAATTAGAGAAAGACATTAACCCTGCAGCCAAAATAAGCAATATTCTTGCTGTGAGATACCAGGCATGCGAGGAATATGTACCTGAGGATAACAAAATGATCTATATGGCTGATGTCATCAATGATCAGAAGGCCTATAAGCTACATGTACTGGTAAATTTTTCATTGTTTAAAAGTGCTGAGTTGCATTATGATTTTCTAAGAAGAAAATCAGAAAGGACTGGAGGATGGTTCAAAATCACTCAGTAAAATTATGGAAACAGTATAAAATGTAAAACAAGGTTTTGTTGTGTTTCATGAATAAGAGTTATTTACAAAATTGATTTTGAAGACCACTCTTCCATAATAAAAAAAGAGAAAATTTCAAAGGATATATGGATAGTCATTGCATACATTGTACATTGATTGTCTCATGATATGTGCATTTAAACTCTAAACATTTCCCTGCATGCAGATCCTAAATATGTTATAACAATATATTAGGCCTCTGAGATAAGGAAACACAACAGTAATGATGGTACGTGTGGAAATTTAGGATGGGTTTGTATATATCCCTTTGGCTGTTGAGACCTATATAGTGCGTGGGTGGGGTCAAGAGGCAGGAAGGGTTTTGCTCAGTTGGCAATCACCTGCTCCAAGCCAAAGTCTGTCATTACATGCGAACTATATGGCTTACTAAACACATGCCTTGTGAAATCAGTAGCATCGGCCTTGCTATATTAGCTTATGTATATGTTATTAAAAAATAATTATTGAAGGATACACAAATAACTACATGTACATGCACAGTTCAGATTCGTGTTGGAGTGTTTGGGTGTAGGAGCGGACCAGGATTGATCGTGTGTTGGCTCTAATCAATGACAAGCTAAGGTGGCCATATAACTCAACTACCACTTTTGATTTGGGGGTGTTATCACGAATTGCTAAACAAGAAGTCACCTGTAAAGCTATACATTGCCAGCCCAACGTTAACTCTATACACACTTGGGATCATATTAATATGAATATACAATGTATATAAACATGTAGCTTTAAAGAGTAAATCCTTATAAGCATACAAATGTCCTTGTCTATGCAGAATTTCCAGTATTCAGCAGGAAATTACATGTATAAGGACTGTTTTCTATAAACCCAATTGCTTTTAGAGCTGCAATGGCCACTTCATTACCACTTAGACATGCAGGAGTGATCTCTTCGCACAGTAGCTTTTTGCAGAGGTCTTCTGCAACCAAAGTTCCCAGTCCTTTCCTCCTGTGTTCCTCCACTGTGAACCAATGTCCCAGGTGACCATGTAGATAATAAATTATCCAAGCCACTGGATTGGCAGGGCTTGCGGCAAGGTATACAGCAGAGCTTGGAAACATTTTAATCATAGCTTCCATTAACTTAGTAGCGTTCAGTCCAGTAACATTGTTCCAGTAGGGAGCAATAAAACTTGCATGCTGTGGTTGAAGGCAGCCAAGGATGTATCCAGGAGGGCACAAACTGTTGTGAAAAAAGAATGTTAAAATTGTACGATATTGCAAACTGAGACCTGTACATGTACATGCCATTCATCTGACCTTTTCTTATCAATGATTGTACTATGCAATGGTCTTGGTAGGTAGAACTCTGGTCCTGTGAATACTGAAGTCCAAAGTGGCTTTCCATCAGTGGACTTCATATTTTCCACCATGTAGTGGGCAAGTGAACTTTCCACTGTGGCCACTGTGTCTAAATTTGAAGGAGGGGAAGGAGGAGAGGGGAAAAAAAAACAAGCCAACACATATGAATATTTCCAGCAGGCTAGAGGAAGCAGTCCTCATGCATACCTATGTGCATAATCGGAGTGCAGTTGTCATTGTCGACTTCGTGTCTATTGGCATGGTCATATTGCAGGATTGCCAGCAGGTTCTCTTTGTGAGTACTATGCATCACAATATGAATGAGCTGCAAACCAAAACAAAATTTCGATTCAAAATTGGACATAGCGTGCATTTATAGTATAGTCAAATTAAAGCACATTGCAAGTACGAACCAAAATGAGTGTACACACATCTGAGTAGTAATTCTTACATTCAATGATGAGAAATCATGTATAACTTAAAAATTGAACTTACTGATGAGAGTATAGCAGTAATTGATAATAATAAAAGTCAACATCTCAATACACACACATCACGCCTGATTTTTTCATTGAACCTCTGATAAAAGGGTTATGTAAATGTGGTATCTATAGCCCACGAAGACGGCTTTTAACTCTTCTTTGCACTTCGGATCCTAAGCTACTTCTATATTGACTGACTGATGCTCTTAACTCTGAACAGTGTGAGTTAATATGGCCAATATACATTACATGGCCTTTGCGTGTGTGTTTGTGTTTTTTTTTAAGTCGTTAGATACGCATAATACGGCTTTGGTACTTTTCAAGTGTGGTATTGAGTATGAAGAATTAAATTTCATTGTGTATTGTTTTGTACATCTTCATGTTTTTAAATTTCAGTTGGCATTAATATTGAAGTAGAAAAACCCACATAAATGCACAGCAACGAACAGAGCAGCAACATAGTATACACGTGTGTGTGTGTAAACTGACTCGCCATCATCACTCATCAGGAAAGACTCCCTCCCTTTATTTACAAGCACACGGAAAGGTCTTTTAACAATGCCTTGAGCAGGACTGTAGGCAGACCCAGACCACCACCACAACCACAGCACTGCACCACGCCCACTACAGGTGAATGCTGCCCCACTTTCCTATGTAAGTGTAACATAGTCTGGGTACCCGACTGATTGGTTGCACCGATCAGTTGGATTTTGTACCTAAACTAGTACGTGTAACTCACACTGTTTTAATCATACTGTTGGTACAGTTGGGTACACACCAAGATATAGAACGCAACAATGTACATGTATACATGTACACACCTGCAGGGCTTACGTGTTAGTTGGGCCACACCCTGACTAGCATTGTTCTGAAGTGTTATGCAATATTATTGTGAATACGTGGTAATATTAATAATGTGGTTTATATGTATCGCATAAATGTACATGTGTATATGTACAAGTACTGGACTAGGGTCTAAGATCAGTTACCTATAATTATCTCACATCAGCCACAAATTAACCTGCTGCAATCTGATTGGACAATTCCCATTACAACGGAACAAATTTTGGTATAGGCTTACCCGACCAAACATGGTATTTGGACCACGCAGAGGGGCTAGGGGTCGATTTTTTGTTATTCTATACCTGAGGTCAACATACATGTAACTAGAACCTTCACTAGAAATGCACAGAGGTGTGTGCCCATAGCTGTGCTGATCCACATTCCCTGGTTGTGGTGACATTCACCTACATGCACCACATGTACATTCTCCCTCACTTCACCATTCTCGATCATTTTCATCTAACCCCATTCTTGAATCCCACTGCTTTCCTCACCCCTCTCCCCCCACTCCTCCCTCACCACCCACCACTCCATATTTCTACAGCTCTCCCTCACCCTTCTCCCACATCTGTGTACTGCACCTCTCTTGCATCAGGTCCACAGGGTTTACGTAACCCATGGGCTATGTGCCAGTGAGCACATGTGTGTACGAGTTTGTGTTTGCATGAGCCGAGAACAAAAATGTGTACGAGCTAAGAGCAAAAGTGAGCCGTATAGTGTTGAGAGTATGTGCATGTCTCTGAATGTACACCCATACTCGTGCACATATACACATGCATGCACCACTACATCGGTGGTCATAGTGGAATGTTTATTTTTCAAAGCCAAAGGAGCTGTTAAGTACACGTATTGGTTGATAAGTACTGAATATAAAGTAGCGGGGCCCCAATAACTCACATCTGGAGTCAGGATTTTGCACACAACTGAAGTGAACACTGGCCATCCATCTGAGAGGAACACTGCCTTCACAGCCTTCTTTAATACTTGGCGTATAGTAATGATCAGCTGTTATTGTGTTACGAAGCAGCAAAGTACCGACATTTTATTTGTCCGTTCCACACAAGCAAGTTACATTACCGTGTATGACATAGGGCAGCTGGAATCAAGGATTTCAAGGAGCCGTTGAAGAAAAGGAACTTCATTAGGGATTTGATACACATTCGCCTGTGCCGACATTTTTATGACTTCCGGAGTTAATAATACAATAGATGGCAACATGAAGATCATGGCAAATACTTCACACATTGAATTAAACGGTACCTCCGTTAGTAGGTTCTATCGGAGCTGAATACGGCTACTACGTCACTGTCGCGCCGGAATAAACATTACATCATTGTGGAGCGGACGAGAGCGAACGTCCGTCGTCGGAAAGGAGGTGGGACTTGATATTAATAGCTAGCCCGACGATGTTCGCAGTCGTTCGCTCTCGTCCGCTACGCAATGATGTAATGTTTGCTTCCGAAGGTTTACGTAGTAGAAGTTCAATTGTAATTTAGCGAGCGTATTTGGATCGAGCCGTCGAATATTACCTACAATGTATACGCAGTAAAACTGCCGACACTTAGAAAGCTCATACAACAGAGATAACGCTCTCTCGTTCCCTCACGCGAACCTTGCAATAAAAAAAAGTTTCTCCTTCCTTCAGGATCTGATTCTATGCGGATAAGTATTGCATATATTATATCTTTGTCACGATTGAAGCATTATGCTAGTGATTATGCGGAAGCACTGGAACCAATGAGTTTGACACTTATACTGCCGAGTTGGATTTGTTTTATTATTTTTGTGAGGAAATAAAAGTTATACATCTATCTAGTGATAGCCTTGGCATTCTTGTGGCCAGTTATCGGTAGACGTGGATGTAAACAGGCACACCCCTGAGCGTAAACCTCGAGTGACTAGCCCCTCTATCATCACAGACAACTGCTCAGGTTTGATAAAAGTGAGTAAAGCAAGACAATTAAAAATATATATATATAGTGATGTATAGGTAAAAAGCTAGGAAACAAAGAATTTTAAAAGTAATAACCTATATTTAGCAAGTTCAGGCTGGTAGCTAGGTTTGCTAAATAATGTAGGCATGTAATTTTATTTTTGCAATTCCTTGCTTATTAATAAATATCTGTATTGATAAAACACACATACACTTCGACAAAAATAGTTGTGTGTAAAACGACAATGACATCAAGGAAAATGGGGTAGGCCTGCTCCATCGACCATGCCATGTCCACTTCTCCATTTTACCCTGGATCCACGCAAGCAAAGGTTTGTTGCGTGTAAAATAGCAAAAGCTATGCTGGGACAAACCCATACTATTACTTCAGAATGTGACTTCTCCCACTTCGTTGCAATTTGGTCGCATAGGCGTTTGATCAGGTGTTGTGCATCATGACCCAAGACCCTATCCACAGAACGACAAAAGGTGTCCACGCTTCCTTACATGTACTTTTTACTCAAATCCTACTACAAGTAATGTTATTTTAATTTCTGTATTGCCCTCTGATAGCTTGGGGCTTCAGTCACATGGATCCCCCAGTTTTCCAGCCTTGATACATCAGAGGGCTCCTAATGTGCACTGTGCCCTGGATCACCTTGGCCACCATGCAGTCACCTGCAAGTATGGTGGGGATGTGGTCTCCCGCCATAATAGGATTAGGGACATGCTGGTGGAGACCTGTCATCGGTTGCACATTGGGGTTAAGGTGGAGGCTGGCAACAACTTAAGTAGAGAACACAGCAAGACCCATCCAGCTGACATCTTACTTCCCAACTGGTTCTTGGGCAGAACTGCAGCATTAGATGTGTCCATCACCTCACTGCTAAATCCTGTCACTTTGTTGGAAGCGGCAGTGTCGGCCACAGCTGGTGCCCAGGCCACTGAGTTTAGGATACACCAAGCCAATGACCCAAAATGCTCAGAGCTAGGATGGGTATGTGTCCCCATGGTTGTTGAAACCTATGGGGCTTGGGGAAAAGAAGCCACTTCCATCATCTCTACAGTAGCCTCCAGACTTGCCACTTCCATGTGCTGGCCAAAGTCCATCCTACTGAACGAGATCTATGGCCGGTTGAACCTCAACCTGCTACATCTATCCTCTATAGGATAGCTGTTCCACCATAGAGTTGAATATTGTAATTTTATTATTTTCATATATAAGTAATTTAAAGACACAACACAATGTCAAACACATCTTTTATTATCATTAAAATTTTATACAGTTACAGCAGGATAAAACTGCAATGGACATATGTATACACAAGTACACCATTATATAAAAATACAACTAGACTCAGTACACACAATTCAATGTACAAATGTACAAAAAATGTTAACTATACCCACCCCGCATCACTTTGACAGATGCTACGGGAAAGCTAAAAGATGGCAATGACATTAGCTTGTACCAGGTCAGGACTTTGTCTCGGATGAACAAGCTACTAATCGAGAAGCAAGCTGGGAGATAGACTCCAAAGCCTCTTTCCCCCAGGCTCCATACGACTCCACTACTAACGGTACACAGACCCAATCCAGTTCCTTACATTTGGCATGATTAGAATATGATTTCTCAGTGGTCTGTGCAGCTACTCCTGTTGTCACATTCGCTTCCAAAAGAGTTGTAGGATTAAACGGGGATGTGATAAGTAAGTCAAAAGCTACTAGCTTGCCCAAGACCCAGCTTGGAACCAAAAGGTCAGCTGGATGGGTGTGGCTGTGACTGGTGACATTTTTACCCCATCAGTTCCACCTGGACACCCAAATGAGCTCAATAACAGGACTCTGCAAGGACATCAAATAGTTTGCTGTGGCGAGAAACCACGCATCACCACCCCTTTTGCAGGTAACAGCATGATGGCCAAGTGGGTCCATCAGGGCACAGTGGGCAGCATGAACCATAAGAAAGGTCCAGACCAAGCCACCACTAAATGGCAACTTGAAATAGGGAAGGGTCAAGATGAAGAACAAGACCTTGCATGAAGGAAGGAAACAGACAGCAAGTGAGCTAATATGTTGAATTTATTTGTCCTTACCTTTCCATTTACCTCTGCAGATACTCCACACTCTGATTGTAAGGTCTGGGCACTCGCCTTTTCCTCTGTATCCCTGTTGTGAAGTACACCAGTGGGTGTGGCCAGAGAAAACACATCCTACCAAATATCCAGGTGGGTGTGGTGTGCCATCCATGCCTCACACAGGGTTATTGGTGGAGAGAAACTATGTTGTGTCTGTAGGTATAATAGGCTTGATACAGTGGTAACCCCCTCTGCATGCACCCCTCTCCTCCCCCACTGCTTCTGTGCGTCAAGGGGTACAATAAGGTGACAGGCCACTCCCATTGTGGCTACACCCACCGCTACCACAGCTGCTATGGGCAGTACCCCTCTGGGGAGGGACCCAGGCCTGCTGGCAGCAGTGATACTGTCCTTTGTCTTCATGGTTAGCTCAAGAAGAGATTAACATCTCAGACCTCTCATATACCTCTCCTTGGCTCCTTCTCCATCTTGACTTCTCCTTCCTTTAGGCCACTTGGCCCCCCAACAGAATGTGACCATTTCTATTACCATCTATTGTGATGGTGGTGGTGGTGGCCATTGGTGATTATAATTGTACCTGTGCAGTGTATGTGCATCATCTATTGTTTGTTTTATGCCTTGTGGCTTGTGGAGGAGATGTACTGAGAAGTCCTGTGACATGCAGATGTACAAATACATGTAGGTGTTTCCACTATTAATTTGTGGCATTGGCACACACACACACATGCACGTTACCTTATTCACATCCTTTGGTCATCTACAGTTTGTTTAATGGGCTGTTGGAGGAGATGTCAGCGGCGGCGGAACCGGGGGGGGGGGGGGGGGGGGGGGGGGGGGGGGGGGTATTAACCCCCCCAAACTTTACCGAGTAGAATTATTATTAGCTGTAACTAACCGTGTTGTACATTATAACCAAAGAGAACTGGAATCGGATGATATTTAAATTGTGTACCGTTAAGTAGCTACTCAACAAGCGGTTCATTTTCGCGTGCGCAACTACTATCTACCACGCCCACTCATTATATATTCATATACTTACCCCCCCACTTAAAAATACCTTCCGATCTGCCGCCCCTGGATGTGGATGTACACATGTACAGATTGCTAGATACACGTGTAGTAATTGATAGGCCTACATATATAGGGATCTCTGACGTCATAATACGCCTTGGCCTTCTATAGATATATCTATTTATACAAAGCAATTTCAGTCATTTAAAAGATTGTTTATTAAATTTCTGAAGAATAAGTGAAGATATGGCTGGATTTTAAAAAAATACGTGACGCACATGGGGCAAGTAAGCTATTATTGGCAGTACTGGTTGTATTTGGTCATGAGTGCGACGTGTGTGCTAGTACCTAAAGACATACCGGTATATACATGTATAAGACTAGGCCTACATGAAGTTTCGCTCGAATTTCGTCTTGTCGCAGATGTGCGAGTCATTTGTTGCTTTGCAGGGTTGCAGGGTAAAATTCAGGCAAATTGTTGAAGCCGCGGAAACTGTTTTTTATTTTATTTTATTTTTTTCCTCAAAGGATTATCAAGACACGCGCGTAGTCCATGCACATGGGCGTGGTTTTCGATCGAGCTGCATTTCAATATAGCATTAGGGCCAAATGCGGTAACGAGGCGATACAAGCGCCAGTTCGCATATAATCCATCAAAAATATGACATATATAACGTGAGCTACTCTGAACAGTGCCGGAGCTACAAGTTCGGAATCGGTACCTACTAAATTCCCACATTTAATTATTGTTCTTCCGACAGGAATGTCATAAGAAGACGTGATTAGCTTCAAAGTGTTAAGCATTTTATTTCCAAACGTACTCATTGATACAAACAAGACGTACAGTTGTTAGCTGCATGGTGATGAAATGCAGTGAAATGACTCAAGCAGGGGAAATTCATTATTGCAGTCAGTAATATGCAATTATGACGCCACACACGCTAAGCACGTGAAATCAATTTAATGGAATTCAAATTCAATGTTGTCCGCCATCTAGGTGCTCAAGTGTCTACTAGTATGGGCAATTTGTTTTGTGTTTTTGTATCCTTTAATACCATGGAATGATGTCAGTGCCCACTGTAAAGCAATAAAACCAGGGCATAATCACTTAATAACCAAAAGCTTTGTATTGCTAGTACATGTGTACCAACATGTACATTAATGATAGGCCTGCATACTGCAGACTGCTGGTGTACATTAATGATAGGCCTACATACTGCAGACTGCTGGTGTCACATTAATGATAGGCCTACATACTGCAGACTGCTGGTGCACATTAATGATAGGCCTACATACTGCAGACTGCTGGTGTACATTAATGATAGGCCTACATACTGTAGACTGCTGGTGTACATTAATGATAGGCCTACATACTGCAGACTGCTGGTGTACATTAATGATAGGCCTACATACTGTAGACTGCTGGTGTACATTAATGATAGGCCTACATACTGCAGACTGCTGGTGTACATTAATGATAGGCCTACATACTGCAGACTGCTGGTGTACATTAATGATAGGCCTACATACTGCAGACTGCTGGTGTACATTAATGAAAGGCCTACATATTGCAGACTGCTGGTGTACATTAATGATAGGCCTACACACTGCAGACTGCTGGTGCACATTAATGCCTACATACTGCAGACTGCTGGTGTACATTAATGATAGGCCTACATACTTCAGACTGCTGGTGTACATTAATGATAGGCCTACATACTGCAAACTGCTGGTGTACATTAACAATAAGTCTATGTACTACAGACACCACTGTTTACTGCTGCACGAGATGGAGACATAGCCACTGTTAAGAAGCTACTGGCTGAGGGTGGTGTGGATGTGAACGTGAAGGATGAGGTGGGTATTCTCAAGTCTTAATTGAGTTTAAATGTATTGATCAATTTTGTTAATCTTTAATTTCCAGTCTATGAGCGACACATACAGCGCTTGTGATAAAAGGGAGTATGCTTTTCTACAATATCTCCACAGTAGAACATGCTTTTAGGATGCAAATTACATTAATTTTTAGAATCAGCATGCATTTCTGCATCACATCATATGAAAACAACAAAAGTTATGTGACTGGTTTGTAAGGCAATAAACAAGCTAATCTTTAAATGACTGTTTATGTGCCTGGAGACCAAACATAAGGCCTCAAAATGGTTCTGCAAGTACACCACCTAGGTGTAGCAATTGGAGCTATACGCCCCAGCGGTTATGGCCGGAGATCGGGTACTGATCATCGTACACTGGGACTAACAGCTTTTCGGTGTTAAATTTGTTATTACTTTATAAGAACACAAAAAAGTCACATGACTTTGTTGTTTTAATATCATGTGATGCAGAAATGCATGGTGATTCTAAAAATGTAAGTCAGTAGCATGTTCTATTGTAGAAAAACGGAAAGATATTGGTTTTGTGCTCTCTTTGTGACAAGCATGCACTGCAGGATGATGGTTCTACATTTGGAAGCAAGTTAAAATAATTTGTAGCAAACATATAGGACTGTAGAAATGGCTATCAATTCAGGTACTTGCTTGCAATTCTTCAAAGACTGTCAAATATAGTCAATACTGCATTGCCAAAATGTTATTTGGGCAAGTGGGTGTGTATTGTTATCATACGTGTAGAATGAAGTGATGATTCAATCATTACAAGTTCATGTATTCGTCCAGGTCTTCAATTTGTATCACAAAAAGTATACAGTGTACATGTAGTAGAATATCCATTTGCGAAGTGGGGACTTGCTGATTGTACACTGCCTAAAAAGCAGTTCAAAAGCATTGTTCTGAAGTAGCTTCCGAACATGCAGGGCCTAGCAGTCATGGGGATCATCCTTTCTTGAACTCAGGTTTTTCATCTATCAGGAGGTTCTCGTTGGTGTCTATTAGTCTTGATCGTTGTGAAACCATGAGGTTCCATGATGCCGACATTGTAGATATTCGATGGTACTATCCAAATACACTCGTTAATATAAAGTACAATTGATTTTATGGTATTAGTCGGATCATGTGATTTGCTATTTGTATTCACAAAACTTCCAATCCTACACAGTGCGTAAAAATGAAGGTTGGTGTGGCATAGTAAACCTGCACACATGGAGTCTTTGCCTCAAATAGGGTGTTGGAACCTTTTTTATCCTGCAATGCCATTTCTTATTCTCCCTCCCTCACCTCCTCATGCATGTCAAGCCCTCTGGCTATGACAATGACACTTGTATTACAGGATGGCTGGAGTCCTTTGATGAGAGCAAGTGAAAAAGGACATCTTGATGTAGTGAAGACTCTTACTGAAGCAGGAGCTAATGTGAATCAGACTAGCAAGGTTGGTTTATGCGCGTACAGTGTATACTCTCTTGTGAACTGAGATTTTACTGTCTTTGTGATAAGCACTGTATCTGTGAGCATTTAATATGCATGGTGAAGTGTAGTTTATTTATATACATGTACCATGCTCAGGAGGTAAAATCCCCATGCATCCTGTTGTTCCTTCCTCACATTTAACATACATACTCCCATCACCCACCCTTATAGTACACACAGGGACCATCCATTCCTATTGTACACATGGCAAAGATTGATCCATGCAGACCACTTTTCGCTGCCAAAATTCCTTGCCTTCTGATGTTGCATTTAAATGTAGGCTCAGTATCAGCATTATGATGATGACACTTGTATTACAGTATGGCAGTAGTTCTTTGATGGTAGCAAGCCGTGAAGGGCATCTCGATGTAGTGATAGCACTCATTGAAGGAGGAGCTAATGTGAATAAGACCAATAAGGTTGGTATACATGGATGTACACTGTTTTTGTACTCTAATTCCATCCCTATTGTACACCATCCCTATACACATGGGGACCATCCATCCCTATTGTACACATGGGGACCATCCATCCCTATTGTACACATGGGGACCATCCATCCCTATTGTACACATGGGGACCATCCATCCTTGTGTATACATGCCCGTAGGAAAATAATTTAAGCGTACCGCGATTAATCACGTTACAACCGCTTAATCGCGTTATTGCGGGAAGTGGTTTAATGAATCGCGTTTTATCGCTGTAGCTTGGACTCAACGCGTTTAATTGTAACCCGGAACGTTTACTTCAGCTGAAGAAGACTCCGTGAACTAAGAAATTCTACTCGGCTTGTAAGCAAGTAAGAGTCAGAACCTGAGAACATGTATAGTTCGATGTCCTCTTTCGACTTAATAAGTTACAGTGCGCTATATTTGGAGCGCACTCGTAAACACAACAGCTACAGAACATGTACTTCTGGAAACATATTTATAGGGACAATTAAATATGGTCGTCCCTGCAGCTTGATACTTTAGCACCGCCACGGTGTATGTATTTTTACGCATAAGCATGCTTAAGCAAAATTATTATTATTTTATCTCCTGCTTCTCATTCCTAAATGCATGCATGTCTTACAGGTTTGTTGTTTACAGTGTTATATTACAATGCTTCACATGTTATGCCACACATTCTGGCTAGTGAATCATGGGGGCTTCTTTATCACTTTGGGCAGGTTTCCAGTCATATGTATCATCAATTTGTATTTCATCACTCTTTGTAACTTGACATGATGGTCTTTGTAACTTTGGACAGGATTGTCTGGACACTCTTACATTCACTACACCTCATGACAGCAGTCTATCCGGTAGAAGGGCGTGTCATATGGGCGTGGTTTCGTCACGTGAGTTGTGTGTTTGTGCATTAGTTCAAAATTCTATTTCTGTTACCCTTCGTAACTTTGGACAGGATTGTCTGGACATTCTTAGATTCACTACACCTCATGACAGCAGTCTGCCCGGTAGAAGGGCGTGTCATATGGGCGTGGTTTCGTCACGTGAGTTGTGTGTTTGTGCACAAGTTCTATTCCTGTTGCTTTTCGTAACTTTGGACAGGATTGTCTGGACACTCTTAGATTCACTACACCTCATGACAGCAGTCTGCCCGGTAGAAGGGCGTGCATATGGGCGTGGTTTTGTCACGTGAGTCGTGTGTTTGTTCATAAGTTCAAAATTCTATTCCTGTTGCCCTTCGTAACTTTGGACAGGATTGTCTGGACATTCATAGATTCACTACACCTCATGACAGCAGTCTACCCGGTAGAAGGGCGTGTCATATGGGCGTGGTTTCGTCACGTGAGTCATGTGTTTGTGCATAAGTTCAAAATTCTATTCCTGTTGCCCTTCGTAACTTTGGACAGGATTGTCTGGACACTCTTAGATTCACTACACCTCATGACAGCAGTCTGCCCAGTAGAAGGGCGTGTCATATGGGCGTGGTTTCGTTACGTGAGTTGTGTGTTTGTGCATAAGTTCAAAATTCTATTCCTGTTGTCCTTCGTAACTTTGGATAGGATTGTCTGGACACTCTTAGATTCACTACACCTCATGACAGCAGTCTACCCGGTAGATGGGCGTGTCATATGGGCGTGGTTTAGTCACGTGAGTCGTGTGTTTGTGCATAAGTTCAAAATTCTATTCCTGTTGCCCTTCGTAACTTTGGACAGGATTGTCTGGACATTCTTAGATTCACTACACCTCATGACAGCAGTCTACCCGGTAGAAGGGCGTGTCATATGGGCGTGGTTTCGTCACGTGAGTCATGTGTTTGTGCATAAGTTCAAAATTCTATTCCTGTTGCCCTTCGTAACTTTGGACAGGATTATCTGGACACTCTTAGATTCACTACACCTCATGACAGCAGTCTGCCCAGTAAAAGGGCGCGTCATATGGGCGTGGTTTCGTCACGTGAGTCGTGTGTTTGTGCATAAGTTCAAAATTCTATTCCTGTTGCCCTTCGTAACTTTGGACAGGATTGTCTGGACATTCTTAGATTCACTACACCTCATGACAGCAGTCTACCCGGTAGAAGGGCGTGTCATATGGGCGTAGTTTCGTCACGTGAGTCGTGTGTTTGTGCATAAGTTCAAAATTCTATTCCTGTTGCCCTTCGTAACTTTGGACAGGATTGTCTGGACACTCTTAGATTCACTACACCTCATGACAGCAGTCTACCCGGTAGAAGGGCGTGTCATATGGGCGTGGTTTTGTTACGTGAGTCGTGTGTTTGTGCATAAGTTCAAAATTCTATTCCTGTTGCCCTTCGTAACTTTGGACAGGATTATCTGGACACTCTTAGATTCACTACACCTCATGACAGCAGTCTGCCCAGTAAAAGGGCGCGTCATATGGGCGTGGTTTCGTCACGTGAGTCGTGTGTTTGTGCATAAGTTCAAAATTCTATTCCTGTTGCCCTTCGTAACTTTGGACAGGATTGTCTGGACATTCTTAGATTCACTACACCTCATGACAGCAGTCTACCCGGTAGAAGGGCGTGTCATATGGGCGTAGTTTCGTCACGTGAGTCGTGTGTTTGTGCATAAGTTCAAAATTCTATTCCTGTTGCCCTTCGTAACTTTGGACAGGATTGTCTGGACACTCTTAGATTCACTACACCTCATGACAGCAGTCTACCCGGTAGATGGGCGTGTCATATGGGCGTGGTTTCGTCACGTGAGTCGTGTGTTTGGGCATAAGTTCAAAATTCTATTCCTGTTGCCCTTCGTAACTTTGGACAGGATTGTCTGGACATTCTTAGATTCACTACACCTCATGACAGCAGTCTACCCGGTAGAAGGGCGTGTCATATGGGCGTGGTTTCGTCACGTGAGTTGTGTGTTTGTCCATAAGTTCAAAATTCTATTCCTGTTGCCCTTCTTAACTTTGGACAGGATTGTCTGGACACTCTTAGATTCACTACACCTCATGACAGCAGTCTGCCCGGTAGAAGGGCGTGTTATATGGGCGTAGTTTTGTCTGGTCAGCGGTGTTTTTCTGTGGAAGTTCAAATTTATATTTATTTTGCCCTCCATAACTTTGGACAGGTTCGTCTGGACACTCTTACATTCATTGCAGCTCCAGAGTGCCTGCAGTCTACTTTGCATTGAAAGACGTGTTCCTAGGAGCGGAATTTATGTTTGCATCACCTCCATAATAGTACTATGTCTATGTAATTGAACACCTCTGTTTGGATGTGGCAAGGTGGTTGTGTTTATACTCAACATCCACAACTCGACAACTTGGAACATGCTTTTAGTGACATTTTCATGTGTTTATTTGGCATTTTCATGAATTCTTAGTGTTTGGATCTATTATTGTTACCACACACAGAGCCGAATAACACATGTCATTTGTACTGAGGTATTTACTTTTAAAAATAAAGATCTAATAATTCTGCATAGTCTAGGACTCATTGCAAAAGTTTTCTAAATAAGGCATTGTAATGATAAATGGCACTGATTCTATTCTTGTATATCATGATCACTGCTACACATAGGTGACAGGTCACATCAAATACATTACAACATGTCAATTAATAAACTCGAAGCCATTTGGAGGCAGAGCAGCACATATATTGCAATTGCTTCTCTTGCATAGTTATGGAACCACAAAGTGAAGTCAGACGTTCATGCTGCTTCAATGTATATCAATTTATCTACTTCCGTTGATGCTTGGTGTTGTAGCTGCTGGTCTTAATGGCTTGATTGCACAGAGTATCACTAGAGATGTTTGTGATGCAATTGTTACTGACAAAAATGATGTACAGTCTCGAGCTGTACTTGCTCATCCATCACATAATCATTTCGTTTAGTAGTCTTACAATTGTATGAATTAAAGTAGAATGATACATCGCACAATAGCTCTGCATGGTGTGTATAGTGTGACAGCTGACATTTCTTTATTACAATCCATTAGGACGAGTCGTTTCTGGCCTGAGGTGTTTGCCTCAATCTACTGCCGCCTGGGCATTACCCTGATGCGCCAGAATGCAAGGGCTCTACTGGGACGAACCACAGGTGTAGTAGATATTAGTTCAGTGTACATGTAGCTTAGTATTTAGTTTCTTGCATTGTGTTCCTCATATTATGTATAGTTTAGTGGTGTAATGCAAACCACTGTAAATGATTATGATAAGAATATAGATAATACAATCAACTTGCAGTTTGCTGTGGCAATATACTTATGAAGCTCATCAGTCGAAAGAGAACTCAGAAGCCTGTACATTTGCACCTATTACTTACACAGGTGCTGCACTTCTGCTAACAAGAATACAAATAGCAATCTGGTGAAAATAGCTGCATGGATTTCAGTGCGGCAATTTCAATTAGCATGCTTTCAGCTCCAAGATAACAATTCTAGGTAATCCGGCACATACATGCATGTTCTACCTAGTTCTCCTTTATTGTATACAACCAATGCATCCATTAAACTGTATGCAATTTTTGCCTTAGCTAGTATGTCTTAATTCACAGCCAAAAGAATGATATACATGTATAGGAAACAATGTTTCCTTCTAAGCATACATTTAATAAAGGGTTGGTGAACACAACAACATGCATATATCTATGGTACAGTTTATTTAGCTTGAATAATAAGATAAAAGTAGACGTACGTGGTTGGTTTCTCTTTATAGAAAAGCCAAACGCCTAGCTCCTAACATTATTTTGGTCTCTGAAAATCTATTGAACATTCAATCGAAATTAGCAGTACATTGCCTTGTAAATAAGTGTTCTAGAGGCATATTGAGCTTGCTAGAATCGCTACATCCGTATTGTACAGATACTCTTCGCTTCGTTTTGGCAACACTAGAATTTGAATATCCAGTACTACAAACATATACATGTATACCGCACGCATGCGCAGGTGATGCAACTTTGACAGCTGCATTTTTCATTTACAGCTCCAGCTGCAATTTGCATATATCCGCCATTAAACTAGCTTAGTACTCCATGACTTTAAGGACAGGAAAGAGCAGCAGCCTTGCACCGTAAGATGGACTAATGATGAAGAGGTATATATGAAGACATCGTATACATAGGTTTGTGAGAAACATATGTGTTTGTATGTTGTGATGATCAGGATCGCTCGACGAGATGAAAGCAATCATCGATCGCTGCTAGCGCTATGGAAGAGATTATGACTCCGGCGGCGAAGAAGATGAAACACAGAAGAGGCGAAAGAATATCAGAGAAACCAGAAGGAACATAAACGGTACAGTATAGCGCTTGACGATATTCGAAACATTATCTCATTATACACAGCAGAACCACCTCGGCCATTGCCCATTCTGCCCATTCGGTCGGATGAGGAAGAGCTTAAGGTTGTGTAAATATTCTCTATTTAGATTACAACAAAGAAAAGGAAGCAGTCACATCAAAAGCTGGGAAAAAAAAAAAAAACAATCAAGGCTGAACGAGGCTAAGCAGAGTGACAGAGAGGTACGTAAGAGCTGATTATGTATCTGGCTTTTGATTGCGTAGGAGATATAAAAAACAAGTACAAGTTATCAACAACGACCAGCTAGCTGAGCTCTGGAGGGGTGAGCTCACACCACAATGGCATGCTGCTATATAGGGCTGGTGATCAGCATGTAGGTGTGTTATGATGTGCATATACTGGCTATTGAATAGATCAGTATACACAGCTCAGATCTGCATCAACAGTACAGCTCCCCTGAAAAGAATTTCCTATGGTGAGTCATTGTCTGATACACCAGCAATCCTTACTGCTCTGCTCATAGTGCTCAATGGAAGACCGAAGTACGCTAAATGAATCCTGTATGCATCAGAGGAATCTGAAGTAAGCTACACAGAAAATGATGAATTGGATTTGTATGACGAACTGAAATTTATTTTTATAGTGCAGCTCATTTACAAATACCCTGAAGCTATAATGCTGCTGAGGAGGAAAGGTGGAAGAAAATTCAATACGAATAGCAAGTGCAGGAACAGTACAGCGGCCTTGAAATCCAATAGTTCCACAGCTGCAGACTCTTTTGTTGTTGTTTGTAGTGCCTTTGAAATGATGAATGAGATTTATGTTACGCAACAAATTTTATATGCAAGTGTATAAATACCTAGTTCGCATTACGTCATGCACTTTATAGACCAACGCGGTATATCGCGATTAATAATCATCATATATCGCCATTACCCGCGCTGGGCAAATGCCGCGATTTAGCGCGTTTGAGCGCCAAACGCGTCAAATTCGGCCATAATACCGCGTTGTATCGCAAGTAAGCGCGATTAATCGCGCTGTGTGTATCGCACCTCATTCGCAACCGCGTTTAAGCGTCAACGTCTTAAGCGCGTCACAACGCATTATGGCGCGTTGCAACGCCGATTTTTTCCTACGGGTGGGGACCATCTACCCTATTGTACACATCATCCATCCCTATTACATGTATATACAGAATGGCTGGAGTCCTTTGATGGCAGCAAGTGAAAATGGACATCTTGAGGTAGTGAAGACACTCATTGAAGCAGGAGCTAAAGTGAATCTCACTTATAATGTTGGTATACATGTACATATATGTACACTATTTTTGTATTCTAATAAGTGCACACTGTATTGCCTTAAGCTTGTATACTTGTACTTGTACCATGGATTTTTACAAGTAATTATATCATCTCATGTTACCATCTCATTACCCATTGCCATGATAACTGTACATATGCATTTGAGCAACTGAGACCTTGCATGTTATTTATATAAATGGTTGGTACATGTACATGTATATATTATGTTTGTACTGGACCGACCCCGAGAAGTATCACGGGTTGATTAAATATTAAAATAAGGTTTTCGTTCTATTTCACCATTGTTGCCATACAGTCAGCTAGTATTATTGCAATAGTATACAGTAATCTAATGCCTATTCTAGCATACACAGAACCTATATAACTTGCCCGCCCAATACAAACTGACAAATGAATTACTGTTGTCACATAGGAACTGCAGTCATGTCTTATATGACTAAACCCAGAATCATTGTGTTACAAGGGGTCAGGTTTGTGTAGAAGGTACACATCTAGTACACCAGTGAACCACACAACTGTATTATTCTCATTAGTGTGTAAACTAACTTCCAGGGTGGAAAAATGGCTCTGGACATGGCAGTGCAGAAAGGTCACAAAGAAATAATCGAAGTTCTGAATGAAGCCCAGTGGAAGGTGAGGGTGCATATAGCAAGATAATCAATTAGCATCTGTTTCATCTAACTGTATGTGCACACTTTCCTGCATGAAATGTACAGAAGGCAGTGACTACACGTATATCATTGGCACAAATAGGGTGGACTTAGGTTTTCAACTGTATCTCCACAACGGATGACTGATATAAAAATTGACAGGACTAATGAGTAGCTACACCTGGCTCATATAAGTGTACATGTATGAACTTGTGTCAGCAATTTCAATGCTCTTCCAGAAAGTTACATCTATGGTGATTTTGATCCCAGAAAATGCAATTGTAACCCTACCTTTAACCCTTATTTAATGTTAGAACATTGAGTTTGCATATACATGTACATGTGTTAGTTGCTATTGCATATTAGGCTGTATGACTACTAGTGTGGCATTTGAAGGTCATAAAGAAAATTCCATTATTAACAGATCCTTGCATAGGTATCTTTGTCAACAACAAAAATAAATTAATTAATACATCTTTGTCACGATAATAGTCTATACACAGATGAGGAAGTCGAATAATTTAACCTGGGTCAAGGTATATGGTTTTGAAGTTATGCTGTTTCATAGACATATTCCACAAGCTAGGCTTTGTTAAATAAAACATCATGCAATCATATCATTAGTCTAAATTATCACTCAGTTACACTGTGGTTTTATGGTTTCTGGCCATAGTGTCACTATAACTCAGATTGGTGTCTTCAGCAGCATGACTGTCAACCCAATAATGTAATCTGCACTGCAAGTCACTTTGTTATTACAGAACAAAGAAAGGAAATGGACTGGTTTTGATTGGTTTATGCATTTAGAGTCAATGATCAAGCATTATGAGATGAATGGCCTCAGCAACACTTGTACATCTAACATGTTCACAACACAAGCAATACAAGTCCATGGCTGGAGCCGCTATATAATATTATCTCATGTTAAAAACAGTCCGAGGTTTTGTTGTGTTCATGGATCAGTCCCCATCTTCACTGTTCCACAACGTCTCCTCTTAATCATTTTCATCGCTTGCTACATTGAATTCAAAATTCCATTGTCTTCACCACTGTCTTCATAGTATAGCAATGCTGAAGGCATGCACAGACAGGAAGACATTATGGCTTTAGGGCTTAGGGGACAACACTGAATCTGGGGTTAAATGACACCCGCAGTGCTGTCAAAACACTCTTCATTGCACCAAACAGGTCTGATTTAAAAAAATAGATCGGGCTCGTCCCGCTGTATACTTTGTACACCACACTATGGCTGGTTCAGTAAGTAAGGACTGAAGATGTCAATAAGTAGCTGTGAAATAAGTACGAAAGACAGTCAATAAATGTCACAAAATTTATTTGGTACTAAAATTGTCTTTTGAACTGTGTGCTAAATGTAACACTTTTGTTAACAAACAATATGATATCTTTTATATCTATCAAAACACATATTGTGATAGGGATGCTGATAAAAAAGTATGATGATTCCAATGTGCATTATGAATGGCACCAATAGTGTCAAGCAGACATTATTACTAAGCAATAATACATTTAGGATTGATAATTGTTTAACTCATTTTGCATCAGATTCAACAAAGGCAGCAGAATGAACAACAAGAACAACAGTTTTGGGATGTAAGGCAACAACAACTTATCCGTAACATGAGGCAACAGGCAGGACGAACAGAACAACAACTCCGTGAGACGGAACAGGCAGAACAACTACGTGACATCATGAAAGAGAAGGAACAAACAGAACAACAACTCTTTTACATATGGCACCAGAAGGAACAAACAGAACAACAACTTCGTCACATGCAGCAACAGATGGAACAAACAGAAAAACAACTCCGTAATAAGAGGCAACTGTTGGAGGCATATGAACTGCAAGCTCAAAGAGCAGAAAAAAGACTAACATCAGCTGAACAGGATCTTTGGGTATCAAGGCAACAGGTTGAAGGACAACTGGGAAATCACTTTACTCAGTTACCTGTTCAAGATATAACCAAAGGCTCATCTTGGAGAGTACAAAGAAATGAAATACAAGTGCTTGAAGAAAAGCGTCTTGGTGTGGGAGGATGGGGTGAGGTGAGGGTAGCTATGTTCCGTGGTGTGAAGGTTGCTGCTAAGTTTATCCATGAGGCAATTATCTCTCCACATAATATTGATCTATTTATCAGGGAGATGAGCATAGCAGCATGCGTAAGACATCCCAATCTCCTGCTATTTATTGGAGCCTCACTGGATGACAACAAACCTGTTATCATCACAGAACTGATGGCAGCTAACCTCCGAAGCATCATTCATGCACTTTCTCGGGATCATGTGATCTCTATAGGCACAGATGTGGCCTGTGCCCTCAATTACCTCCACTTGATGAAGCCAGACCCTATCATACATCGAGATGTTAGCAGTGCAAATGTTCTCCTAGAGCCAATTGGATTGGGCAATTGGAGAGCCAAGGTGTCTGACTATGGTTCTGCTAACTTTATCTCCATGGTGACAACCACGGGCCCTGGAAATGTATCATATGCAGCCCCTGAATCTTCGAATCCAAAACTCCAGTCTCCAAAGATGGATGTGTACAGTTATGGCATACTCCTACTTGAAATGGCCACTGGTAAGTTCCCAGACTACAAACAACAAACTACTCAGCTTAAGAATCTGCAGTGGCAAGAAATGGCAGCGCTGGTGAGGAGATGTATATGTGAAGACCCAGATGGTCGCCTGGATATGAAGGACATACTAGTGTTTCTAGCTCAGTTAAAGAAATAGATTAACTACTCATTTAGGGAGATTGTGCATCTATGATTTTTTGTACTTGTAAAATATCACATTGAGAGATGGACATAACACTCACTCACATTGAGAGAGGGGGGGGGGGGGGGGGGACAGGAGACATGCACTGAAAAGACTTTCATAGGTTTCACCAATATAGCTATGAAACATGGCTATAACCTCAGGTCAAGTAAGTTGTTCATTGAAAGAGATTATAGTGATTTACTAATGATGTGCTGGTACACTCCCTCGTGTGCTGGGTGGGGGTATGTTCTCAGATATATGCCAAAGGGCATGGGACATTGAATCATATTTTGTTAAGACTTAACTTACCTGAGTACTGAAGATGAGTTGCTTATGTGTAATGTTTCTACATGTATGCTGTCACATTCAATTGCCTTTACCATTATCGACAACCCAAACACAGCCTTCTAACACAAGATTAGTATAGGGTGCACGTGTGCCTTCAGATGGGTAAGGAGAAGAGGATTGAGAGTGTTGTGAGGAGGGTGGGACATCTAGGGAGCCTGGGAGATTGGAGCAATGCAGAAAGGGGTCGTTTAGGGAGAAGGGAGTCATGGAAGGAGAAGAGGCCTCATATGCATATTATAACTGCACTAAAGCGTCTACACAAACAAAAGTCTCACTTTTCTATACGGATTCCCTGTGTGAAGCACCTGTTGGGGAGATGGCAGCAGACAGTGACTGCTAACCGCTGATCCTATAGTGCCTATACCTTTTGGAATGTCATGCTCTGATCTTTTGATCATTGTCTCTGTAGGCCCATGATCTTGACCTACATGTATAACCCAATTCAAGCACATAATGCATATATTCAGAGCACTTATCTGAAATGTTGGTTCCATGAAACATGTTTAAAATTATGATTTGCTCCATCGTAATATGTGAACGTAGAAGTCATGGATAAAACGGACCTCACTAATGTTGGGCAGCTGATGAATTTGATTATGTGACTTGCATGTTACATGTATGTCACTAATTATAAACTCTGTGCCTAAATGTGGTTGCTATGTCTGCTGACTTTCTCAGTGTATATATTTCAGGGCTGCCTTGCTCGTGGGGAGGAGGTAAGCATATCATGGGACATTCACCCTACACATTTACAGGTTATTTTCTGGCTCTTCTTTATGTAGAGACTCTCCTCTCCCAGTAGAGACTACTAGGGACTTTCCACTCTCAGTATACAGACTCCTATAGGGTTTCCACTCTCAGCAGAGAGTCCTAGGGACTCTATGTTTCACTGGTGCTTCTGCTCACATGGCATATATATAACTGCATGGTGGCCATAAATGTCAAGGGTGCAACCACATGATTGATGCTAGGACAACCACACATGTACTAGGTATTATTGTGCCTTTGACATCTCGATCAGTTAGCTAGGGCAGCCACCTTATATTATCTATACTGAAGATTGAAAACACAGACTTTGAAAATGGCCCAAAGTGCATTGCCTTGGCCTGGTGACGTTGTCGTAGAGTCCAGCCATGGATTCATTTAAAATGCTTGGTACCTGTCTTGCCGTAGTATAAGGGGAAGGGGGGGGGGGGGGGGGGGGGGGAGGAGGAGATAGCTGTGCTATCTGAGCTGTATGGCAGGCTCAACCTGAATTTGGTGACGGCAAATGCGACAGCAATCTTATCCAGGTGGATCCATTCTTAAAGTTTATCTAGCGCGTATATTATTTATACAATTATAATAATAGACGGTTATAGTTATATGTATATGGCCTTGGAGTTTGAACAGTGCATACACAAGTGAGAAGCCAAACATTTTGTAAGTTGGGAGAGATGTAACTCTTTATCATATCTCAAGCCCATTTATCACTCCACAGCAGACCCTCAGATTCTCTAACAGGGCCCATGGTACTGTAGTTTAATTATAGCTTCTTTAGTGATGCCCAGTAATGGTGAGCCAAACCTTACAAGCTTTTTTGGTTATCTGCTGGCCTTAGGGATTGTTTTGGAGGGGGGGGGGGGGGGGGGGTGTCAGCACCCCCAAGGCCTTAAGAGGACAGTATATATATATGGTGTTATGTAGGACAGCGATGTTACAACAAATATTTTTATAACAGATTAAAATTGTACATACTTGTACATATATCGCGTTAATCACATTCATACATGTCTAAGGAACACCTGCGCACGTGCTTTCGACCTTTTCTCAGCGCAGCCAATTAGCACGTTTTAAAGTGTTTCAGAAATGAGTGGATGGCTATGGGGAGCTAAACTCAAAGTAAGCCACTATTGCTTAGATCTCAGTGAGAATGAATGGCTGTGTCTGTGATCAAAGTGTGGATCAATCCTTGATTTGCCGTAGGCTTATGTGGGGAATTTCATCAGAGATCATATATGGAGCGTGCACAATCGCTTTGAATATGGCCTACAGTTTTCTACACTTAGAGCTTTTTGTAATTTATGGTGTTCTAACCTTTCAAAACAGCTTTTGATTTTCTCGTTTCGAGATTTTACCATTCGTGGCACATTCAACCGTCATTTCATTTCAGTTTATGCAAAGTAAGCAAGGAGAAACAATAAGCTATTCGCGCTTCGAAGCCACTGTTTAGAAAGGAATGTTTTGAAGAGTTCTAACTCAGCTTAGGGGGTCCTATCGTGTCTGTTAAAATTGGTGATTTAAGTCACAACCTTTAATTGGAAAGGTCGGTCTTGTTTTGTTATAATGGTAGGCCTACGTGTGCTGATGTACATTAATGATAGGCGTACATACTGCAGACTGCTGGTGTACATTTATGATAGGCCTACATACTGCAGGCTGCTGGTGTACATTTATGATAGGCCTACATACTGCAGACTGCTGGTGTACATTAATGATAGGCCTACATACTGCAGACTGCTGGTGTACATTAATCATAGGCCTACATATTGCAGACTGCTGGTGTACATTAATGATAGGCCTACATACTGCTGGTGTACATTAATGATAGGCCTTCATATTGCAGACTGCTGGTGTACATTAATGATAGGCCTACATACTGCAGACTGCTGGTGTACATTAATGATAGGCCTACATACTGCAGACTGCTGGTGTACATTAATGATAGGCCTACATATTGCAGACTGCTGGTGTACATTAATGATAGGCCTACATACTGCAGACTGCTGGTGTACATTAATGATAGGCCTACATACTGCAGACTGCTGGTGTACATTAATGATAGGCCTACATACTGCAGACTGCTGGTGTACATTAATGATAGGCCTTCATATTGCAGACTGCTGGTGTACATTAATGATAGGCCTACATACTGCAGACTGCTGGTGTACATTAATGATAGGCCTACATACTGCAGACTGCTGGTGTACATTAATGATAGGCCTACATACTGCAGACTGCTGGTGTACATTAATGATAGGCCTACATACTGCAGACTGCTGGTGTACATTAATGATAGGTCTACATACTGCAGACTGCTGGTGTACATCAATGATAGGTCTATGTACTGCAGGCACCACTGTTCACTGCTGCACAAGATGGAGACGTAGCCACTGTTAGGACACTACTGGCTGAGGGTGGTGTGGATGTGAACGTGAAGGATGAGGTGAGTGTGTCTCTCAAGGGATGCAAGGTCTGATGTAGATGGTCTTCCTTCTTAGCGACAAGGTTTTATTTGCCTATTGTGTTAAGAGGGTGTGTCATTCCCATAATTAGCCACGATGGGGTCTGTGGCAAAGCCCCAGTTTACATTCCTGGATTTTTTAAAAAGGCATACAGAAAATGATTGTGCCAGACCTGCATACAACTCACAACCCTATCCATCTTCTGTACCTTAATTGCTATGGTTACATGAAACGTGTTACACTTTATTTGTTTTGTTCCTTCACTGCTTACTAGAAAAATTCAACTCCACTGTATGTGGCAAGTAAGACGGGTCATCATGATGTAGTGAAGACCTTGTTGGGAGCAGGTGCTGTTGTGAATATAGCAACATCTGATGTAAGTGATGTGATGTTTTGCACATAAGCAGGGAGGCTTGGTCTGCTGAGACATGGGCATATGGAGGGGCCATATCAGTCCCATCATTATAGGCTTTTGGGGCTGTTCTCTGACCACTTCACATGTGTCGAGAATTACATGTAAAGAGGGTGTGCCATTCCCATAATCATTAGCTATGGGCTCTAGGGCAAAGCCCAGCCAATTACAGTTTAAAATGCAGTATATGAGGATTTAAATTAGGCATTCAAAAGACTTCAAGTTTGGTCCAGAACAACATTAGTTACCAATGACATCATGGTGAGCAATGTAGCATACACAGGAAAAATTATCATATTCCCAGCCTGGGTTTTGTTATCCCAGGTTGACAACAACTAAATCAACCATTGAGGGTGAGAAAGTCAACTGTGAATTTTGTTAAAAACCTATCAACCTGGGATCAACCTGGGATCAACCTGGGACTGTGGAACAAAACCCACCATGGCTGGGAATACAATATTTTTTCCTGTGATAACAGTTCATTGCTTTATCAACCTCACAAGATAAATTGATTACCTATTAATAATAATAATAATGAAATTTTATGCATTCGTGTTCAGAGCCCAATTGACCTCATGTGCTCAACTGGCTCCAAAGCCACCCCATCATACATGTAGCTTTTGTCTATAATATTGTCACAGGTGTACATGTAATAACACCTATATATATATGAGCATAGTGTGTTTAAGAAATTGTGTAGAACAATTAATCATATCTAGATACAGAAAAATGGTTCAAGAAGAGTCAATCCACTGCAGATACTTGTAAAGCCCAAATCCTGTACTACATGTACATGTATGTAAACATGTTTTGGGCCACTAGGAAATGAATATACATGTACATGTACATGTACATGTAGGTGGCACAATACTAGCATGTTTACACAGAGTAGTGGAACTGGGGCTGTCCTAAACCTTCCTGGATCCTGCTGTGGTCTCCTTGCTTACAATGCACCACAGGTCTTAATGTTTAATTTCTAGGGAAAAATCCTTATGTAAGGTTGTTATTATCCTTAAATAAGGATCATCTTTTACATTGCATATTTTTGCTAACCAAGTAAGTAAGATAAAATAAATGCTATTAGCCTCCATAACAAACTTGAAATGATGTCAATATGATCAATGTCCATGTGGTAAAACAAGGAGGAAGTGGCACATCCTTATTTAAGGATTGAAACCATGCTTAAATAAGGATCACAACAGTAGAGATTATTGACCATAAAAACCATAATAGTTTTAAAACTCTTGATTTTCTCTGAGAGCCAGTTGATCCAGCTATACTCACAACATGATTCATCAAAGAAATACATTGTATCTTGTGGTTAATAAGTTATGCTTATTTACACCATGATGCTTAAAAATTAATATCAAGCGAGCATCTAAATCAGTGTACTGATGTAGATGCTCCCTTCTGTTCAAACGCCAGCATGGACGTACCCTAGCCTCACTGAAACCACTTGCACTGCATGTGGGTGTTCTGCCGCCGCTCCATCGAACGGTGTGCCTTCTAGTCCTATCGTTGAGTACAGTACCATGTACATAGGGGGAGATCTAGGAAGCATTGCCAATTGGCATACGATATGTGTTCAGCTTAGTGGAGCTTAGCCCCAATTAATTAGACTCGAGGGGATCACGGCCATTGCCTAAGCCTACTGTTGCTGTCGCTGTCACTGTCATTTGACGAATCATGCAGTGCTGCCGCTTTGGTCACCTAGGCCTACATGTATGTCATCCATCCATAGTGAGGAACTACATCAGTCGCTTTCTGTGGCTCCCTTGGTGTCTAAGCACGGTTGCTTAGCTTGACGCTTTCGAGTGTATGTAACTGACCAGTACTTGAGCGTAGATTGTTGAAGCCGTGGATATTGTTCCACAGATCCATCTGACAGTGTACATTCTACTCCTAGAGCTACCAGAAACCTGTCCTTCCTTGCCATACGTCGCTTTGAGTAAATTTGCTCACTACTATATCGCCAGCGGCAAATGACGGTTTCGCCGTATTTACACTGTAATACCAGTTTTTGAGCAAGCCAAACCTGTTTTAATCGCGGCAGTATTGCTGATCTGCATTATCTTGAATCTAGTGAATCAGTAATATCAAACAAAGCACCAAGTGTTCGCCATTCTTTTAGAAAGTGGTCATCATCCTTATTTAAGGATGGCCATCCTTAAATAACGATTGCGGAAGATTAAACATTAAGCAATACAGGGTTAGCTCTAGATGTTATCACAATCCTTATCATAACTAATTAAACTAAATTTCATTTAACAAATGACAAGCAATAGAACAAGACATATCGGTATGATTTGATCAGTAATTACTGCCCATTATTTTAAGCACTACTGTATATCTACCTTAGCCTATGATTTAGGATTAGGTTAGTCACCATTTAATAGATACATTTTGTGGGAGAAGTTATGTGCTCCCATTAGACCTCACCTTTCACATTATAACAGACCTTAGGGCTTTGGTGTTGACCATTGTTCCAATTTGGACTGGAATCTAAGCATTGGTGATCCTCCCCCGTCAACCTTTTCCATCTTCTGTAATTTCCTGTACGTGTGCATGGAGATGGTTATATGAAAAGTGTATGTTCATTTTTTAAATGTTCTTTCCTTTCTTGTAACTACATGTGCATGTAGATAAATGCAACTCCACTGTATGTAGCAAGTCAGGAAGGTCACCATGAAATAGTAAAGAGCTTGCTGGAAGCAGGTGCTGATATGAATATAGAAACATCTGATGGAAGTAATGTGATGTTGTATTACTGCCATGAATAATTCAGTAGTTACGCACAATATTTGTCCCTAGTGCTGAGCTCAATTTTCATTCCATTGCCTGGATCTATTAAACCACACCTGCTCAGTTGGCGCATGCTGGCCATCTCACCACCTTTGGGTGAAACCATGATGATTTCTCGTGGTGTGCTCTTATTAGGATCTATGTGCATGTCCTCTTTGCTGCTCTATCTATTGGTAGATAAAATTCTTTTTAATACACTATACAATAGTGGTCTGAAATCAATGTTACACTTAGTACAACGCTGGCATGCACTGTCCACTCAGCTCTGATGTAAATGTACATTTTAAATTCTGACATTTTGTGTTTGATTTGTTACGTTTTAAGTTCCTTCACTCCACACCAGACCAATGCAATTCCATTTTATGTGAAAATAGTACAAAGCTGGTGGGGAGCAGGTGCTGTTTTGGATTTCAAAACAACTAGTGTAAGTGATGTGAAGTTTTTTTTTTAATGCAATAGATTTGCAACTGTTCAAAGTGTACATACGTGTGTATTCCGTACACTGTTAAAGAAGGAAGCAGCCCTGTTCATGTACAACCATATATACTTGTACAGGCACTCATTTTGCTGCTCCTGTTGTACATGTACTATTTCTGCATGCAGCGGGTTGGAATGCATCCTCTGCAATGGGTGTTGTTATTACATTACTTTAATGTGCATTTGTCATACAGTGGAGATTGTGGTAGCTACATGTAGATTAAAAAACTACTTGACGTAGATTTTGTGTTGCTTTGAATTAAAAAACTTATACATAAATGCATGGCTAAAAAATTGTCATCAAATAGTAAAAAAAAAATGTTGCATCATCGTTTTCATTGACCCTTGCAGTCTTTTCAACTGAGTTGGATATATATTTCCACTTGGGGCACCAACCCCTTAAGGCAATTCAGCACTCAAACTGTTTCGAATCGCATTGCATCCGGTTTCAGCAAACTGGATCGAATTGGGCATATAAGATTTCTGTCTGGGGGTGCCATGCAAGGCAGTATGTGGTCAGCATTAATTTGTTTCTTCCACACTCACACATATTGCATGCCTGTGCTTTTTATCAATGAACAGAACCATGGACCCCCCCCCCATGTACTTATGGCAATGGCACATGTACCATGATCATGTAATGTACACAGTTTTATAATACATGTAAATACATGTACAGATGTATCTCCAATGAACCACAAACCACAGGTGGCTAGGTATATGAATATTGATATGACAATGTACATGTACATGTGTGAGCTTGGCAGGCAATGATATTAGTGATTCAGATTGGTAGAGGCAAGTTAAATTGGGCCCCAAAATGTATTCATTCGACTGTTCCCTACAAGAGCATGTAGCTTACCATTACTGTGGTCAAACAGGGTTGTTGACACCAGACCCGTTTTACATTTTTAACTCTCCAGAAAAATGAATATCATTAATATCAGTTCTATTTTGTCCATAAACTATGTAGTGGCACACATTTAGGACTCTTCACATACTCGCACGCAAACATTTTAGCCAATCCCATTTAGTAACCCCATGACCACTTGCTCATGTAGTACGTGTGGCTATGGCCCTGTTAAACCTACCACAACTATTACACAGGCACACCACACCACTAACAGCATTCCTCATTTACGTAACACCAACAGACAATTACACCTGTCTAAAAAATGAATACGGTGTATTAATATTAACATAGGGATTGCACACCTAAAGTTACATGCATACAGTACCTACTAGTACAATTTGTTCCAATAACTAAAGAAGCCTCACATGGTGGCACCCTCCACCTTCCCCACCAGTGCCTTAATAGATGGCTTGACATTCTTCCAGGTCATTTCACCTCCAACGTCTGTGGTTTGAAAAAAAAAAAAGATCCACATGGTCTTCGAAGATACACTGCTCAACCGTGCACGGAAATTTATAGGCCAGCCAAGGGGTCATGCCAATCACTTGCCCTGTGGGGCCAGTAGGCTCCATCAACCACTGGCCCCAAAGGGCAATTAACCCAAAGTGCTTAATGTTGACTACATGTATATGTTGTACCTTGGTCACCATACATGTATCTACCTTTTTGTAAAATAAGCATCAGTTTTCAACATGCCATCTAATTGAATGCCTCCTGTTTGTGTTCATAAACATTAATTACATGTATGGGACCTTTTCATAACGATTAAAATAGCACTATTTGGGCAACTTATCTAAGTGGGGTTGTGCACCCAATGTAGATACATACATGTAAGTCCTATACACTGCACCTACCCTTCTGTAATTTTTTCCACTATTTGTAAGTACACTGTATATTGCTGCATTTTTCATTGCTGAATAAAGCATAGCCACATGGTACGAGCTAATGTATATGCCTGTCATCCCCTTTAGTAGTATTTATTTTGTGATAAGCATGGTAAATGGAATCTTTTGAAATAAATGGGTGTATCAATCCTATTGTACCCATGGCAGGGCTTATATTAACTTTATCAGAGTGTCCAGACAATATGTCTGGACATGGGCCAGTTTACCCAGCTGTCAATGGCTGCTATTTATCAGACTTTACTGTACCACGAAGCTGCTTTACTATACTAATAATCAACAAATAAGACATCCCAGATGTTAGATAGCGGATCTGTACACATGTCTAGCTGACAACATAAATGCAACGTGATCCATCGACCGCGAAACGCATTCGTACATTGCTGTTTACTTGTAATCAATTGATCACACAAGCTATTGTTGTGCTAGCAATCGATCATTGCGTGATCCATCAATGGTTGCACAATCGTGCACAAACGATACATCTATGGTTCGTGCAGCACAATCGATGGATAGCGCAAATAGACCGACGCAACAATACTAAATGCTGAACTCTTTATGTCCATACATTTTGTCTGGGAATAATCGTATACAATGTGTATGCCCTGCCAATTATCAAAATTGACTGGAAATTGTCCGATGTCCAGTGGTTAATATAAGCCCTGCCATGGAGACTTTTCTTATTCTCACTTCCTCACCTCCTCATGTCAAACCTCAGGTTATGATAATGACACTTGTATTACAGGATGGCTGGAGTCCATTGATGGTAGCAAGTAATAAAAGACATCTTGATGTAGTAAAGACACTCATTTTAAAAGGAGCCAATGTGAATCAGACCACTAAGGTTGGTATATACATGTATACATGTACATTGTTGTCATACTCTATTAAGTGCACACTCTATATTGCGTTAGTTAGGCAGGATTGTATAGATACACATGTACATTGTACAAAGGATTAAATGGGTGCAGCTTTAACCTGCTCACACTTGTCCGAGAAGAATAGCATGCAAGAAAGAAGATCGAACTATTGATGGAGGATTCTGACAAATAAACTAGGCTATAGCCAGAGGTTGGAGAGCTCTGACAGTCCACGGGGGGAGAGGGGGGGTTGTCCATTATTGTGCTAACTAATTAATGTACACGTATGTGTGATGCATGTTATTAATTGAGTCATGTATAAACATTAGGTGTGCGTTCTTGAGTGAGTGTAACTACATGTACAATGTAAGACAAAATCTGATTCAGCATTGATTCTTTTAAAATCATTACGACTTTAGTGCATTACCATCCAGAGCCAAGTTACAAAGCATTAATTATTCACATGCATGGTATATCATACACATTATAATTCACTTCCAGTGAGTTGTATTCATAGCAATAGAATTGCTATCATTTAAATTGCAGGAAGCGACATGGGTGTGAATAACCAATGGTTTTAACTTGGCTTTGAATGGTGCTTGTACATGTATATGCATTAGTATGAAATAATGCATTATGAAGATTATGGCACAAAAATGGATGATGTAGTTTTGAATGCTCCCTTTTAAACAAGTTTTTGTTTTTATATCCTTCCCAGATGAATTTAACTCCATTGTATGTGGCAAGCTATAAAGGTTATCATGATGTAGTGCAGACCTTGTTAGAAGCACATGCTGATGTCAATATAGCAGCAAATGTAAGTATGTACAATGCACACAAAAGTGTGTTACACTGTAACATGTACATTCTGTTTGGGCAACATTTCCAAGTGGGGTGTTAGTTGGAGACAAAATTCAACAATGAGCTACTGCTGTACAAAGCAGATATATTTAAGTCTTATCTTTGTATGCTGTCCCTATATGTTAATCCATCATTCTTGTATGCCATTGCATACGTTTTTCCTAAATTTATATTTTGTGCACAAAGCAAATCATCAATTTCCATCCTCACCCATCAGATTTTTAGACGCAAAAGTATTTTTTTCTTCAAGCCTTTATTTTGTGGCTGCTTCTTCATTGACAGCTACATATACTAAGGATCTATTAATTACATGTAGCTTGATTTGATGACTAGTTCTGCCACAATGTTTCCTTTCACTTGCTATACAGCCTCTCATACCGGCCGATTGTAGCCATTTTCGCTGCTTGTATTGGTTTGCTGCTACATGTAGTTAATCTAAATGTAGGGCCACCTCTTGTTCTCTAATTTAAGGTCACCTCTTGTTCCCTAATCTAGGGTCACCTCTTATTCCCTAATCTAGGGCCACGTCTTGTTCACTAATCTAGGGCCATGGCTTGTTCACTAATCTCTAGGCCATGGCTTGTTCACACCTTCATTCCTCTCTCATGATCGTTGTCCACTTCTTGCAAGCCAGACTATTTTCAACCAGCTGAAGTGTCAGTTAGCTGTGTTCCTGCCTTCTGACACAGCCCCCTGAGCTCCAATGAAACGCATTGATATGCACCAATGCAAGTGGGTAGCAGCAACAGGTGGTGAAAACTGCCCTTCAAAATGCATACACTGGAAGACCATGCTACACAATGGGTTTATTCCAGTTAATAAGTGTACACCCCTACTGATGACGTTATTTATAAAGTAACCACCCCGTTGGATACAGATACTAATTATACCCTCCCTCAAGACAGATATATTACTGGACAGTCACACATCACACCACATCCCTCAAGACTGCAGTATGTCTCAGTACACTACACCCAGGATATGATTTGTAGTTCCCGCAGGACATAATTTATACCATTCACACACTCCCCCCCCCCCCCCCCCAGGCCAAGATTTATAGCGCCCCCCCCCCCCCCCCCCCCCCTCAGACATTACTTATATCATTCCCCACCCCCACCCCAATACATGGATTAAAACTTCCCCCAAGACGTGATTTATGCCCACACCCCCCCGGACATATTTTATAGCTACATGGATTATAACTCCCCCCAAGGCATGATTAATACCATTCACCCCCACCTCCCCCCAGGACAAGATTTATAGCCCCCCTCCCCCCCCCCCCCCCCCCCCCCCCCCCTTGGACATGACTTATATCACACCCCCCCCCCAGGTCAAGATTTATAGCGCCCCCTGGACATGACATATACCACCCCCACTCCCCAAGGATATGGATTATAATTTCCCCCCCCCCCCCCCACACACTCATCCCCCAGGACAAGATTTATAGCACCATTACCACCACCACCACCACCCCCCCCCCCCCCCCCCCCCCCCCCCCCCCGACATGTCTCATACCACCCCCACCCCCCCAAGACTAGGATAATAACTCCCCCCAGGTCATGATTTGTATTATTACATGGATTATAATATCGAACATACCCCCCAGGACACAAATTTATGTCATCAGTAGGGGTGTACACATGAGTTATTTACTGGAATAGCCTAATGGGCAAATGCTACCATGTTTGTTTAGGTCTATTTTTTTAGGTCTATTTTGGAGAAGAGGGTGCTGAGTCGATTTATTCAAAGTGAAGTAACTGCAATGCATTGTTAAAGACCATTAATTCGGGGGGGGGGAGGGGGGGGGGGTTTAAAGATAAGAGCCACAATTGGTTGCTGCCATTCCCCCCTCCAACGAGGAGTAAAAAGCTGACACAATCCTAGCCCTGCTCAACATTAATGTGTGTATACAGTGTATGCATGCTACTCAGGACCACAGATATGTAAAGCTCCGTTGGGCTATCTATGGCATGTGACAATACGTTCTGAAACCAATTTTATTTAGTGGCAATTCTGTTAGATCAATACATACCAATGCATGCATATCCATACGTAGGCCTACATTACGAAGAAAATGGCCGATTTCAAGAGGCTTTAAAACCATTTCAGAAAATTCGTTAGCACTAGCTTTTACTAAAAACAAATAGGATATTCTACTTACTTTATCACAATAGTTGTTTTTTGCTCAGTTCTTGTGTCCGAGCGTCAGTATCGTTTATTGAATCCACGAGGTCACCGTTCCTAACAAGGAGTACCTTTGCTTTCGAGCGCAAAAGCCAACGGTTCATAAGAAAAGGCAATTTGATTTCTGCTATATAAAAGGGTCAAAGGTGCTTGTAACTTGTGGTGCAGCGTTAAACTGCTTACTACATTTCTTGTACGTTCTACACAGCACATTCCTAAGGACATCGGTTGTCAAGTCCGTTGCTATGGGGCTTCGAAACCATTTCAAAATTTCTGGGCGTAGGGCCTAATTTCCACGTGTTCAATGAGAGCAGACAGCCGTGCTTCACCAAATGAATTTTGCTGATGAAAGCAGTATGGTTGCGCTATGAACACCAACAGTTTTCCTAACTCTGCAATGAATGTGCCTTATTTTTCGCTCTTGCAAGGTGTGACTTTTCACTCTTGCGAGCCGGCACTGTATATGTACAGACCATCCACCACCCACTATTGTACATCCATCTGTACACATGGGGACCATCTATCCCTATTGTACCATGGAGGTTTCCCTCATAGATGTTGGTAGAACCTTTCATTGCCATTTCCTATTCTCCCTCCCCAACTTGTGTTACAGGGTGGTTGGAGTCCATTGATGGCAGCAAGCTATGAAGGACATATCGAAGTAGTGGAGACACTCATTAAAGAAGGAGCTGATGTTAATAAGGCTACTGAGGTTGTTATATGTACATTGTTGAAGGGGTGGATCTAGGATTTTGATAGGGGATTTGAAATTAAGTAAGCAAATACATGTATGAATCTATTTAAGCATGTGTTACATGATTAAGCAACATTGCCATCAATGTACATGTGAGGACTAACACCTAGTTATATTTTGTGATGTCTATTTGCGCCCGTGTGAATACCTATGCACACTGTACGCACAGTGTGCGTAGGTGTTCACAGTTCACTTTTCGCTCTGCACAATTTGATACAAATGAGCAGTGCTCTGGATTTTTACATATTATGCATAAACCGACTTGTGGATGGATAAATAATAATTTAGTAGCAGGTTATTAAATTTACTAATTGCAAAGTTGGTTTAAAATCAGCTCACATGTGTGCAGTACATGTGTTTATTCAACATGTAGGTTAACTTTTTTTAAAACAATACCATTCAGTGAAGATATTGGGGATCCACTTGAAACTATTGAGGATTGGATCCAGGACCGTTTTTTACCTATAGAGGAGGTGTCAGGGCCTTCAGGCTTAATTTTGAGCGTTGTTGAAAAACCGGCAAGCTACATACCTTCTATGGCGTTAAGAAACCTTGTATGCAGAATTTCCAACACACAGCTGGTAAATATTACAGGAAGTGTTTCGAAGTAGGGATATAGCTATATGGCCTTTTAAACGCATTTACATGTACAAGTGTAAGCGTACAATCACAACATGGCAGTAGTGGTGCAAAAGCAGCAGGCCAGCGGCGAAGTGATAGACCAGCAAGCACGGATGAAGGACGTGGCAAGGGATGTACAAAAGCAGTGAGTTATCAACGATGTGCAAGACTAGTGAGAACGTACAAGACATGTAGGTAGGGCAATTGGACATAGCGTACATAGTTTCTAATGAAACCAGTGAAGGAAAGTATCTAGACTCAGATGAGAAGAGGAGGAATTTGAAGCCAAGACTACATTGGTGATTCAGGCTGAAGCAGATGTTTAGCATGAACTACAGGGCGTTTCATAATCAATGAAAATTGTTTATAAATTGACCACAAACAGTTAAATGTTGCTAAATTCTCTAATAACGTGGGCTTAAATGTTGATGTAATATTGATTTAAAAATTCATTAACTAAAATCAAAAAAATTAAAATCAATGAAAATGAATCAATAATTTGTCAAAATACCGAATCAGAAACATACCGTTTTAGAGGCATCCAAAATTTTCAACATTTCCTTGAATTTTAAAATACTATCAACCTGGCCGTATTTATTAACAAATCTAAACCACTAAATAAAGATACAATGGCCCCTAAAATTAAACACATTGCAAAACATCAAGATTTCAATTTTGAATAACTTCCAAATGGAAGCAGTTAATTAAATAGTTTGTAGCTTTTAACTAACCACCCACCTAACATTTATTAACATTAGTGGTATTTAATAGGGGTTTTGAGACTTTTATCAATATTAATTAACCATTCAAGATTATATTTCACCAGCATGTCTTCTTTTGCTGTTAGAACTTTTACCAACAATTGCCATTTAATTAACTGCTTATGGTTAATTTATAAACAATTTTTCTTGATTGAGAATCACCCTGTATAATAGTCATCTGTGACAGTAGCTGCTGCAGGCTGTGTAGTAGAATGACAGGATGCAGGTGAAGCCCAATCCTCTTGTGAACCTGGGAAGCTAAATGCCTTGCTTCAAAGCGCAGGTGTCTGATACTTCACTTGGAAGGTGTTGTACATGTACCTGCAAATAAGAAGAGGCAGACAGCATTGCAGAGGTGGAACAGAAGCAGTGTTCTGCGGCAAATGATTAGCAAGTACATGTAGCAACACTAAGTGCATTTTGGCTTATACATTACATGATGTTTCCTTACATAATGATTTACGATGATAAGCACTGATACAAATATCAAGATAAGAATTGTTAGCAATTAAACATGTGCACACTGTACCTAAAAAGCATCAGTGCTCCATATGCACTACATGCAATCTAATTAAGATGATCCAAGGTGAGGTGCATACACTGTTGACCTTAATGCCCTTTATCATCATTGTGATTTACTACTTCATATCATGTTCCAGCCAATGCAAAATTCAATTTAAAGGGCCAATAAAAGTAAATTGTTAATACATATTAAGTTATATACAAATAAATTATAATTTAAACCACATATTACTAATGTTGTCTGGTGATAGTGTAAGGACAAATATTAACTTGAAGATTGAAATCACATTCCATCATAACCTTTCTTCTGACATTGTTGCTTGCAAGTTATTTAATTGTTGGTATTAAGGACTCTTAGCTGGCTGTTTGAATGTTTATTTTCACATGGTAATGTGCAAGCAATGAGCAGTAGTACTCAAATGATGGGAAATGATTCATTGTTGCAGTGATGCAAAGCTTCTTGAAGGTAATCATGCCATCATGATTAATCCATTTTGCTTTCCATTGTCGATACTCTGTGCTTAGTACTGGAGGAGATGGTAGATCATTTGTATATAAACCTCCACATACTTCAATGAAGAGTTATTTGTTGCAGCAACTGAAGGGGCAGGATGAGTATGGTATTTCTACTATAGTGCAACTTGCATTTCAAATCTGTGGGATGCTGCATCCATTGACTACACAGAGATTTAGCTGATGAAAGCACGTTGAGTAGAGAAAACAAATGGAGTAACTGTTTCGATGTGTCCTTGTACACCAATATGACAAGATGACATGTTTGGTACAACTTTCTAACGACCGAGAACTGCTGTATCAAGACTATCCCTTGTTATCCCTTCTATGGTGACAAAATAAGTCTTATTGCATCATTGCTGTGCACAAACCTAAAGCTGTTTAAAGTTGCTGAAATCAACAAATTGTTTTTTGGTGCAGCCTTTTTTTAAAGCGAAAATTTCATTAGCCCAGTGATAAGATAACGATTTGAAAGTCCTCAAGGAGCAGCATCAAAAGTCATAAGTACGTAGCTCAGTGTGCTACCCATAAAGAGATGTAGCAGTGGTCTGAAATCAACTTAAAGCAATATTGACCTGAGAAACTGATTTATCATGCCAATATCAAAAATCAGGAAAAAACCCAGGTAATTGTAGGCAAATTAATAGTGCATTAATCACAAAAAATCAATTTACTGTTTCTACTGACCGATTTTGCAAGTTGCTATTGACCTGAAAAATCGATTGGTGATAGTTGAAGTAATCGATTTTGATTTATGAAAAAGGTTACTCACCCTACAGCAGGCTTGTAAACAATGCATGTGCGATATTTGCAAGTAATAATAATTATCATTTCCTACATGTATGTGTTAGGGGGAATATCCGACTATACTTCCACATGACAACTTTACATGTATAGTAATCAGATGCACTGGAGCCTTGTCCTTACATACTAATGTAAAAGTACATGTATAGTAGGCTCACGTGCAATATTTTGATCATGTCTCATGACCAAATACGAAATCATAATGGTACCAAGAGGTCAGGTTTGTGTAGAAGGCACACATATAGTACACCAGTGAACCACACATATGTATTATTCTCATCAACCTTCAGGATAAAGATGAAAGAACGGTTCTGGACTTAGCAAAAGAGAAAGGTCACAAGGAAATAGTTAAAGTTTTGAAGAATGCCCAAAGAAAGGTGAGGGTGCATATACATGTAGATGTTATTAGCATCTCGTGCATTTAGTTGCAATATGCATCCTATATAATGTTTATAATCATTCGCCTTTATCTTGGTGCACACATCAGTACTCCTTAAGTAGGATAGCAAAATATAGACAATTCCATTATTACAGAAATTACATCAATTGACCTTTTGAGAGCGTGATGCCGGAAAACCTATTTGATAGAACTGCTGATACATAGCAAGCTTAGACTTGTAACAGAGATAATTAACACTTGTGTGCACACAGGAACTTAACTATTACAAAACAATGGGCTTGTGGGGTATAGAATAAAATGTAAAATGACTTCAAACTCGCTATAATATAAATTAGTGTCACTACAGCCAAAATCATTTCCTGGTTTTAAAATCAGATAGATAATAATCCTTGGTCAAGTTCCTTGAATCGTTTGGACCCGAAACCATCGTAACAATACAACCTAATGTGTAGTGTGAGAAATCATAACACATAGCGATAACTATACGCTAGGCAAAGGATTGAGCGCTCAAAGGGGGCGTGGCATATTAACCGTTGCCAATAATTCCTTGCTTAGACATGCAAGCGAGCGCTAAAGCTAATCTCTTTTGCTTCGTTGTAATTGAAGATAGTTTTAGGGAGTGGAGATGGGGGGGACTTGTCATGGTGGTGGTCAAGGCCCCAAATCCGGCCGCCTCTGCGGCTTTGAAATGGCTGTCATGCAGTACATGTGTAACCCATCTACTCCTATTTGTGGGCTATATCAGTGGCGTAGCTACGGTAGGCCCTAGCAGGGCCTACGCCCTAGCAACCGAGGTGCTTAATAATAATAATGATTATTATTATTATGTATAGCTGGTTAAATACATATAATGTAGGCCTACAGTAGTGTATTGTGTATGTAACCATGGTGAAATAATTAATTATGTTAAATAAGCTTTACATTGTGCTAATAGTTTCATTTGTGTATGTTTTGCTTGTAATCTGAAAAATTAATTATTATTAAATAATAATAATAATAGTAATCAGGCTCAATCTCCATCTAGTGAGGGCCAATGCCACTGCCATACTCACCAGATGTGTTTTGCATTAACTATTGGCAGTTTATGAGCGTGTATCGTTATTTAATAATGATGTGTTTTATTTTAATGAATTTATTTATCAGTTGTTTTGAATATTAAAAAGTAATCACCCTCGAAGTAATCAATACTAGCACGCGCTCGATCGAGACTCAGGTGGCTGTTATTACATACTGATACTGTCAATCAGTGCTGCCGCGATATGGTCTTTAGCCGATATCGCCTATATCGCGATATATCGCGATATGAGTAAAATATCGCGATATAGTATCGCGATATTTTAAGTATATTCATCGAGCAATAACCTCACAATTTTCATGCAAGTTGAGGCTGCTTTGTTGTGGTGGTGACACAAGAACAAACACATAACATGCTATATGGCGCGGGAGGGGGGAGGCCGGGGAGGGGGGGAAGAGACACTGTACCAATTGGTATACATATACCGGTATACATGAATAGAGTGTTGCCAAAATGAATAAGGAAGTATCTAGCTATAACTTAACCTCAACTGTACCTTTAGAAAGGGCTTGCTCCACGGCATGAGTTATACACCAGAAAAGAAGTCATGCATGAAGTCACTCACTCAACGGACCGGCTGGTCGGGCTGGATAAATACATTTTTTTGTGGCACAAAAGCCGCACAATATCACATGCAGAAAAAGAATTTAAGAGAGGATTAAATCACTGCGTGATTGAACATTCATTATATGCTTTCCGACAGGGTTGCCGAAGGCCAGCCCGGCCTGACAGGTCGGCCTGCCAGGCCGGACTGTTCGCTTGGCCTGGCAGGCCGGACTCTCACCTGACAGGCCGGGATCCGCCCACAAAGGGGGGAGTAGATTGTCACACCAATGCATGCGCCAGCAATTACGTGCATTGTGTTATCAGAGATCATATATATAGATGCACAGCTTTGCCTGATTTCAGGATGCTCTGTCTCAGTTAGGAAGGATTACTGACTCTGCATGTGTGGCATTGCCGCCGGGCAGTGTTGGAAGTGCAAATATTCTATTATCTATACATACATGTACATAAATGTAAACTGCATGCCTGATCACATATAGAGATAAAGGCCCAAGCATATTTCTGTGTCGAGTGTTCCACATTACATATATAATACCAACCATTTTTATGGAGTGGGGGTGGGGATGGGGGTGGGGGATGTACTGGACAGCTTCATTGATGTGGGTTATAGATTCCTGTTCCAAGTGATTAACATGTACATGATGCATTAGAGAAGTCATGCGAATAATGGAGTTCTTTAGCATGGTCAGTTGTGCACGAGAACGAGAAACTCACTTTGTCGTTACCAAAAATGTACATGTACTTACATGTATAAGGTTGCAAGTGCAACTCATGCATGGAGTTGTGATCAACAGATGACGTAAAATATGAGTGGTGCATGACACAGATAATGAGGGAATCTTCATTGTGTTCAAGTGGGGGCTTTTTAGCTTTGAGCAGCTAGAGTTCTTTTATATGAGTGATATAGACTCTGTACACCTTGAAATGCGACCAAACAATGGAAGTAGAGTTAGTGTTTTGTTTTCTACTTAGTGGGAATTCCAACCTGACGAATACTTTAGAGTACCGCGATACATCCCCCTCCCCATCCACCCCACAGAAAAAAATGGCCCGTGTTTAACAAACGTATATCGACGTAATCGTTAAAACTTCCGCGTACCTGTTTAAACATTTCAGGAAAGAACTGGCACTCTAGCAGGAGTTTAAAGTATGGCACGCAGCTCACGCAGCTGCATTCATGATTACGTCGATGTGCTCGTTTAAACACGGGACCTTCTTTTTTTTTTGGAGGGGGGGGGGGGGGGAGCAATACTCTAGAATTCGTCAAGATTATGTATCCAAAGATCGGGGTTGGAGGAAGCACAGCTGATAAAAGTGGAGTACCTGAAGTGGATTCGTGCGTAGCACAAATGAGTCTGACTGAAGCAACATTCAAGGCCATTCATACAATCTAAGCGATCAAATTATCAATTAGCTATGAATATATTAGTAATACCGACCTGGCAGGCCGACCTGACAGGCCGGGGCTGTCAGGCCGGCCGGTCACAGGCCGGACCCCGGCCTGACTTTCTGCAACCCTGCTTTCCGATCACATAATGATTCCATAATGACTTTATGGCTCCATTCATCTTCCTCATCGAAAAAAAAGACTCGTATTTAACGATATTATCTCCATAACCGTGAACTCTTCCGTGACAATATTTCAGGAAATAATACATGTCAGTATAATATGGTGAAAAAGAGGACTTATTATAAGCGTTCACGGTTTCACTTTACACGGGCGGTTGAATTTCAATGGGGGCGGATAATTTACGGTATATGTGTACGCAGCACCGCAGCTGAATTCGAATGTATGTGCATGGTGTGGCCCAACACTAGTTGCATCAGCTGAATGACTGTTCGTATATCTTCGTCTTTCTCCGTCTATTCTTCCGTCTATCTCCGAATATCCATGTACGCTTGCATCGCGATATGACCAAAAAAATATCGCGATATATCGCATATCACGATATATTAAAAATATCGCGATATATCGCATATCGCGATATATCGCGGCAGCCCTGCTGTCAATACAATATATTCAGTTACCGGTAATTTTGAAAAACAATAGTGCCGATCCGAATGTATGATCAGAAAGATGCGTAAACAGCTCCCTATTCATCTAGTACCCCAAAAGTCCAATCAGCTTGCCCTAAAGTACTAGATGATATTCATCAACTCCTGCATTCCCTCCAATACATTTAATTTATTTATGGTCAGAGAGTATATACTCCATACAAAAAGATATTACAGTTGTCGTTTGCTTGGTTCTGTGAACAGACCTTCCCTTTAAGAACTGGAAGCATGCTACAGACAAAGATTTTGTACTGTCTAAGCATGGTAGCTGATGTGCTCACAGACAATCAGATTCAGCTCCTTCAATGGAATTAATGTACAAATAATTCACAACGTTTCTTTTTTATATATTAGTTTTATCACAGATCTATATATGATCTCTGGTTTTCTACATCAAGAAAGCGTTGGTTGCTGGGGCTCCGCCCAGACCCCGATTGGGGGCAGGGGAGATTACCTTGCCTAATTAAATAATGTAGCAAAAGTTGCTAATTACGTGCGAACCGTCCAGAAATTGCTGATAGAAGAGGCTCTGAGCCTCATGCAGTGTCGCTTTTTCTAATTAAATGAACGATGAGTGTAGATCATGATCGGCGCATCGAGCATTAGCTACATGTATAGGGGCTGGATCCATAATTTTTTGCCTCGTTTGGGAAGGTTTTCCAACGCAAAAAGCGTTGGCTTATGGGGCTCCGCCCCATACCCCGATGGGGGAGCTTGCAGCGCTCCCCCATACCCCCTAGCTGGGCGGGAGGGGTGCCCTCCCCGGGATGGCTCCGCCTACGGATCAGCCCCCCCTGACTGTCCATGGATCCGCTACCGACATCTGTCAGTGTGTGCCCTACCATACATATTATCCTGGCTACGCCACTGGCTATATACGGTGATCGAAGTGTGCATTATATTAATATGCCGTATGAGACGTCACATGTACTTCTATCTTTACAAATCGTTCAGTGTTTCACACTTTTCCGTTTCATTTGTACTACACTGATTGTATTTTGTAGTGTTATTACCATTCATGGGGTTTTGTATTGCATTGCAGATTTTTTAAAAGCAAATACAAATGGTGATGGAAAAACAATCAGCAGTTCTGAGCCACTTTTTTATAAATTTAAGAGCTCCAATTCAAGCAATTTGTGCGGGTAGCCAGGCTTCTTACATGCAGTTCCCATGCATTGCGTAATTGGTGACGTTAAGACGCAACCATTGGAAAGATTGGTCATGATTTATGAATTTCCTCTCTCCCTTTCCTCTTTTGGTGTGCATTAATGATAGGCCCTACTGCAGTCTGCTTCAGCACAACTGTTGACTGCAGCACGAGATGGAGACGTAGCCACTGTTAGGAGACTACTAGCTGAGGGTGGTGTGGATGTGAATGTGAAGGCCGAGGTGGGTGCATGGGTCCTCTCAAGGGATGCAAAGTCTGATGTAGATGGTTTTAATTCTGAGTGAAAGGTTTTATTTTTTTGTTGAGAGGGCATGCCATTCCCATAATTAGCCACTATGGTGTCTGCATTATATTGGTATTTGGTTGTACTACCTTAGCCATTATGCCTAGAATGTTGTAAAACAAACTCAAGTTGTGTTCAAGAGACCTTAAAATGAATACTTCTTGTCGCTCTTGTTGATCATATGATCTTTTCATGGCAATTAAAATACAACTCAGTTCAGGCTACTGAATTAAGTGGGGTGTGCACCCAACATAGATAGATTTAAAATTCATGGATATCAACCCACACAAATGTAGCTGTGCTAAACTCAGTAATGACAAATGCACTGTAATATACTACCTAATATGGAAAACAATTGCAGAAAGGAGATAGGTCCAGGTATCATGTGACCATGCCACACCCACTGTGGGGGAATCTCCAAATCCATCACTCTGTGTACCCACCATCAATTCCTATTGTACCCAGTATACACATGGGGATCATCCATCCCTATTGCACCTCTTATAGAGGGTGTTCTTGTCCTCCCACCTTCACATCCTCATGTCAAGCCATCTGGTTATGATGATGACACTTGTATTGCAGAATGGCTGGAGTGCATTGATGAGAGCAAGTGCAAAGGGACATCTTGATGTAGTGAAGACACTCATTGAAGCTGGAGCTAATGTGAATGAGACTGATGAGGTTGGCCTCCCTTGCAACCTCCATACTACAATCATCCATCCATATTGTACACATGGTAACCATTCATCCTTATTGTACACATGGGGACCATCCATCCCTATTGTACACATGGGGACCATCCATCTCTATTTTACACATGAGGACCATCCATCCCTATTGTACACATGGAGACCATCCATCCCTATTGTACACATGGGGACCATCCATCCCTATTGTACACATGGGGACCATCCATCCCTATTGAACACATGGGGACCATCCATCCCTACTGTACACATGGTAACCATCCATCCCTATTGTACACATGGTAACCATTCATCCTTATTGTACACATGGGGACCATCCATCCCTATTGTACACATGGGGACCATCCTATTGTACATATGGGCCCGGCGCGTTATGAATGAATAATTACATAATTGGCACATTCAAAATAGAAGCATTCTACATTGAATGAGTAGAACGCGAGTAAAATCACGAGTTACTGTTCTATGCACCCGTACTCGGGGGGGAGGGGGGGGGGGGGGGGAGGGGGGGGGGGGGGGGGGGGCTAAGTTACTTAGAGGGTTTTGGGTTTACAAAGCCAAAACCCTCCAAGTAACCAAAATTAATTTTGCATGTGTGCATGATTAGTTAGTACAACTTGAGTAAATCAAAAGCTTCTCTACGGAAAGGTGATTGGTGGCATGTAGCATTGGTGGTGCAACAAGTAAGGAAACAAGATACAGCTAGTATGTTACAATAAGGTTTGGTAGGATCCTACAACTAACAATCCTACATTTGAAAATAGGTTTCTTCAGGATTGCCGGTTATAGTTATAGGATCCTACCAAACCATACTGTAACGTTCTGTACTTGCTTTTTGCACCACCAATCCTACATCCCACCAATCACTTTCTCAATAGAGAAGTTTTTGATTTACTTGTTCCCTACTTCTTTTTTTTCTCCGCCAGGAATACAGTACTGGTACTACTACTACCGTACTAGTATTAATATAGCGTAAAACCTAGAAGCACATGCATCCTAGCTTGGTCACGATTGCTAAAGCTTGGATTCGTCTATTGGTATCAGGTATTACAACGGGTAAGCTGAGTAGCCCACACTCCTTGTAGTGTTGTTTCCAGACTCACTTACGTAAGCATTACTGCATAGTGTGCATGCGGTAATGCTTACGTAAGTGGGTCTGGGTATGAGACCAGCCTCCTTATTTTATCAATACTCAGAGTTCTCTTTGTTAACGAGCCGTGTTCTTTGGCTTGGTCACCTCTAAACCGTCCGTTGTATCTTTCAAACGTATCAGTCTACATGCAGCTGCGTAATTGTGCGTGTGTGACGTCATAATGCTATTTCTAGGCAACCGATAATGTGAATTTTCATCTCCTTGAGTTATTTTAGCCGACGACATTTAATCGTTTGGTATTTGAAACTTATTTCGTCTTTGTACTACGTTCCTTACATGTGATGAACGGCAGGAGAAGAACAAGCATGGGCCCGTGGGTCCTGATTACCATAGGTATGAGCAGGAAGTAAGCGATCAAAAGACGTGAATGGGGTGGGATCTAAGATTCTTTTCGTCAGGAAACGGGTAGAGTTAAATACATACTCCCCTACATGTAACTGTCACGGGAGATAGCGGCACTTATGCAGTTTCCCCCCCCCCCCCCCCCCCCCACTTTAATTATTGCGTTTACGTAATTATTTTTAAAATGTATGCGTGTGTGGTACAAATATGACTCTTTATTTAAGAGGGAGGGGGTGCTCACCCTCCCCACTTTCTTTTTACTAAATAACGGACTTAATAGTAGAGTCCGTTAACAGCAATTTTTAACGAGATCGTTACAGGGTGGATAAAAGCACCAAAACCGGTGTACATACTCTTTGGGACATATCTATCGATATCAGAAGGGGTGCCACAAAATTGGGATGGTGCACTCCGGGAAATAACGCCTTTAAATGTGCCACGCCCTCTTTGACGGAACTGAAAACATCTAGCACAGTATTTTTTTAAAAGTAATATTCACAATCACACATTGTCTTAGCGCTTTCTTCCACATGTTTTACGAAGCAAATCATTCCGATAGCCAACATTTTTCAATCTTAAATTACCATCTCCGCTGAGCCAGTAACTTATCTTCGTCAATTTTATATTGAGTGCACTCATAACTATTCTAGCTTCGTATACTTTTGCATTGTAATGTACTGAGTTAAGCAAAGCAGCGAATTAGTGGGCGCCGTGTTAAGATGTAAGATTTTCAAGCTCCATGAAATCGTTTCTCTAATTATACATTGCATGGAAAATTTAAAAAACAAACGAGCCTACGCGTGTGGATCGATGGATTGGACGACTTGCGTGATCTGTTTAAAAGGTGGCGGTGATCTCAGATGTCCAGAAGACTCGCTTCAGAGCAACGGATATGAAGTGTACACAAGCTTCCTAAAAATGGTAGACGAATTTAAAGCTCTGAATGCATTACCAGTTGAGATAGATTTCAAAGGGAATGGTACGGCTGAAATGTTTCACAGAAACCGAGCAAAATGGCACAAATCTTGTCACCTTAAGTTTGCGCCCTCTAAACTACACAGAATACGCGAAAGCTTAGCAGGCAAACGTACATGTAGTGATGAAGTCTCTCGGAAATCAAAGCGCCTAGCTACTTGTAGCGACAGTAGCTCTTGCATATTCTGTTTAAAAATGGATGGTAAGCTACATCAATGTTCTACAATGAAGCTTGACACTGAACTCCGATATATGGCTACAGAACTCAATGATACTACATTGCTGGCTAGAATTTCAGGGGGGGATATAGTCGCCATTGAAGCCAAATATCACATCGAGTGCCTGGTTAAGTACAAGAATTCTTACAGAAGTGCACAGAGAGCAGCAGTTAGTCAGTACAGTAAAATTGATGAAAACAGATGTCTGCAGGCTTTGGTGTTTGCAGAGGTTGTAGCTTATATTGAAAATGAAGTGGAAAATGGAACTAACATCTTTAAGCTTTCTGAACTGCATATGATATATGAAAACCGTCTGCAGAGTGTTGGAATTACCATAACAGTTAATAAGACCAGATTCAAGTCACAACTGACAGCCCATTTTTCTGATTCTTGCCAGGAAACATCAGACGGAAGGAATACTTTGCTAGTGTTTAATGATGGTTTTCAGAAACTCCTGAAGGATGCCATGGCAAACAGAGATATTGAATCTGAGGCAATTTCTATGGCAAAATTAGTAAAGACAATCAGAATGGATATGCTTGATTGGGCCGAATATGAGTTTAATGGAAAATTTCCACCTGGATGTCAGGAAATCTCTGTACCAGCAAGTCTAAAAGCTCTTGTTGCTATGCTGCTAAATGGATGTAATGTGAAAAACCAAGAAACTGGGCTATCTCAGCCATGTCTTACTATTGCGCAGTTGATATTCTTTAATATGAAGAACAGGCCCTCACAGGGAGCTACTGAAAGGCATGTGAAACATCGTCAGCCTCCACTTCCACTGTTTGTTGGCCTTAATGTTCACACAGAAACCAGAAGCAGAAAAATGGTTAACACGCTATACAATCTAGGCATCAGTGTCAGTTATCAATGTATAATTGATTTGGAGAACTCCCTTGCTACAACAGTCTGCAAGCATTTTGAAGATGAAGGCTTGGTTTGCCCCCCAATTCTGAGGAAAGGTATTTTCACAGTTGGAGCTATGGATAATATTGATCATAATCCTTCGTCTACATCAGCCCAGGGTTCTTTTCATGGTACAGGAATAAGTGTTTTTCAGTTCCCCACTAGTTCTAAAGCAGGACTATGCAGAGATCAATTAGTTTTTGACAAAGCACATGTTGAACACAAGATGCACTCCCTCCCCGATAAGTACATAATTGTTCCAGCAGTCGTTTGCAAATCTGTTGAGCTTTCTGTGCCTGAAATCAAGATTTCAGACGTTCCAGTTGATGTTGAAGCCACCAAAGAAGAGAACAGGTGGATTGAGCATGCAATCCAGCTCATGCAGAAAGATGAATTACAAAACAGTGACTCCATTTCATGGGCAGCTTATTTCGCATCTCGTCAGCCAGAGACTACTGATCCGGCAGCCCTGATCTCCCTGTTGCCTTTGTTTAATGAGAAAGCAGCAACATTTGCTATGATTAAGCATGGCATGGATATCCAGAGACAGATCACTGCACATCTCAATCCTGGGCAGATTCCTGTTACAGCTTTTGACCAGCCTTTGTTTGCACTAGCAAAATATGTGCAGTGGCAATTTCCTGACATCTATGGAGAGCAACATTATGTTGTGATGTTTGGTGGTCTGCACATTGAAATGGCCTTGTGGAGCACAATAGGAGAACTTCTGGAGGACTCTGGCTGGACAAATGCTTTGTGTGAAGCAGCAGTGGCAAATCCAGGAACTGCTGACTCATTTTTGAAAGCATCACATTTGAGCAGGACAAGGCATTGTCACCAAATCACAGCTCTTGCCTTATCAAAACTCCAGAAGGATGCCTGGCAGTTTAGAGTGGACATGGCAAATGAAACCTACATATCATTTGAGATGTGGAAAGAAACCATGATAAAGAAAAGTCCAACATTTCATTTTTGGAATATTATCTTGAAATTTGAGACGCTAGTTCTTATGTTTATCCGAGCACACAGAATCCGAGACTTTGCTCTGTATGTCTATGCTTTAGATGCACTAGCACCCTGGTTCTTTTCCTTGGATCGAACCAATTACTCAAGATGGATCCCAATTCATATTTGTGATATGAAATCACTGCCAGCAAACATCAAAGAAGATTTCTCCAAATTCTGGGTACTTCCAAAGACAACAAACAAGTTTTCCTGCATGCCACTTGACCAGGGGCATGAGCAGAACAATGAAATTGTGAAAGGATCTGGTGGGGCAGTGGGACTAACAGAGAATCCAGATGCATTTCGAAGATGGATGGTTGCAGGGCCTGAGCAGGCCCGACTCCTTTTAGATTTTGAAGCACATTATTTGGAAAAAGAGACCTCAGTCGGCAAAAATCAGCATCATGAACAGAGTTTATCGTGTCAGAAAACCTTCAAAACTCAAGTTACAAGTTTATCTGATACTATTGCAAAAATGGGAAATCCTTTTTTAGACGAATGCCCTGAGCTTCTGGTGGTTTTAGATTCTCGGAATTGTGCTAATGAGGATGTAATTAATACTGTTAACACCATAGAGGAACTAGGCTTTGTTCAATACCGGAAGTATGTTAAGGATGTTATTGTGGAGAGGAGTGTTTCAATTCACGAAAGCATCAAGAAAAATAATTTGCCTCTTTTCAAGACTCGGACAAAGTTTATTCCAAAGAGCAAACAGCAAACAGCAAATCTGAAAAGTGACTGCAACCTCTTTGGGCAACTGTACATTGCCAGCATGTTTCGTGGTGGAAACCTTGAAGAATTTTTCTCACATGAAAATCATTCATGGCCTCCAGCTCTGTCTAACAATGGAAGACTGTATCTTCCAACAAAGAAATCAGACCTGCTTAACCAGCTAATCGTTCGAGATTCCGTCCAAGCTCCATTATTCTATAATGCCAAAATCTTTGATGGTGCAGCCATAGTGCATGCTCTTCCCACACAACAAGTGTCCACCTTTGGAGAATACGCAGATTATGTATTCATTCGTTGGATAGAGCAGCAGCTGCAGAATTGCAACAGAGTAGACATTGTGTGGGATATATACAAAGAGGACAGTATCAAGGAATCTACCAGGGAAAAAAGAGGTAAAGGAATCAGACGGAAGGTAGGAGAAGGTGTCAAGATCCCTTCCAATTTCCAGGATTTTCTTAAGGACCCAAAGAACAAGGAGGAGCTTTTCAACCTGTTGACCGAAAAGGTTTCTAGTCGCATGTATCAAGATGAAAAGATCGTCTACATTACATCCGGTTAGTGCCTTATGTTTTGATTTATATTAATACAAATTTAAAGAAAGTATGTATCAATCCTTGTTCGATTTATTTACATTGTAGGTCAGTCCACTCTGTGCAATGGCACTCCTCAGCATATGCTGCAATGCGATCACGAAGAGGCTGACACCAGAATGTGCATTCACCTCAAGGATGCTCTTGAGAAAGGTGCAAGGAGTATTCTTATAAGAACAGTAGACACAGATGTTGTTGTCATTCTGGTGGGTTTATTCTTCACACTCCTTGCAGAGTACCCTGATTTTGAGCTATGGGTTGCCTTTGGCATGGGAAAAAGCTATCAGGAGATCAGAATAAACAGTGTGTATGATAAACTAGGCAAAGATAAGTCAATTGCACTGCCATGTTTTCATGCCTTTACTGGATGTGACACCACCTCACAGTTTTTTGGTAAAGGAAAGTCATCAGCATGGGTAGCTTGGGAATCATTTCCTGAGGCAACAGGGGCATTCAGTTTAATTACCCTTCATCCATTTGAATCACTTGATACCACTTCTGCTGCATTTCAACTTCTTGAGAGATACACCTGTGTTCTGTATGACAAAACTACAAATATCAATTTGGTCAATGATCTGAGAATGAAACTTTTTTCCCAGAAGTCAGTTTCCATGGAAAACATGCCCCCTACACAGGTATATAGTATCTTATAAATGTGTCAGCCATTATACTTTACTTTCTTTTTCTATAGGCTGCACTCCTTGAGCATTGTAATCGAGCAGTGTACCAAACAAGTGTCTGGGCGAAAAGCCTCACATCACAGCAATCTGCACCATCACCAGAAGGATTTGGCTGGACAAGGAGCAATAGTACATGGGTACCTCAATGGACACTTCTACCTGAAGCTGCTCAAGCATGCAGAGAATTATTGAAGTGTGGCTGCAAAGCACTGCCACTCTGCTCAAGAAAGTGTCGATGTCGTAATGCCGGTCTTTTGTGCACGGCATTGTGTAGCTGTACTGGCTCATGTGATCGAGAGGAATAGAAATAAATGCACTATGATGCATGCATGTACGAATATACTTGTATATTCATGCAAGCATACTTGATTCACTTACACTGTCCCTCTCTCCCTTTGTGGGAAGGAGGCGTACTTGATTCACTGAAGTACATTCATTTCAGCTATAATTTCACAAAGAGTTTACACTGATCCGTCATTTCTTACTTGTATCTCGGTTGTTCGGTGCTGTGGAGCGATGCGGGTGCTATGGAGCGTCGCGAAGCTGCGGATATATATGGCTTCTCCCGCTCGTTATCGCTCCTGCTGTGCATGTCGACTCGGATAAGAAATTTTCAATGGCACCCCTTCTAGAATGATTCTACGCATTATAACAGATGTATTTCTAAATTTTCATGCTTTTATCCACCGTGTAACGATTTTTTACTTATGGGACTCCACTATAACCAACACTCCATGAAATGAAAAAAGGGGAGGGTGAGGGAGGGGGAACCCTCCCTCCTTTAAACAACACTGTTACATGGTGGTAAGGTTGATGAAAGTTGCATTGTATGTATGGTTAACGGTAAGATGCTGGTATGGTTGTGTTCCTAGCTTTTTGTATGCCGCCCAAAGGTCCGACCGATATTATAGTAGTTCCCGGTGCAATATATTGGCGAATTATCGGCAGAAAGCGTAGCGGCATCACGACGGTCTCTGGTTAACTGGACACAAAAGCAACTTTCAAACTAACTACACAACTAACAACCTCAGTAGGAAGAAGCGGAGGAATAGAAACAGTACATGTAGCAACAGCCATCGTAATACAGCAGGTGGTTATCATTATACGTAAATAAACATACAAGTATTACGTAAACGCAATAATTAAAGTGGGGGGGGAAACTGCATAAGTGCCGAGCACGCTCCCCTCCCGTGCCCTCTCCCGCTATAGCTAATGAATATACCCCCCCCCCCCCCCCCCCCCCCCCCCCTCCCAAAATCCTGGACATGGGGACCATGAATGACAATCCCTACTATACATGTACACATGGTGACCATCCATCCCTATTGTACACATGGGGACCATCCATCCCTATTGTACACATGGAGACCATCCATCCCTATTGTACCCATGGAAACCATCCATCCCTATTGTACACATGGGGACCATCCATCTCTACTGTACACATGGGGACCATCCATCCCTATTGTACACATGGGGACCATCCATCCCTATTGTACACATGGGGACCATCCATCCCTATTGTACACATGGGGACCATCCATCCCTATTGTACACATGGGGACCATCCATCCCTATTGTACACATGGGGACCATCCATCCCTATTGTACACATGGGGACCATCCATCCCTATTGTACACATGGAGACCATCCATCCCTATTGTACCCATGGAAACCATCCATCCCTATTGTACACATGGGGACCATCCATCTCTACTGTACACATGGGGACCATCCATCCCTATTGTACACATGGCGACCTTTCATCCCTATTGTACACATGGAACTATCCATCCTTACTGTACCCATGGAGACTTTTCTACATAGATGGTGGTTTGTCCTACAGGTTGTGTACATTGCCATTTCTTATCCTCCCTCCCTCACCTCCTCATGTCAAGCCTCTGGTTATGATGATGACTCTTGTATTGCAGTATGGCTGGAGTCCATTGATGATAGCAAGTTGTCACGGACATCTTGATGTAGTGAAGACACTCATTGAAGCTGGAGCTGATGTGAATCAGACTAATAAGGTTGGTACATACATATACATACAAAATGGCCTTGGATTTTTAAAAGTAATACATGTACATGTAGTAAATATCATTTCGCTTCCACATCCGTCTCATTGCCCATTGCAATAACAATCAGATCTCCGTACATGGAGTTCAAAAGACCTTATATATTAGTGTTAATAAAAAGGCTAACGTGAACTATGGAAGGTGTAGAAGGTATACATCTAGTACACCAGTGAACCACACAAATATTCTCATTAACCTTCAGGATGGAAGAATTGTTCTGGACTTAGCAGTGGAGAAAAGTCACACAAAGATAGTTGAAGTTTTGAAGAATGCCCAGAAGAAGGTGAGGGTGCATATACATGTACATGTAGACCCTCAGTTGCTAGCACGATTATTACCATCTGGTGTAGTACATGTATATGTGCACATTTTCCAGCAAGAATTGCTGCAACGCATGATTTAGGCAAATTGCACTAATGTATGCGGGGCGGGGATTACATCATTGGTGCAAATTGAGCATAAAAACATAAACGTTGTTTGTTCAACTGTACATGTATTTCCATGATGGATGAAATATAAGCTACAGGGCGTATCGATGTGCGAACATTATTTCAATGCTCCTGCAGAAAGTTACCATGATTTTAATTCCGGGCATTGCAATTATAACATAGAGCTTGTCAAAACAACTTTTACAATACAGATGGTGTAGTATGATGTAAAAAGAAAGCCGAAGGCTCTAACCATGATCAGGATAACATGGTTTTATTGTATCTACACGCATGCTTGTCATGCAATGCAAGCTTAATTTGATTGATTAGTGCGATACAAGATAAGAGCGCAGCCGTGTAAACAGGCACATGTACACAACTTGCTATGACGAAGGAATAGTTGTATACATGTAATCTTTACATTGCATTTCAAGCTTTTATGAAAATGATAATGTCAGAAACAAATGTGGACATATACATGTACATGATTATAGTGACTAAAGTTTTGGTGATTCAGTTTGATTTCAGTTAATAAATATACAAACATACAATACACTCGAACACACACACACACATTGTATTATCTCCATAACAGATGACATGCATCACATGTTCAAACTACACTGACTTCATCAAGGAGTATGTTTTATTTGAAATGCGCATATGATTTCACCATAGCTTGAAACAAGTTTAAAAATAACATTGCTATAATAAATCATAATTGCTTGCCGCAAATCCTACATGGATTCATACATATATTAAGAATTCGCATTAGAGAGCTATACATGTCCCATGCAAGAAATGACAACATTAGTAAGCAATACGGAATGCATTATATCAATTGGAACAGTTGATAACCAACAATCGCATTCAAAGCCAAGAAACATGCACTGAGGTGCAGTTTTATGAACTTATGAGATGTTTCATACCTTCCACGTCCCTCTTATTAGTTACCATGGAAACCTGTTACAGTACTATGACATTGTGCAACCATTTTAAAATTGTCAGTGCTGTTGTTGTATACATGGTTAATATGGGAGGGAGGGAGGGAGGGAGGGAGGGAGGGAGGGAGGGAGCAGATACAGCAAAGGATATGAGAAAATAGCGTTCCTATTTTCCATTTAAATATTTTGGTGCAAGATGATATCTTGTAATGTAACAGAGGCGCTATAAACCTTAAGTGTGATGTTTCCACTTGGAGGTGCATTATTAATAGCACCAATGATGTCATATAATTAGCCATATAACATGTAGGACTGGTCAGTGCTATTATTGTTGAACTCATTCTGAATTAGATGAGCCAACAACTCTATGATATGAGGCAACAGAAGGAAAAAACAGAACAACAGCTCCACGAGAAGGAAAAAGCAGAACACCTCCCTGACATGCAGCAACAGAAGGAACAAACAGAACAACAACTCCGTGACATGAGACAACAGAAGGAGCTAGCAGAACAACAACTCCAACAACAGAAGGAACAAACAGAACAACAACTCCAACAACAGAAGGAACAAACAGAACAACAACTCCGTGACATGAGGCAGCAGAAGGAACAAACAGAACAACAACTCCGTGACATAAGACAACAGAAGGAGCAAGCAGAACAACAACTCCAACAACAAAAGGAACAAACAGAACAACAACTTCAACAACAGAAGGAACAAACAGAACAACAACTCCGTAACATGAGGCAACAGACAGATGCATACAAACAGCAAGCTCAAAGAGCAGATAAAAGAGCAGCATCAGCTGAAGAGGATCTTAGGTTGTCAAGGCAACAGGCTGAAGCACTACAGAAAAGTCGCCTTTCTCAGTTACCTGTTCAAAACATTGATATTGCTCGAACTAAAGACACATCTTGGAGAGTACAAAGGAATGAAATACAAGTGCTAGAAGAAAAGCCTCTAGGTGTGGGAGGGTGGGGTGAGGTGAGGGTAGCCATGTTCCGTGGAGTGAAGGTTGCTGCTAAGTTTATCCATGAAGCTATCATCTCTCCTTATAATATCGACCTATTTATCAGGGAGATGAACATAGCAGCATGTGTAAGACATCCAAATCTCCTGCTATTTATTGGAGCCTCACTGGATGACAACAAACCTGTTATCATCACAGAACTGATGGCAGCCAACCTCCGAAGCATCATTCATGCACTTTCTCGGGATCATGTGATCTCTATAGGCACAGATGTGGCCTGTGCTCTCAATTACCTCCACCTGATGAAGCCAGACCCTATCATACATCGAGATGTTAGCAGTGCAAATGTTCTTATAGAGCCAATTGGATTTGGCATTTGGAGAGCCAAAGTGTCTGACTATGGCTCTGCTAACTTTGTCTCAAGGGTAATCACTAAACGCCCGGGGAATCGAAGCTATGCTGCCCCTGAATCCTCCAATCCAAAACTTCAGTCTCCAAAGATGGATGTGTACAGTTATGGCACACTCCTACTTGAAATGGTCACTGGTCAGTTCCCAGACCCAGATCCAGAGCTACAAGCTATACAAATTGAGACCCTTTTGTGGCAAGAAATGGCTGCACTGGTAAGGAGGTGTATCTGTGATGATCCAGATGGTCGCCCGGATATGAAAGATATACTTCCTTTACTACCACAGTTGAAAGTAGTATAATTTAAAATTAGTGATTAAAAATACACTCTTAGGGAGATTGTGTACGATCTGCATTTATATTATGATTTATAAATGTCATTATAATATAAAAGGCAAAACAAGTCCAAGATAATTACTTTTTATATGAAACCACTGAACAAAGATTTAATTAAAGTCAGAAGGGACCACATTCCTGGCCAGTATGGCCCTTGCTATGGCTCTCACCAGGGTGATATTTAGACTCCAAACATGTCACTGATCACCCTGGCTTTGTAGAATGAAGGCTAAGCGTGCGGCCAGTAGAGCGAATGTTCTACTTGCCTCCTCACCCCAATTGCAGTATGTTTCTACTGCTATAGGCACAAATGTCATATAATAATTATATTGCTACTCAAGGCAGAATACATGTACGTCACAGCAGTGGGTCGATTACATCACCACTACGTTCGGTTATAGGGGTGGCGCAGTTTTAATTATGATGATCACAAAACAGCTTTGTAGAAGATGCTACATGTACAGCTTGTGCGCATAAAGGGACTTAACGAGGGGTTAATTAATAATAGCAGGTTTTCTAAGCGGGTGTACTCCCAATCCTCCAGATACATGTATCGAAGTACATGTACACAAGCTACTGTAGAAACATAAATTTGACTTGCTTATGATTTTGTTGAGGGCGATCTACACGCATGCTTGTCATGCAATGCAAGCTTAATTTGATTGATTAGTGCGATACAAGATAAGAGCGCAGCCGTGTAAACAGGCACATGTACACAACTTGCTATGACGAAGGAATAGTTATATACATGTAACCTCCCAACTTTACATTGCATTTCAAGCTTTTATGAATGATGTAAGAAACAAATGTGGACATATACATGACTACATGTACACGTATAGTGACTAAAGTTTTAAATGTGATTCAGTCTGATTTCAGTTAATAAATGTACAAACATACAATACACTTGAACACACACACACACACACACACACACACACTACTCCTCTCTTCGCTCCAAGCACTTCTTGATACCAATTGTAGCAAATGCAGTGACCATCAGAAGTAAGTCAAGCGCAGCACACACCACCACGGCAATCACCACAGCAGTGATCTCATCAATACTGCTCCTAGCAACCACTGTGTCTTTCCCCACGTTGGACTGCTCCACACCAATGGATGCCCAGGTCCCAGTGCTGGTGTTGGTGCAGAGACGAGCGCACACAGTCACAGACTGGTTCTGCACATTGGAGAGGTCCGGACCTCCCAGGACGATAGAGATGAGACCATTTGATGTAAGGGAGGCACCAAATGGAATCACACGCTGATTCGTGTTTTTTCCGCCCAGACTGCAGTTTTGCGACTCCAGTATTGGGAACCAGAGCAGGTCGTAGGACAGAGGAGTGCCACTGTAGGTGATAGGCTGTGTGAACATGACCATTGACCAAGAGGGAGGACTGGTTGTATAGGGCACTCAGTCCCCGGGGCTCAGAGACGGTCATTGGAAGGGTGCTAAAGCTTGGGAGCTGCTGGGTAGACCAACAGAGATGTCCAATGTTCTGAGGGAAAGCGTGTACACTACACCAGGGAGAAGGTCACCCAACTGCAGGGAGGTGATGTTAAGGTTGGGGTGATTCTGATCTGTTGTGCCCGAGAGCATAATGAGAACGTTGAACTGTGTGGAGGAGAAGTTCTCCCTAGGTGGGTAGCTCCAGGTGATCAGTGCTGTCATACCGGTCACGTTGGATACACTGTGGTCCAAAAGTGTGTGTGTGTGTGTGTGTGTGTGTGTGTGTGTGTGTGTGTGTGTGTGTGTGTGTGTGTGTGTGTGTGTGTGTGTGTGTGTGTGTGTGTGTGTGTGTGTGTGTGTGTGTGTGTGTGTATGTGTGGTAGGGGTAAGAATCAATTATTAGGCATGGCCATTGAGTAGAGGGTATAGTGTATATGATGTGTGGACAAGTACAATGTACATGTTGCATGGCCCCTATGTTATTTTAGTTCTACTGGTAGGTCGCGAACTTTCAAAATGCATGACGAAATACATATATCCTAGGCTGTCCACACATCACATGCATGTACATGTATGTAACGCGTGCATGCATTTTCTTTTGTGCAAACGAAAACATGTACAAATGCATGTGTGGTGATGGTAAGTATCAATCATTTTAATAACTCCATATTAGGCATGGGTGGAGGGTGCAGTACTTTGAATTAAGTGCAAACACAAAGACGCACGTGGGGAGTAAGCTTACCAGGAGTGTGGTTCCATTGAGCACACAAGGGGGACTGCACCCCACGTAGTTTTATAATACGTATTAATAGTGATTGTAAGAAAATATAATAATCTGTACTACCCTCAGTGAGGGATTTTGAAAAGAAGAAAAAAAGAGTTTACGTAGGAAGGTTTAATCGACCTTCTATTTCATTGGTAGCAGTTAGAATATTAGAAGCATGTCATTCTCTCCTGGAATTATATTACCTGTGTCTGACCATTTGGGGTGAGATGAAAATAGGTTCAGTCAATTGGAAATCCCTTTGAAAAGATGTTTCTGATCTTGTCCGAATCACTTGTGAGTTCTGTCATAAAGCAAATGATGCCAAATTTGCGAAGCCGGGAATGAGCAACTCTTCAATTGTAATAGTGCTGTAAATAAAGTAACATGTAAATGTAAAGAATGTTATTAGAATGCTGAACTTATTGCAAAAAAACTAAACAAATCCAATAAAATTTCAGCTCTGCATGTTGCCTATGTTTCCCTTTATCAGTACAGTCATTACATATTAAAAAGTAGACAGATCTAATGAATGAATACATTGGGAGTCAAGAATTGTACTTTTTTCCCGATATTAAAATTTTACTTTCGTACCGATTATACATGCATCATACATTATTATGATACACGAATAAATAAACACACTAACTACAAAGTTATATTTAGGAACTACATGTATCACCCTCCTGGATGATATATCCACCCCTTTTAAGAGGAGAGACCGGGCATTGGCCCGCACTATACATGTATAGTGTTAAGTTCAGGCGGCCATAGAGACCACCTTGGACTTGGGGGTGTTGGTCCTTGTGGTACTGATTATTAAAAATAGTTACATATATGTGCAGTGCAGGTAAACACTCCTGCATCAGAGAAATAGCAAGCTCAACATGCATTTTGTCTTCTGTAGAATGCATGTTGTGAAGGCAGGCTTAAAAATGTCTGTATTTGAATGTACCACTTGAATGTGTCATATATACTTATATGCCTAAACAAAAATGAAAGATGGCGATGGTTTTGGTCAAGGAATGGTTATTATATGTACGAATCACATGGCTTATGCTGTTGAGTGATACGGTATTTGACCACCTTTCAGTATGTTCTTACTCCTTGGGGGCTGTATAAAAGGTTTCCCAGCCTTGTTCTAGGAGGGGACATTTTACCTACCCCGAAGGGGGACAATTTGTTCCAGTGTAGATTGTCTGGGGGGACATTTTACATTATAGTGCAAAATGTCCGAGGGGGGGGAGACAGATACAGATTTTATAGGGAGGACATTTTCTATATGACACCGGCATAGTATTATACATGTATATATTATGCATGGTGGTTCACTAGCAGATAAAGCATTTTGTTTGAGACCTACCGGTTGGAAATATATACGTGGATCATGTTTAGCATTAGTAATTATTTTTGAAGATGAAAATAGTACCTGGTGCTATGTTGCTGTAACCATGGCACAAGTAGCTAATATCACGCTGAGAACAGCTGTGGTGCATGAATTTGAGACTGATTATTTACTTGTAAAACAAGGAACTGAAGTAAGCAAGTACATCTATATCCGTCATATGCAAATTACAACATGTGTCGCGCCGTTTTTCTCGTTGAAAATTATATTCTATACCATGCATGCATACATATTGTGACATCATCCTGTTGTTACACACTATTAATATATGTTTAAGTTTGTGTTCGATCTAAATTATTTGATGCTTCTTAACTGTACAATGTAAATGCCTGGTAGCACAAAAATCAATTACAGTGTGCTAAATAAATCGAACATGTATGCAATAATAATTGTAGGACCGCCATGAAACCTATTCTATCATCTCTGTCGTAAACACCGAACAACCGAGAACTGTATGGAAGGGACCCTTCTGTGGTCCACTGTCCACTGGTTAAAATCGAGAGTTACAGAGTTACGGCAGTAACTCTCACACTCATGAATATCATTAAAAACGCGTCCCGCGTATAACTGATAGTGTAGCTGTTTATTACTATCGATCCACAATAGAAAGACGATCATTTTCATGTTCTGTTCAAGTCGCCAGACCTTTTACTTTAAGAGAACGAAAAAGCTCGTAGTTCTCGTTCCCAGACCGCAATTTGTCCATAGTCGTCGTCGTCTTTATGGGTGAGTATAACTCGTGATAGGAAAGGTTTTAAAGAGCGCCAGTTACACCAAAAGCCGTAGAATTTCCTGACAATACATCTTCAGGTATCAGATATATAAATAAAGCATGTAACCAATATACGTAATTTGCAGCTGTTCTCGCGCGCCAAGATATCAGTACGTAATCGCTACGTAGAGTTAGCTATATTAAAACCGTTTCCATGACAATGTTTCAGAATTATGGTGTGAGTTTCATTTGTGTTTTTAGTTTTGCTCACCACTTTTAGCTAGCCGCGAAGTTGTTTTTGTCAAAATGCCTTTACGGCTACGAAAGAGGAAAGCTAAGCGACGAGAGGAATACCTCCTAAATCGAGGCTATGAGTTAGAGTCCTCCCGAGTTCGGTACGATGCTGATGCTGAACAAAGGCGGGCGTCTGCTCGTGACATGTAGTCAGTACAGAGCAAATCTGGAGCTTCTAAGAGGTGGCAACAGGAAAAGAATTCTGTTGCGGTGCGAGCTTCTAAGAAACGACGTTATGAACTGAACTCAGACGAGAAACGAGCTTCTAAGAGGGAAAGCTTGGCGCGCGAGTTTCGTACTAATGGAACAGCTGCAAATGTAACATAACTATAAGCATTGTGTTGCTAGGCAATAAACATGGGAATTACAACGGCTGGATTTTATCGTACAATCGTATTTACTTCTACATTGTACTACATTTACACCTATATACATGTACTAGTAGTCACTTATTAAAAAAAAATTAATGAAACAAGAAAAACATTCTCACTGAGAAAGTTAGTGGTATATAGGATTTGAAGGCAATGGTGGTGTAAAAAGAAAGGGAACAAGGGATTCAGTGGAGATACAATGATTATACCTATATTTAGCACTGTATAGAACGTCATTACAATTATGTTGCTAAATATAGGAATAATCATTGTATCTCCACTGAATCCCTTGTTCCCTTTCTTTTTACACCACCATTGCCTTCAAATCCTAACTTTCTCAGAGAGAATGTTTTTTATATCTTGTACCGTATATATGCACAGTTTTTGTTGTTACAAATGATTTATACACTTATACGGTATAAGTAATTCGAGTTCGGCTGGGCCGGGGCATGCGACCGGCGCATCTTTCCCCCATTACGTCATTTTTGGCTCTTATCAGGACGTGTATGAGAGACGGTTTGCTTACGACATGGCCGAGGTAAACAGCTAGCTGTTTGTTAGTTCTAAGAGTGAGTGTGAATGTACCTATGGTCCTAATCTCTTAGCTAGGCAAAACCATGTTGAATCGCGAAATGGACTTTAATGATAGATCACATGTATTGTACATGTAGGCGAAACAAACGGCAAACGCTTAAAATAAACATAATTAGTACAGGAAAGAGGGCTACTTGCATGGTGGCGGCAGAATACACCGCCAGCGTGCTGTTAGGGCTACGTATACGAGTGGTTGGGGCACGCCCCCCTTTTATAGCTTGATTTGTTTTTTATTTACAAAAAAAAAGCTTGCTAAAAGCATTCCTTGATTTTTAGGCAGATAGAATTTCATCTCCAGAGGCCAAACACACATGATTTCAAACTTTTATGCTCTCTGTCATGAAGATCGTGGACAATGTTTACACGCTCCTCCATCTCGATAAAAAATGATAGTGTAACATTTTTCAAGTTGAAAGTTTATACACCATTGAACGTGAGGACCAGAAGTCGCAATGGAACGCCTAGGCCTACATGTGTTTCACCTATACATGTAAGTGTCTTTGTAGAATTGTATCCGGTTACATTAATTAAGAACAAAAATCCAATACATGTGTGATTCGATTCCTTTCACTAATCAATTTAGGCTAATAGCTTTCTTCGTTTCTCAATCTAACCTCGCCAGTTCTATTTCTTGTTGCTCTTACGTCACTTGAACCATGGCTAGTAAAGGGAAGTGTATATGTGCACACACTTTCACATGCAAACCCAAACATGACTCGCTGTTGTTTCATGCAGATCTACATTGTACTCTTGTGCATGTATTGATCACGTTCCAGTAATATATAGTATGCATTAAGCAAACATGTCACTTCTCCCCCAGTACAAATGTGGAAACTTGCAGTGTGTGACACTGGTGTGTACATGGGTACTGTTACAGCCAAAAGTGTATAAAGACTCTTCTAGCTTCATTCAGTAATCTTTACCCTAGCTTATAACTGAATAGGCTCTGTACAATGGCGAGTGCATTGTAAAAAAATGCATCACTTGCTTTATCTTGGTGTTCATGTGATATTTTAAAGAATTGTACCTAGCTAAACATGTATGCTGATTGCAAGGATTGAGCTCTCCCTGCTTCACACCTATATGTAATCTCTCTTGTCAGCAAAAATGCTATGCAAGGATAAATGTTCTTATGCAGTGAAAAATCATTCATTTTCAAGGTTACCATCTTCAATACCAAGTAATTTGCATTAGTTGTAATTTGGTTATTATAACGTGATTTGAGCTATTCGTAGATAAAATATTAGTATAGTGAAAAAAAATTTAGTGTAGTTATTAAGTATGATAAATACAGCAAAAGGTAAAGTTGTACCAGCTATTCACCTCTCCCTCCCCCACCCCCCCAAAATAATAATATTTATTAACTATCAAGGGTGTGTGGCAATGTCCACAGGGTGTGCTTTATCTGACGTTCTTTCTTTCATCTTAAGGGTCCTAATGCTTGGATAGACTGCTCCTCCTCACTGTACTCTACGTCCTATCCCCTATTGACTTCATACCAGAGATATTACTTGGCCCCCTAGGACTGGTGGATGATCTAGCCGTCATAGTGTACATGTATATGTACTACATGGAATACAGGGCCGGACAGCTGCGGGCCGGACGTTTGTAGTTTGCAGTTGACTGTAACAGTTATTACTCTCTATTATTAGCATAATTATAATTATAATGCATGTATAATAAATACATTTGTTATGTGTTTGAGATGCCATGAATACTAGTAAACGCAATATTGCAATTGGATGTCAACTTTATTTTAGCATCGAGCATATTAATTGGCAAATTCCAACAACTATCAATATTCAAGTACACACTCAAAACGATCAGATAACAGAGAAGTCACTTGCACCCGAACCTTCAAAATTTCTGCTTCCAGATCACTGATATGGAGGATTTTTAAAGAGGTATAAGTATTTTGTTGAAGGCGCTCTACATGCTTAAGATGACAAAGGAATAGTTACATAATGATTAATCTCACAACTTTACACTGCCTTGCATTTCATTTTATTCACTATAATGCTTTTACAAATAACCCAAGAAACAAATGTGAACATACACTGTTACATGGTATGTTTTGGTGTACATGTGATTCAGTCTGATTTCAGTCAATAAATGTATAACATACAATACACACACACACACACACACACACACACTACTCCTCTCTTCGCTCCAAGCACTTCTTGATACCAATTGTAACAAATGCAGTGACCATCAGAAGTAAGTCAAGCACAGCACACACCACCACGGCAATCACCACAGCAGTGATGTCATCAATACTGCTCCTAGCAACCACCGTGACCTTCCCCACGTTGGACTGCTCCACACCAATGGATGCCCAGGTCCCAGTGCTCATACCAGCACTGGTGTTGGTGCAGAGACAAGCGCACACAGTCACAGACTGGTTCTGCACATTGGAGATGTCCGGACCTCCCAGGACGATAGAGGTGAGACCATTTGATGTAAGGGAGGCACCAAATGGAATCACACGCTGATTCGTGTTGTTTCCGCCCAGGCTGCAGTTTTGCGACTCAAGCATTGGGAACCATAGCAGGTCGTAGGACAGTGGAGTGCCGCTGTAGTTGAGAGGCTGTGTGAACATGACCAAGAGGGAGGACTGGTTGTATAGGGCACTCAGTCCCCGGGGCTCGGAGGCGGCCATTGGAAGGGTGCTAAAGGAGACATTGGCTTGGGAGCTGCTGGGTAGACCGACAGAGATGTCCAGTGTTCTGAGGGAGAGCGCATACACCACACCAGGGAGAAGGTTACCCAACTGCAGGGAGGTGGTGTTAAGGTTGGGATGTTCCTGAACCGTTGTACCCAGAAGTGTAACAACAACTTTGAACTGCGTGGAGGAGGGGTTCTCCCTAGGTGGGTAGCTCCAGGTGATCAGTGCTGTCGTACCGGTCACACTGGACACATTCAGCTGGCCTGGAGGATCTGGTGGGTACTGTGGTCCAATAGTGTGTGTGTATGTGTGGTGGTGGTAAGCATCAATTATTAGGCATGGCCATTGGGTGGATATGTAATGTGTATACACTGTATGTATGTACAGTGTCCTCTGCATTTTTCCTCTGCATTTTGCATGGCCCTGTTACATGTATTTTAGTTCTACTGGTAGGATGCGAACTTTTAAAATGCATGACGAAATACATGTACATGTATCTTAAGGCTGTCCACACATCACACATCACACATCATGTACATGATGTGTGTGTGTATGTGTGTGTGTGTGTGTGTATGTGTGTATGTTTTGTTGTGTGCAAACGTGTACAAATGCATGTGTGGTGGTGGTAAGCATCAATTATTTTAAGTCCATGTCAGGCATGGGTGGTGGAGGGTGCAATAATTAGAGCTAGAAGAGCAAGCACAAAGACGCACATGGCAAAAAGCTTACCAACAGTGTGGTTCCATTGAGCACACAAGGGGGACTGCACCCCACCCTGTTGCACAGGGCCACTTGGAACAGGTACGTCAAGTTGCGCGCCAGCATGGTGAACCTCACCCCGTTGCCCCCCACCAGCATGCCCACGTACCCCCCACGGCCCCCCACAGCGAGCGCAGTGGACACGGTCTTGTTGGTCAACGTCAAGGGGTCGGTCACGTCAAACTCAAAGTCCAGCTCTGACCCGAGGTTTGTGGCCTAGTAGCAGCCGGGCACGGGGGGAGGGTACTGCGGGTAGTAGTTCTCCACCAGGCTGGACAGCAGGCTCCGCCCAACACTGTTAACCCCCTGGACAGTCGCCGAGCACCAGACGTAAGGTGCCAGTTGTTGGATGGCAAAAGTTGCTGTGAGATTCATCACCGTGGTTTCATTGTAAATGATGTCGTTGCAACGGCAGCGGACCGTGTACGATGTCACCCTGTACTGCACAGAGGTGGGGTCCACCCAGCTGATGAGGGCAGTCAGGTTGTTTGGACTCACCCACACAAACTGAAGGGTGAGGTTGATGGGTGGGGGAGGAGGGGCGGAGCCATTGGTAGAGAAGGTGACAGTTGACGGGGGCCCAGACCCCGCTAGACTGGCGGCAGTGACTGACACATTATATGAGGTGTACATGTTCAGTGAAGTGAGAATGAGCCTCGGGGCCATTGTCGTCATGGTAACACCAGATGCGTTCTGGGTCAGCACCATGACAACATAGCTGACAGTAGATAAGTAGCCGGCATACAAGTAGTTGAGGGGCGTGTCCCAGAAAACAAGGGCAGAGGTGGGGCTGAGGGGAGTGGCACCTATGTTCCTCACCCCCAGGGGGACAACATCGCTCGTCTGTTGGCAGAATGTGGCCTGGGCACCCAGAAGAGGGAGGAGGTCCCCGTAGCTGAGGGAACAGTTGGCTATTGGGTAGATGGAGACGCAGCAGGTGACCAGCGGGTCCAGCCCTGTAAGGTTTCCCAGGCGGGGAGCTCCGGATGGCACCGGAAGGCTTGTCCTGGGGACCAGGCTGTTGTAGCACACAGAGTCGACCTGCGGGCCACAAAAGTGCCAACCATGAAACATACATATGTATTCCATTTTAAGATGTATTCTATTTAAGATGAAACACGTGTATTCTATTTTAAGAATACATGTAGGTGGAACCACCATGCAGAGGGGTTGTGTGCAGGTGTGCTACAAATGGAAATACATTCCAACAGCTCAACAACACTGTAACATGTACATGTTACGTATCTCAATATTATGACTACATGTCTATGATACGAATTCCTCCAATCGGCCATGACTTCTATATACAGACTACCCACCAGCTCTGCCCCAAGGCCACACCCCCATTTAGATGTGGATATGATTACAAACATTACAGCATTGGAACATATCTCTTGCGTGTACCCATTTCCGCGGCCCAGATTACCCGCTATTAACCAATAAACGTGGATTACCTAAGCATAACTTCATGTACATGTACAATTATATGTACTGTACATTACATGACATGTACATGTACATGTACATGTACATGTAGGTCTGCAATTCACAATTCCATGATTTCCACAATTCCCTTGTTTTGCTACTTTGCATATGGTGCTACATTTATATCTTGCATAGATATTATTATTATAATACAACCTAACAATCATATTAGTGCTAACACGCCCACTGCTGACCTGGTATTGCAGAGCATCATACTGCCCCCCGGGGGGGTCCCAAGTGTAGCTCAGACCTGACGCTATACTGGTGAACGTAAAGTTCTGCACTTCAGATGGGGGAGTGCACCTCGTAGTCGTGGTAACGGTGGCATTGGGGCCCTCACCTAGGCCGATGTGTGAAGGAACAGGTAAGGATGTAGAACTACCACACTGCTGAACCGAACAACTCTATAGCACAAATGTTTACACAATCAGTACATGTACGTGTACCCACTCACAAGCAAACAAACACACCCCTCTCTCTACACTCACCTCCATCCCTACATACACACCATCACCCCCTCCTTCTATACCCATCCCTCAACACACACCATCACCCCCTCCCTCTACACCCATCCCTCAACACACACCATCACCCCCCCATCTACACACCATCACCCCCTTCTTCTACACCCATCCCTCAACACACACCATTCTACACACCATCACCCCTCCCTCTACACACCCCTCCCTCTACACACACCCCTCCCTCTACACACACCCCTCCCTCTACACACACCCTCCCTCTACACACACCCCTCCCTCTACACACACACTCTCCCTCTATACCCCTCTACACACACCTCTTCCCTCTACACACACCTCCTTCTACACACTCACCACTGGTTGTGCAGGCACTGACCACAAAGGAGTACACAGATGCAGGCATGAGGTCGCTGGCTGCAAAGCTAGGGGACAGTCCACTGAGGGCACACTGGGTGACCTGGGGAGGGGACAAATGCTTACCTAGAGGCTACAGAAGGTATTCAAAGTTTGATTAAGAAGGACATGTATTCAAGATAGTATTTGTATGTACATGAAATTTATAACCAAGTATTCAAGACCTGAGGATTCTAGTGGCTCTGCCAGGTTACATGTACATGTATCTGCACTAAGTGACCTCATCAACTGCTTCAATACATGTATCAATCCACTTAGGATCATGTCCGCACCAAGTCAGATCAATGATTTATGTGCGCACACGTTTATTAAGTGGCTGGTCGGTGTTGAAGAGGTTTATTAAGTGGCTGGTTGGTGTTGAAGAGGTTTATTAAGTGGCTGGTTGGTGTTGAAGAGGTTTATTAAGTGGCTGGTTGGTGTTTTAGAGGTTTATTAAGTGGCTGGTCGGTGTTGAAGAGGTTTATTAAGTGGCTGGTTGGTGTTGAAGAGGTTTATTAAGTGGCTGGTTGGTGTTGAAGAGGTTTATTAAGTGGCTGGTTGGTGTTGAAGAGGTTTATTAAGTGGCTGGTCGGTGTTGAAGAGGTTTATTAAGTGGCTGGTCGGTGTTGAAGAGGTTTATTAAGTGGCTGGTCGGTGTTGAAGAGGTTTATTAAGTGGCTGGTTGGTGTTGAAGAGGTTTATTAAGTGGCTGGTCGGTGTTGAAGAGGTTTATTAAGTGGCTGGTTGGTGTTGAAGAGGTTTATTAAGTGGCTGGTTGGTGTTGAAGAGGTTTATTAAGTGGCTGGTCGGTGTTGAAGAGGTTTATTAAGTGGCTGGTCGGTGTTGAAGAGGTTTATTAAGTGGCTGGTTGGTGTTGAAGAGGTTTATTAAGTGGCTGGTTGGTGTTGAAGAGGTTTATTAAGTGGCTGGTCGGTGTTGAAGAGGTTTATTAAGTGGCTGGTTGGTGTTGAAGAGGTTTATTAAGTGGCTGGTTGGTAGTGAAGAGGTTTATTAAGTGGCAGTATATGTACATACCATGATGGGAACATGGGGACTGGCTGATACACAATGCCAGCTGCAATGGTACCCAGCAAATAGCTACATGTACATCCCTCACCTGTCCCTCCTTACCATCCCTCCTCACCCCCCTCACCCCTCCCTCCTTACATGTACCTCCCTCCCTCCCTCTTCTCCCTCACCCCTCCCTCCTCACCATCCCTCACCATCCCTGCATACATGTATATGATGGGTAGGTTATAGGCTGCAAATGAAAACGAAAATTACTTTAGACTCAGATATCCATCGATTCCATCCACCTACATGTACATGTACATGTACAAACATGTACATGTAGATCTACATGTACATGTACATGTACACGTACATCTACTTACTACTATAATGTATATGTACATGTATGTATTGTCACATGGGTATAGATTTAATGGGTACTTTTGAAACCTACATTGTATGCAACTGAAATCAGCTACTGTATGGTCCCCTGTGCCCCCAATCAGCTACTGTATGGTCCCCTGTGCCCCCAATCAGCTACTGTATGGTCCCCTGTGCCCCCAATCATGCAGCTACTGTATGGTCCCCTGTGTCCCCAATCAGCTACTGTATGGTCCCCTGTGCCCCCAATCAGCTACATTGTACTGTATGGTCCCCTGTGCCCCCAATCAGGTACTGTCCCTGTGTTCCAATCAGCTACTGTCCCTGTGTCCCAATCAGCTACTGTCCCTGTGTCCCAATCAGCTAGTGTCCCTGTGTCCCAATCAGCTAGTGTCCCTGTGTCCCAATCAGCTAGTGTCCCTGTGTCCCAATCAGCTACTGTCCCTGTGTCCCAATCAGCTAGTGTCCCTGTGTCCCAATCAGCTACTGTATGGTCCCCTGTGTCCCCAATCAGCTACTGTATGGTCCCCTGTGTCCCCAATCAGCTACTGTATGGTCCCCTGTGTCCCAATCAGCTACTGTATGGTCCCCTGTGTCCCAATCAGCTACTGTATGGTCCCCTGTGTCCCCAATCAGCTACTGTATGGTCCCCTGTGTCCCCAATCAGCTACTGTATGGTCCCCTGTGTCCCAATCAGCTACTGTATGGTCCCCTGTGCCCCCAATCAGCTACATTGTACTGTATGGTCCCCTGTGCCCCCAATCAGCTACTGTCCCTGTGTCCCAATCAGCTACTGTCCCTGTGTCCCAATCAGCTAGTGTCCCTGTGTCCCAATCAGCTAATGTCCCTGTGTCCCAATCAGCTACTGTCCCTGTGTCCCAATCAGCTACTGTATGGTCCCCTGTGTCCCCAATCAGCTACTGTATGGTCCCCTGTGTCCCAATCAGCTACTGTATGGTCCCCTGTGTCCCAATCAGCTACTGTATGGTCCCCTGTGTCCCAATCAGCTACTGTCCCTGTGTCCCAATCAGCTACTGTCCCTGTGTCCCAATCAGCTACTGTCCCTGTGTCCCAATCAGCTATCGTATGGTCCCCTGTGCCCCCCAATCAGCTAGTGTATGGTCCCCTGTGTCCCAATCAGCTACTGTCCCTGTGTCCCAATCAGCTACTGTCCCTGTGTCCCAATCAGCTACTGTCCCTGTGTCCCAATCAGCTACTGTCCCTGTGTCCCAATCAGCTACTGTCCCTGTGTCCCAATCAGCTACTGTCCCTGTGTCCCAATCAGCTATCGTATGGTCCCCTGTGCCCCCCAATCAGCTAGTGTATGGTCCCCTGTGTCCCAATCAGCTACTGTCCCTGTGTCCCAATCAGCTACTGTCCCTGTGTCCCAATCAGCTACTGTCCCTGTGTCCCAATCAGCTACTGTCCCTGTGTCCCAATCAGCTATCGTATGGTCCCCTGTGCCCCCCAATCAGCTACTGTATGGTCCCCTGTGCCCCCAATCAGCTACTGTATGGTCATTACCTGTGCCCCCAATCAGCTACTGTATGGTCCCCTGTGCCCCCAATCAGCTACTGTATGGTCCCCTGTGCCCCCAATCAGCTACTGTATGGTCATTACCTGTGCCCCCAATCAGCTACTGTATGGTCCCCTGTGCCCCCAATCAGCTAGTGTATGGTCCCCTGTGCCCCCAATCAGCTAGTGTATGGTCCCCTGTGTCCCCAATCAGCTACTGTATGGTCCCCTGTGCCCCCAATCAGCTAGTGTATGGTCCCCTGTGTCCCCAATCAGCTACTGTATGGTCCCCTGTGCCCCCAATCAGCTAGTGTATGGTCCCCTGTGCCCCCAATCAGCTACTGTATGGTCATTACCTGTGCCCCCAATCAGCTAGTGTATGGTCCCCTGTGCCCCCAATCAGCTAGTGTATGGTCCCCTGTGCCCCCCAATCAGCTACTGTATGGTCCCCTGTGTCCCAATCAGCTACTGTATGGTCCCCTGTGTCCCAATCAGCTACTGTCCCTGTGTCCCAATCAGCTACTGTCCCTGTGTCCCAATCAGCTACTGTCCCTGTGTCCCAATCAGCTACTGTCCCTGTGTCCCAATCAGCTACTGTATGGTCGTTTACCTGTGCCCCCAATCAGCTACTGTATGGTCATTACCTGTGCCCCCAATCAGCTAGTGTATGGTCATTACCTGTGCCCCCAATCAGCTACTGTATGGTCATTACCTGTGCCCCCAATCAGCTACTGTATGGTCATTACCTGTGCCCCCAATCAGCTACTGTATGGTCATTACCTGTGCCCCCAATCAGCTACTGTATGGTCATTACCTGTGCCCCCAATCAGCTACTGTATGGTCATTACCTGTGCCCCCAATCAGCTACTGTATGGTCATTACCTGTGCCCCCAATCAGCTACTGTATGGTCATTACCTGTGCCCCCAATCAGCTACTGTATGGTCATTACCTGTGCCCCCAATCAGCTACTGTATGGTCCCCTGTGCCCCCAATCAGCTACTGTATGGTCATTACCTGTGCCCCCAATCAGCTAGTGTATGGTCCCCTGTGCCCCCAATCAGCTAGTGTATGGTCCCCTGTGCCCCCAATCAGCTACTGTATGGTCATTACCTGTGCCCCCAATCAGCTACTGTATGGTCCCCTGTGCCCCCAATCAGCTACTGTATGGTCCCCTGTGCCCCCAATCAGCTACTGTATGGTCCCCTGTGCCCCCAATCAGCTACTGTATGGTCATTACCTGTGCCCCCAATCAGCTAGTGTATGGTCCCCTGTGCCCCCAATCAGCTACTGTATGGTCCCCTGTGCCCCCAATCAGCTACTGTATGGTCATTACCTGTGCCCCCAATCAGCTAGTGTATGGTCCCCTGTGCCCCCAATCAGCTACTGTATGGTCATTACCTGTGCCCCCAATCAGCTACTGTATGGTCATTACCTGTGCCCCATTTATCCATATGCTGTACCCTACAATGGCTCCTGTCGAGGCAGTGGGAGGGGTCCAGCCCAAGACCACACCCACATCAGAGATGCTCATCACGAAGAGGTTGGTGACAGGTCCGGGGAGACCAGACCTCAGGGTCACTGTGCTGAGGAGGGCGTAGGCAGGAGGGGCTGGGTACCCGTTGGAGACCACAAGTTGGTAGCTCACTCTGTGTAGGTGTGTGTGTGTGTGCAGTGATAGAACGAGGTACAGTACCAATTACAACATGAGGGTGTGGTCTATTTACACTTCTCTAAAGGTGACCGACCATACACTAGGTAACATGCTGTGCACAGCACAATGAATATATTCAGTAATCTAATAGTAATCCATTACTTTTACTCATATTCATTTGAGTTGCGTGCAACATGTTGCCTGGTGTACATGCATGGTCGCCTTTGAGCTTTGAAACCTGTGCAACTGGAGTGAATTTGAGTAAAGTTTAAAGTTTTTACTTAACTTTATACCCATACATGTACATGTGTATATTCATTTCAGTTGCAGACAACATGTTGCTTTTTTAAAGACACATGGTGTGTCAACTTATCGGCAAATCTCTCTGATATTCCAGAGACTTGCCACTCCAAGTACATGTAGAAAGTATTTCTATTTCAAGCGACAAATCGCTCAACCACAAGCGACCAATCCCAGCCCTATCCTAACCCCACAACTACATGTACATGTACATGTACATGTACATGTACATGTACATGATTATACAACACATCACATGAAGAGGTATGCTGAGCATAACACAAACCTCCCTCCCTGGAGACACCCTCCCACACCACACCTATCATCACCATCACACCAGTCACATGTGGCACTCACACTTCTCCTGGCTGGAAGCCTGATAGGGTCACTGAAGGCTGAGCAAGGACACTGAAGTATTGGGTCACTTGTGAGGGGATAGAGGGTGAGCTGTAGAGCACCTGTGTGGGGAGTGTGAGGGGGAGGGTGTGAGTGGGAGGAAGTGTGAGGGGGAGGGAGGTGTGAGTGGGGAAGGAGGTGTGGGGAGGAAGGTGTGGGGAGGAAGGTGTGGGTGGGAGGGATGTGAGTGGGGAGGGATGTGAGTGGGGAGGGATGTGAGTGGGGAGGGATGTGAGTGGGGAGGGATGTGAGTGGGGAGGGATGTGAGTGGGGAGGGATGTGAGTGGGGAGGGATGTGAGTGGGGAGGAAGGTGTGAGTGGGGAGGAAGGTGCAAGTGTGTGAGTGGGAAGAAGGTGCAAGTGTGTGAGTGGGAGGACGGAGAATTTGAAGGCGAGCGAGTGGATAAGGAGGTGGAGAGACAGAAGAGAGACAAAGAGATTAAGAGGTAAATATCATAAATGACTCGTGTGCTGTTATTCAAGTAACATGTACATGTACACCATGTATGTACATATATTACCCTACAACATGTAAATCACCACTCACTTGGTAGGAATAAGTGTCAAACATGCGGCTGTATTGAGCGATCGTCATGGTGATGCGGAAAGATGTGTTCTGCACCTGATCGATGAGGTAATCGCTGTTCGACAGAGGTAGGGGCGCTGTGGTGAGAGCAATGGTAGGCGTGGTTAAAGTGGGGTGGGTGTGGCTAAAAGGGTAGCAACAGATACATGTACATGTACAACATACAACTGTACACATGAACACTACCCCCTCTCTTCATACAAATGTAGTTTCGATAGCAACAGTTCCTTCACAGTTACCATAGCAACAACATCCCTGTCGCACCCCCTCATATTGGGTACACTTACGTCCTTCAGGAGGTCTGATGTAGGCTGTGTCTTGCAATGCACCACTGTCATCAAGAAGGGACAGCGTGTAAGATTGGAGGCCAGAGGCATCAAGGGAGCTGCAACCACTGTACGCATTGGCTGAGGGGGGGGAGGAGGGAATGGTGGGGGAGGTGGATATGAAGGGGAGTAAGGGCAATACAGGACTTAAGCTAATGCATAACTGTTACATACATGTACATGTATACACACATACATACACACATATATACATACCTACATGTACATGTATACACACATACATACACACATATATACATACATACATGTACATACATACATACATACATACATGTATACACACATACATACACACATACATACATACATACATACACACACATACACACACATACATACATACGTACATTACATACGTACATGTACATTCATACACACACACAAACGCACACAAACACACAAACACACATGTACATGTACCATTATAAGGAGAAGGTAGCAGTGTGATAGATGTTGTCATGGTGACATCACCACTGATGGACACAGTGATGTTCTGGTTGAAGGCACACGTGATGCACACACCCAGGGGACTGTAGTAGTACACCCCCACTGAAGTGAAGCTACACGACTTCCAGACTGCAAAGACAAAAGGTGGTATTGTGGGAGGCATTAACAAGAGATAGACATGGCACATGGGGTGGGCATTAATAAGAGATAAACATGGCATATGTGGGGGGGGGGGGCATTAACAAGAGATAGACATGGCACATGGGGTGGACATTAATAAGAGATAAACATGGCATATGTGGGGGGGGGCATTAACAAGAGATAGACATGGCACATGGGGTAAGAGATAACATATGTGGGGGGGGGGCATTAACAAGAGATAGACATGGTACATGTGGGGGGCATTACCAAGAGATAAACATGGCAAATGTGGGGGGGGGGCATTAACAAGAGATAGACATGGCACATGTGGGGGGCATTAACAAGAGATAGACATGGCACATGTGGGGGGCATTAACAAGAGATAGCTATGGCAAATGTGGGAGGCATTAATAAGAGATAGACGTGGCACATGTGGGGGGCATTACTAAGAGATTAAACATGAGGTGATGGGTACATGTGGAGGGCATTAACAAGCACCAATGGTTAATAATGAGGATATACACAAGGGCTGTACTGTGTGTGGTAGTCGGAGGAAAGGGGCAGTTCAGTGTGTGGTTTTATTTATTTTTTAATTACCAAACTTCCAAATACATGTAAATAGGAGAGATAGTGATTAGGTGGTCATGATTACATGTAGGTCATGGTAATGGTGATGGTGATGGTGATGGTGGTGATGATGATGGTGATGATGGTGATGATGATGGTGATGATGGTCATGATTAGGTGCTCACAACACACATACATACCTGGACAGCTGTTACTGACCCCAGTGTGGATGTTCTGATAGATGCTAGGCAGAAGAATCAGATCACCACTCATAACACGAGGTGATCACCACTCATAACACCAGGTGATCACCACTCATAACACCAGGTGATCACCACTCATAACACCAGGTGATCACCACTCATAACACCAGGTGATCACCACTCATAACACCAGGTGATCACCACTCATAACACCAGGTGATCACCACTCATAACACCAGATGATCACCACTCATAACACGAGGTGATCACCACTCATAACACCAGGTGATCACCACTCATAACACCAGGTGATCACCACTCATAACACAAGGTGATCACCACTCAACACCAGGTGATCACCACTCATAACACCAGGTGATCACCACTCATAACACAAGGTGATCACCACTCAACACCAGGTGATCACCACTCATAACACCAGGTGATCACCACTCATAACACAAGGTGATCACCACTCATAACACCAGGTGATCACCACTCATAACACCAGGTGATCACCACTCATAACACGAGGTGATCACCACTCATAACACCAGGTGATCACCACTCATAACACCAGGTGATCACCACTCATAACACGAGGTGATCACCACTCATAACACCAGGTGATCACCACTCATAACACCAGGTGATCACCACTCATAACACGAGGTGATTGGCTAGAGAGGCACTCACCCATTAGGCACAGGGGCGGAGCCACTGGGTGTACTGGGGACCAGAGATGACACCATGCACAGAGAGGCAGTGGTGTTCCACACACAGTAGGGGTCCCGAGAGCCCACACATGCTCTGGGGTACGAGGGGGAGAAGTGGGTGTGGTTAGCACATTAGAAGTGGGTGTGGTTAGCATATTAGCAGTGGGTGTGGTTAGCATGTTAGCATTGGGTGTGGTTAGCACGTTAGCAGTGGGTGTGGTTAGCATATTAGCAGTGGGTGTGGTTAGCATATTAGCAGTGGGTGTGGTTAGCATATTAGCATTGGGTGTGGTTAGCATATTAGCAGTGGTGTGATTAGTACATTAGCAGTGGGTGTGGTTAGCATATTAGCAGTGGGTGTGGTTAGCATATTAGCAGTGGGTGTGGTTAGCATATTAGCAGTGGGTGTGGTTAGCATATTAGCAGTGGGTGTGATTAGTACATTAGCAGTGGGTGTGGTTAGCTCATTAGCAGTGGGTGTGGTTAGCACATTAGCAGTACAGTATGATGTGGAAGAGTGAAAAGGAGAAAAGAGGTGGATAAAGAGGAAGGTACCAAGGAAGGAGTTCACATGGTATTCTCATGCAATCCATACACGTTCCACGGTACATACATTCTAATAGGTGCCTCCCTTCCCCCCTCACCTGCAGCTTGGGTAGGTACTACACCTCTGAACTGGGCGTCGGTATATATTGCTGTCTGTGTTCACGTAGAGGTACTTCACTCCTCCCTGGGTGGCACAATGATGCCCAGGGTGATGCCATTACTCCATATGTTATGCTGACTTACTACACTGTGTATGGAGAGCTGACGAACAGGTGCTACTTCATTCAACTGGGGCACAATGGAAGGAGGAATAACAGCTGAACAGGCACTAATACATGTGTACATGACATGTACATGTACACATGTGTACATGTACATGACATGTATGTGTACATGACATGTACATGTACACATACATGTCATGTACATTTACACATGTATGCATGACATGTACATGTACATTTGTACATTAGGAGGGGAACCATGCTTCATATTACTGCCTTGGAAGAGACATGGACATTTAGCAAACCTCATCATCAAACCTACTGACACACATGCACACAACACACAGGTACACACCACACATACATGCACACAACACGTACCACAACAGGTTCACACCACACACATACACCACTTGGTATGACAAGTACTCACAGTGATCTCTTCAGACATCACAGAGGTGGCATTTGATGACGAATCAACTGCCATTGTCATCTTGATCACCTTCCCCAGACCTACGCCCACCACAATGATAGTAATTCAACAAAAATACAAAATTACATTTGTAATTAAATCAATGTATTTGTTCTAAGGACTACCCACCCATACCATGCACACAACACACCATGCACACACACCACACTACACACCCACACCATACACACAACACACCATGCACACACACCACACTACACGCCCACACCGTGCACACACCAAACTACACACCCACATCACACTACACACCCACAGCACACTACCCATCCACACCATGCACACACACCATATACACACCCACACCATGCACACAACACACAATGCACACACTCCACACTACCCACCCACACCATGCACACAACACACCATGCACACACTCCACACTACCCACCCACACCATGCACACAACTCACCATGCACACACTTCACACTACACATCCACACCATGCACACATTCCACACTACACGCCCACACCATGCACTATTAAACACACCATGCACACCCACACCATGCACACTACCCACCCACACCATGCACACATTCCACACTACACGCCCACACCGTGCACTATAAACCCACACCATGCACACAACACACCCATACAAACATTACTTGTGCCTAGGAAGAGGACATCTTGGAGCACACATATCCCCCCGCTGGGCACCAGCACACATGTCTGGTCCACCACCATAGTGCTAATGCTGCAGGTGCAATGAATGGTTGCATGGCAACAGGTGAACATGGCCACTCACACAAAGCCAGTGAACATGGCCAGAGGGTTAGCTGTGTACTGCACTATGGGGTTCATCAGCTCCACATGCGCAGTGTCCGTCTTGGTGTTGGTACACTGCAAGGAATGTACAAGTGTGGTAGTGGGTGATAGTGTGGGTGTGTGTGAGTGTGGGTGATACATGTAGTGTGAGGGTGAGTGATAGTGTGGATGAGTGATAGTGTGGATGAGTGATAGTGTGGATGAGTGAGTGATAGTGTGAGTGATAGTAGTGTGGGTGATAGTGTGATAGTGGAGGTACATGTAAACTCAGGTAATAGTGTAAGTGTTAGAGGAAGCATAAAAACAATACATGTACATACATTAAGTCAAATAACTGGCTGTTGAAATGTACATATACATATACATGTACATATGTGAGGAGTATTTTAAACCATATCATTCAGCATGGGTCTGGGGACCAAACTGTACCTCGACATAGCCGTTGTTTTGTGAACCATCACTGAAGCTAGACCTGAAGGTATCGAAGATCCCGCCATTCAGCCCTCCTGCATCGGTGAAGTCATTCTTGCTGTTGTCAGCCCGATACAGACATATGACACTGTTGTTGTACTCTGTCCTGAATTCAGATACATGTACATGCACAGTGTATGAACACAGTCCAGGGATTTCACTCATGTATACACACATGCACACACACACACACACACATACACACACATACGCACACACACACATACATGTACATGTACACACACATACATGTACATGTACACACAAATATACACACATATACATGTACACACAATGTACATGTACATACACATATACATGTACACACACATGCACACACACACACACATACACTCACCCCTGGTAGTTGGAGAAGGCTGCATACACAAGCTGAATCCACTCTCCGTTGACATAGAAACGACCTATTCCATTTGCAGCTGCACTCTCTGAAAAAGGAACTTCCTTAACTAGAGCTCATCCTCACAACCCATAGCCACATGTAGCCAAGCCCTTCATGGCTTGCACCCAAAACCATAGCGAAATCACTGGCACACTTTCGTCACATCACATGACTTATAGGCATGTCTCCATCAGATCACATGACCCATTAGCCAAACCATAATCAGGTCACCTCCCACAACAGCCCACAGACAAACACTAACGCATGTAATTGTAGTTGTAGAGAGAGTTGTAGAGAGAGGCAAGGGAAGGGACGTTGCATGTGATCTGTGCCTTCATAAAGCTGTTGGGGACCCTCACTCCTGGCGCTACGGTCAGTCCTATATCATTCTGGGGGAGAAATATACAGAGGTGTAACAATACGCAAAAGTTATTAAAGAGGGCAGAGACAAGCAGAAGGCAGTACATATCAGTGCACCTTAACCTTACCCCTAACCTGACCACCTTACCCCTAACCTGACCACCTTATCCCTAACCTTACCCCTAACCTGACCACCTTATCCCTAACCTACCACCTTACCCTAACCTGACCACCTTACCCCTTACCTGACCACCTTATCCCTAACCTGACCACCTTACCCCTAATCTGACCACCTTACCCCTAACCTGACCACATTACCCCTAACCTGACCACCTTACCCCTAACCTGACCACCTTACCCCTAATCTGACCACCTTACCCCTAACCTGACCACCTTACCCCTAACCTGACCACCTTACCCCTAATCTTACCCCTAACCAACCTGACCACCTTACCCCTAACCTTACCCCTAACCTGACCACCTTACCCCTAACCTGACCACCTTACCCCTAACCTGACCACCTTACCCCTAATCTGACCACCTTACCCCTAACCTGACCACCTTACCCCTAACCTGACCACCTTACCCTAACCTGACCACCTTACCCCTAACCTGACCACCTTATCCCTAACCTGACCACCTTACCCCTAACCTGACCACCTTATCCCTAACCTACCACCTTACTCTAACCTGACCACCTTACCCCTAACCTGACCACCTTATCCCTAACCTGACCACCTTACCCCTAACCTGACCACATTACCCCTAACCTGACCACCTTATCCCTAACCTGACCACTTTACCCCTAACCTGACCACATTACCCCTAACCTGACCACCTTACCCCTAACCTGACCACCTTACCCCTAATCTGACCACCTTACCCCTAAACTGACCACCTTACCCCTAACCTGACCACCTTACCCCTAACCTGACCACCTTACCCCTAATCTGACCACCTTACCCCTAACCTGACCACCTTACCCCTAATCTGACCACCTTACCCCTAACCTGACCACCTTACCCCTAACCTGACCACCTTTACCCCTAACCTGACCACCTTACCCCTAATCTACCACCTTACCCCTAATCTACCACCTTACCCCTAACCTGACCACCTTACCCCTAACCTGACCACCTTACCCCTAATCTGACCACCTTACCCCTAACCTGACCACCTTACCCCTAACCTGACCACCTTACCCCTAATCTTACCCCTAACCAACCTGACCACCTTACCCCTAACCTTACCCCTAACCTGACCACCTATGGTCATATAACAATATCAGGTACCTCTGGGTTACATAACAACACCAGGTACATAACAACACCAGGTACCTCTGGGTTACATCACAACGTCAGGTACCTCTGGGTTACATCACAACATCAGGTACCTCTGGGTTACATAACAACATCAGGTACATGTACCTCTGGGTTACATAACAACACCAGGTACCTCTGGGTTACATAACAACACCAGGTACCTCTGGGTTACATAACAACACCAGGTACCTCTGGGTTACATAACAACATCAGGTACCTCTGGGTTACATAACAACACCAGGTACCTCTGGGTTACATAACAACACCAGGTACCTCTAGGTTACATAACAACACCAGGTACATGTACCTCTGGGTTACATAACAACACCAGGTACATGTACATGTACCTCTGGGTGGCCCAGTAGGTCGCACACATGAGCCATTGCCATAGCAGTACAAAGCCCAACTTTACACTTGAGCGCAAAAGCAATTCTGAAGTTTAGCTCAGAGCCCAAGGCTACAAATGCTCTATGGGATGGTGAAATCTATGCCACCCCCTCCCATAGACCTTGGGCTAAAAGGCTTGTTTACAAGTGTTACTTTGGTATACACTTTTTTACATGCTCCATATCTGCAAACCACCCTTCTTGCTTCATCTTACCATCCATGTACATGTACACACAACATATTTCCCCTTCTTCCTCAACCCCTCCATCTCCCCCTCCCCTCCCCTCCCCTCCCCCCCCTCCCCTCCCCTCCCCTCCCCTCCCCTCCCCTCCCCTCCCCTCCCCTCCCCTCCCCTCCCCTCCTCCCTCCCTCCCTCTCTCCTCCCCTTCCCTCCCCCCTCCCCCTCCCCTCCCCTCCCCCTCCTTACTGGTGAGCCAGCCGGACAGCAGTTGGAACTCCAGGGTGGCTTGGAGGGAGGCGGGGTCACTGCTGTTGGCAAAGGTGAAGCTGTAGTACGAGATGTTGTATTGGTCAGGCTGGGGACCAGAGGGGTAGGCAGCCACAGAGAAGAAGTTAGCAGCTGATGTGGTGGTACCTGGAGAAAGGGAAAGAGGGATAAGGAAAGGAGGGAGGAGGGGGAGGAGAGGGATAAGGAAAGGAGGGAGGAGGGGGAAGAGAGGGAGAGGGAGGATGGGGAAGAGAGGGAGAGGGAGGAGGGGGAAGAGAGGGAGGAGGGGGAGGAGGTGGAAAGGGAAGGGAGGAGAGGGAGGGGAAGGGAGGGAGGGAGAATGGATGGGGGTACAGAAGGTAGAAGTCCACATACCATTGATGATGTCACCATACTCAAAGTAATAAGGTTTGGTAGAGAGAACACCAGAAGAGGTGGGGGTGGGTGCGCTGCTTACCAGCTGCCCTCCAGATCCAGATAGCTGTACGTGTGTGTATGTGTGTGTGGTGTGTAGATGTGTGTAACATGTGTGGTGTGTGCATGTGTAGATGTGTGCAACATGTGTGGTGTGTGCATGTGTAGATGTGTGTAACATGTGTGGTATGAGTAGATGTACATGTATGTACATGTACACGTGTGTGTAGATGTGTGGTGTGTGCATGTGTGGTATGTGTACATGTATGTGTGTGTAGATGTGTGTGTACATGTATGTGTGACCAGTGTGTGTAGATGTGTGTGTACATGTATGTGTGACCAGTGTGTGTAGATGTGTGTGTATGTGTGGTGTGAGTAGATGTGCGTAGATGTGTGTACATGTGTGGTGTGTGTACATGTGTGTACATGTGTGGTGTGTGCATGTACATGTATGACCAGTGTGTGTACATGTAGATGTGTGTACATGTGTGGTGTGTGTAGATGTGGTGCATGTGTCGCATGTGTACATGTGTGCATATGATGAGGACACATACATGTACATGTACATGTACATGTACATGTACATGGGTGCATACATGTTGCATGCAAGAGCAAAATGGAATCAGGTGTAGAGCTAATCAAATGAATCATAGATGTACAGCAAATACCACTGATTGCTATGAAACTACACTCCTCCAGAAGCCATGAAGTTACTCGCTTATCTGACCACTCCACCAAATTCGGACTTGTAGAGTAGTACTGTAGTCAGTAGTTCCCTACACGCTATGAGAAAACCATATTCCTCCTTCCTCCACCTCTACCTCTCCTCTCCTCTCCCTCTCCACCTCTACCCTCCCCTCTCCTCTCCCTCTCCGCCCTCCCCTCTCTGCATCATATAATGGATTGTCCATAACTACCTGTAATAAACTGCCAAATGCACATGTTCATAACTCACACTAACTGCTCTACAAGATGGCGTCCCAGCTGCCTCACTCCCACACACCACCAGCTTGTCAGGATTTGAGGGTGCGGAGCTGAACACATGAATGAGGTTCCTGCACACAGAGCCCTAAGATGGAGGGGTGGAGGGGGTGGAGGGGGTGGAGGGGTGAGGGGTGAGGGGTGAGGGGGTAGGGTGGAGGGGGTAGGGTGGAGGGGTGGAGGGGGTAGGGTGGAGGGGGTAGGGTGGAGGGGTGGAGGGGGTAGGGTGGAGGGGGTAGGGTGGAGGGGTGGAGGGGGTAGGGTGGAGGGGTGGAGGGGGTAGGGTGGAGGGGGTAGGGTGGAGGGGTGGAGGGGGTAGGGTGGAGGGGTGGAGGGGGTAGGAGTGGAGGGGTGGAGGGGGTGGGGGTGGAGGGGGTGGAGGTGTGAAGGGCCCATCAAGTCCTGGCAGAGACCAAAATTGGTCTTCTCTCCTCTACAATATAACATACAAATGTATACAACACACCCACCAACATACACTAACACACCTACAGTGTAATAGTCTAACACCAAACACGGCGGCTAACATCCTAACCCACCCACTAACATCCTAACACACCCACTAACATCCTAACCCACCCACTAACATCCTAACCCACCCACTAACATCCTAACACACCCACTAACATCCTAACCCACCCAATAACATCCTAACCCACCCAATAACATCCTAACCCACCCACTAACATCCTAACCCACCCACTAACATCCTAACACACCCACTAACATCCTAACCCACCCAATAACATCCTAACCCACCCAATAACATCCTAACCCACCCACTAACATCCTAACCCACCCACTAACATCCTAACCCACCCAATAACATCCTAACCCACCCAATAACATCCTAACCCACCCACTAACATCCTAACCCACCCAATAACATCCTAACCCACCCAATAATATCCTAACCCACCCAATAACATCCTAACCCACCCACTAACATCCTAACCCACCCACTAACATCCTAACCCACCCAATAACATCCTAACCCACCCAATAACATCCTAACCCACCCACTAACATCCTAACCCACCCACTAATATCCTAACCCACCCAATAACATCCTAACCCACCCAATAACATCCTAACCCACCCAATAACATCCTAACCCACCCACTAACATCCTAACCCACCCACTAACATCATCTAACTCATCCACTGATGCAGCATGTTGGTGTTAGCATATGTTAGTGGATGTGTTACTAACATTAACACACACTAGCACACCCTCCCAACATTAACACACACTAGCACACCCTCCCAACATTAACACACACTAGCACACCCTCCTAACATTAACACACACTAGCCCACCCTCCCAACATTAACACACACTAGCACACCCTCCCAACATTAACACACACTAGCACACCCTCCCAACATTCACACACTAGCACACCCTCCTAACATTAACACACACTAGCCCACCCTCCCAACATTAACACACACTAGCACACCCTCCTAACATTAACACACACTAGCACACCCTCCCAACATTAACACACACTAGCACACCCTCCTAACATTAACACACACTAGCCCACCCTCCTAACATTAACACACACTAGCACACCCTCCCAACATTAACACACACTAGCACACCCTCCCAACATTAACACACACTAGCCCACCCTCCCAACATTAACACACACTAGCCCACCCTCCCAACATTAACACACACTAGCACACCCTCCCAACATTAACACACACTAGCACACCCTCCCAACATTAACACACACTAGCACACCCTCCTAACATTAACACACACTAGCACACCCTCCCAACAATAACACACACTAGCACACCCTCCCAACATTAACACACACTAGCACACCCTCCTAACATTAACACACACTAGCACACCCTCCTAACATTAACACACACTAGCACACCCTCCTAACAATAACACACACTAGCACACCCTCCTAACATTAACACACACTAGCACACCCTCCAAACATTAACACACACTAGCACACCCTCCCAACATTTCTAGCACACCCTCCCAACATTAACACACACTAGCACACCCTCCTAACATTAACACACACTAGCACACCCTCCTAACATTAACACACACTAGCCCACCCTCCCAACATTAACACACACTAGCCCACCCTCCCAACATTAACACACACTAGCCCACCCTCCCTAAGCTCACGGCATCATAACTCTTCTGACTAGCCAGGCAAGCAGCCACACCAGAGCTGTTACTAGTACTGAGAGAGAGAGTCTGCTGAAGTGACAGGTCCTCATTAAGCAGGGACAGGAGGTCGCTACGGGCAACAATGTGTACATGTATGTAAAGAGCAGGTGGTGTATATACATGCATGAGTGTGTGTGGTGTACTGGCTGTACACGTACATGTACATTGTATGTGTACATGTACGTAATGTATGTGCACAAGTACATGTATGTGTACATGTATGTAATGTATGCGTACAAGCTATGTGTACCCAAAGCATATAAAAGGATGTCCACATATAATCCTTATAACCATGATGGTAGTACAGGCTGTAACCATGAAGGTAGTAAGTACAGGCTGTAACCATGACAGTAGTACATGTAAGGTGCACATGTACATGTAGTACAGGCCATAGTGTACATGTAGTACAGGCTATAGTGCACATGTAGTACAGGCCATAGTGTACATGTAGTACAGGCCATAGTGTACATGTAGTACAGGCCATAGTGCACATGTAGTACAGGCCATAGTGTACATGTAGTACAGGCCATAGTGTACATGTAGTACAGGCTATAGTGTACATGTAGTACAGGCCATAGTGTACATGTAGTACAGGCCATAGTGTACATGTAGTACAGGCCATAGTGCACATGTAGTACAGGCCATAGTGTACATGTAGTACAGGCCATAGTGTACATGTAGTACAGGCTATAGTGTACATGTAGTACAGGCCATAGTGCACATGTAGTACAGGCCATAGTGCACATGTAGTACAGGCCATAGTGTACATGTAGTACAGGCCATAGTGCACATGTAGTACAGGCCATAGTGTACATGTAGTACAGGCTATAGTGTACATGTAGTACAGGCTATAGTGTACATGTAGTACAGGCCATAGTGTACATGCACACTACATGGTGATGCTTGAGTTTCCTGAAATGATTACACCAAGATTTCCTACCACGATGAGGGCTGCTTCAAAATGCACGCATGCACATGTACAGGTCATAAAGTCAGGTCTATTCAAGGGCAAGCCAATGTCCTATTTAGGCCAAGTATTCAGCTGACTGTGTAGTATTAAGAAATGTGTGTGTGTGTGTGTGCAAATGGTGTGTGTGTGTGTGCAAATGGTGTGTACATGTGTGCAAATGGTGTATACATGTGTGCAAATGTGTGTACATGTGTACATCATGTGTATACATACATGTGTGCAAATGTCATGTAACGCATAGGTACATATGTACATGTATGTAGCAAATATGGATTGGACTGGGGAGGAGGGCTAAGGTACATGTACACATGCCAAACAATATGCCATGTATCCAACTGCCTTCATTACTACATGTACATGTACATGTAGTTCTAAATTCGCTACTGAATAGTAATATACTAATAAATTCATTCTCTCATTGGCAGCTCCTCCCCTCCCCCAGTCCCTATTCAACTGGTGTGTTGTGAGCTAAATAGTTTGAAGCACCCCTCCCTCCCTCCCTCCCTGTGTATTAACGCTACGTTCCATACACATTACGCTCCCAAAACGCTATTTTAATCCCACGTATACTGTACGCCAACGTTAATTGCGTGCGACGTAAACGCTACGCATACGTTACGTGTACTTTTTTATGACCGCTACTGTATGTGCATACATACATGTATGTGCACGTACATACATACATGTATGTATGCACATGCACATACATGTATGTGCATGTGCATACATACATGTATGTGCATGTGCATACATACATGTGTATGCACATGCACATACACATACTTGTATGCACATACATATGTGCACATACAGTATACAACATGTATGTGCATGTACATGTACGTGACTGTACACGTCATTATGTGTGATGTGTTCACACGATAGCTTACGCGCTCCCAACAACCACACTTCCCGGCACATCGCCAAAGTTGAGGTGAGTGGCAAAGTGCTCCCCCGAGTACGTGTTTGACTGGTAGTCTGTGTAAGGAGAGAATGGAGGCAAGTTTGATTGGCTGTGAAGTGTACATTAACAGAGGAGAGATAACTTTGATTGACTGTGCAGTAAGTTTGATTGACTGTGCAGTAAGTTTGTCTGACTGTGCAGTGTACATTGTCTACGAGATGGTAGCACTACAGAGGGGCTACATGTAGTAAAAAAAACCCCTAGAGGGTATTAATGCACCCTAGGGATGTACATGTACAGTGTACATGTACCTACATGTACATGTACTGGGGGGGGGGGGGGGGCAGTAGGGTCCCTAGCAATCATTGGACGGGTGGGGTGGACATTGGAACTACACACACCATACTCAATAAGATAATGTTACATCACAGACGTTATGCTATCACTACTCAGTGTCATATCATTAACACACATTTCAAGAAACGCGACTTCCAGGAAGATAACAATATACAATTCTCATATCATTAACACACATTTCAAGAAACGCGACTTCCAGGAAGATAACAATATACAATTCTCATATCATTAACACACATTTCAAGAAACGCGACTTCCAGGAAAATAACAATATACAATTCTCCCCCAAATACTATTATCAAGCACCCTGAAGACCACACCCATACATAATGATGATACCTACATGTACATGTACTTCCAAACTGATAACCTACCCCAACATTCTCCCAAGGGCAATGTCTATGTGCAAGCATGTGTGTGTGTGTGTGTGTGTGTGTGTGTGTGTGTGTGTGTGTGTGTGTGTGTGTGTGTGCAGGCATGTGTGTGTATGTTGTGTGTGTAAGTGTGTGCAGGCATGTGTGTGTATGTTGTGTGTGTAAGTGTGTGCACGGCATTTGTATATGAAGTTGTGTGTGTGTGTGCACGGCATTTGTATATGAAGTTGTGTGTGTGTGCACGGCATTTGTATATATGTAGTTGTGTGTGTGTGCACGCATGTGTGCGTACATGTACATGTTGTGTGTGTGTGTGCGTGTGTGTGTGTGTGCACGCATGTGTGCGTACATGTACATGTACATGTACATGTTGTGTGTGTGTGTGTGTGTGTGTGTGTGTGTGCAGAATGTGTGTGCACATGTACATGTGTGTGTGTGTGCAAAATGTGTGTGTACGTCATGTACATGTTGTGTGTGCAGAATGTGTGTGTACATGTACATGTTGTGTGTGTGTGTGTGCATGCATGTGTGTGTATGGTGTGTGTGTAAGTGTGTGTATGGTGTGTGTGTAAGTGTGTGTATGGTGTGTGTGTAAGTGTGTGCATGGCATTTGTATATGTAGTTGTGTGTGTGTAAGTGTGTGTATGGTGTGTGTGTAAGTGTGTGCATGGCATTTGTATATGTAGTTGTGTGTGTGTGCACGCATGTGTGTGTACATGTACATGTTGTGTGTGTGTGTGCAAAATGTGTGTGTACATGTACATGTTGTGTGTGCAGAATGTGTGTGTACATGTACATGTTGTGTGCGTGTGTGTGCATGCATGTGTGTGTATGGTGTGTGTGTAAGTGTGTGCATGGCATTTGTATATGTAGTTGTGTGTGTGTGCACGCATGTGTGTGTACATGTACATGTTGTGTGTATGTTGTGTGGTCGCATGTGTGTGTGTGTATGTTGTGTGTGTGTGTGTGTGTGCAAGCATGTGTGTTGTGTGTGAAAAAATAATCCTGCTAGGGTTACCATGACCCCCGCTAAGATAACATGCCACCATCCCTCCCCCTCTGCCTCGGAATGGGCCGTTGATACTAGGGGTATCACTATGGGCGCAGGAAGTACATGTATGAGAAGGGAGGGGAACCTCTTTAGTTGTTACTAAAGATATTAGAACATGACCACACCACATATTGTGGTAATGTAGTGGTGTTTGTATCCATTTAATGCACACCCTCTAGGCCAATGACATTTGGGCCAAAGCACAATATTGCTTAGGATGAGTTACAAATTTTTATTTTTAGCTTTGCAGTTGGTTGAAAAGATGATTTATTCCCACCCTATACATACACTAAAATAGGCCTAGCATTGACTGTCGGTAAACAAAAAACCGTTTGACATATAAAATGCATACGAGTGGTAGGTGTGTGTGTGTGTGTGTGTGTGTGTGTGTGTGTGTGTGTGTGTGTGTGTGTGTGTGTGTGTGTGTGTGTGTGTGTGTGTGTGTGTGCGTGTGTGCGTGTGCGTGTGCGTGTGCGTGTGTGTGTGCGCGCGCGCGCATGTGTAAGTAGTGGTGTACGGCAGCTGGTGTATGTGTGTGTACTTTGGTGTGCGTGTGTGCGAGTCTTGTCTCGAAAACTTACCTACAAGTCTTGTATTGTACGAGTACCCTTGAAGAGGTTGGCGGATATTGACAGTTGGCGGCGACAACTGTGCTTGTGCTAGCACAACAACGCTGGATACAGCCCACAGCAATCGCAAGTAAGCCATTGATCTTGATGTAATATACGGCCTACATGTACATGTACATCCGTCCGTTTGTTTTAAAATTATTAAATTTTGAAAATGATGAAGTTAGTTCATGATTTTGAACAAGATACAGTAGCAATATGTACATTAACGCTGGCACTGTACAGTCGTTCAGTAGAGGAAGGTTTATCAGGTCATGCGTCTCATTGTGGTGGATAGATGGAAAGCCATCATGAGAGCTTCAGGTAAACCAATGGAGTCCACTGCAATTAGGTAGACACTCCCATCCTAAAGCATCACACAGGCTACTAATATATTATTTAGTCTAGGTAGTAGGTTAATTTAATGTTATCTGTACTGTTTAATATAAAGATAATACGGAGCAGGTTAAATAAATGTGTACATTTTAACTAATAATCACACATTTAAGGCGGGCTGGGTATCACCTTAAATTGGTCAGATACATCGGCCGTTCAGGCAGGGAAGCTCCTTGCAACTCTGTGCTAATGTGTGTATGTGTATGTGTGTGTATGTGTGAGATGGCCCCTATAATCTCCCTTAACCCCTTCCATCCCAACAGCAGTGAGCTTGTCTTGAAGGGGCTGCAGTGGAGGAGGCAGAGGCCAGGAAGCACAGGGTAAATGACCCCAAGTGTTAAGAGCTGGGTTGGGCGTGCAGCCCGCTTGCGATGGAGACTTACGTGTACATGTATGGAAACTGGGGAAGGGAAGCCCACTCTACTTTCTCTAGCCTGGCTTCTCACCTGTCACTTCTTCCCACATATGTAAGGCTCTCACTGAGCTCTGCAGCAAGCTGAACTTCACCCTGGTTTGGGCCTTGGCTAGAGCCTTACTGGCACAATGTACACCCTCCCTTAGCCTCTTGATCATCCCTTGGCCTCCAGGACATCCCTTGGCCCCTTGGTATTTCCATGTATCATGATGTAAATTTGTATTTATTATTTTTGAAGCCTCATGAGGTAGAATGCCAGGGCACTTTTGGCCAGATGTGTCCCTTCAACCACATCTTGTTTCTTTTTATATAGTTGTGAGTATGTATAATCCGTATTAATACTTGTAATACCAGTATCACTAATTAAAATCAAAAGCATACCTCTGTGACAAGCAAATTAGTTGGACATTGATGATTGTTATCTCTTATGACCCTTTTCATCAACCCTTTTCTACTGCAACAGGCGTGTGGGCTCGATGGAATCAGGTGTACACTGAGCTTCTCCCTGCTCCTCCTCCTCTTCCTCCTCCTCCTCCTCCTCCTCCCCCTCCTCCTCCTCCTCCTCCTCCCCCTCCTCCTCCTCCTCCCCCTCCTCCTCCTCCTCCTCCCCCTCCTCCCCCTCCTCCTCCCCCTCCTCCTCCTCCCTCTCCTCCTCCCTCCTCCTCCTCCTCCTCCTCCTCCTCCTCCTCCTCCTCCTCCTCCTCCTCCTCCTCCTCCTCCTCCTCCTCCTCCTTCTCCTCCTCCTCCTCCCATCCTCTCAGCCATCATGTACATTAGAGGTTCAAGGTCTTTCCTTCACCATGTCCACCACACAGCATACCATCCTTCCTTGAGCCCCCGCAGAGGATGGACCTACTATAGCTAGTCATTAACTTTTATTGTGTTTTTTTTGTCTACATATTATTTGGGTTTCATGTGCATGTGTTATTTGTTGTATATCAGGGGGAAAAAGAAACCGGCAAGTAAAGCCACCTTATCTAAAGGTTTTATCTTTTGTCTTATTGTATTGTATGTATTGTATTACAATAAAGTGATGGTTTATTTTAATTAAATGTGGTTGGTTAGTATTATTGTTATTATATAAGAGCAGGATTTCAAGCAAAGCACAAAACACGTAATATGTATAAATATGCACACGTAACCACAGGCAACATTATAACTATACTAAACTAGAGGCTGCCTTGCAATCCTTGCACAGGCATTGTTTTTCTGTCATGCAATGACTAGTCTTTGGCTGCCATCCTGCCCAGAGTAAATTGGTATACTAGCTGTGCCCCACCCACCAAATGACTCGTCAGCCAGAGGAACAAAAAGTACATGTTCAGCATCTAAACTTCTTCCTCTTTTGTTCCGCTCTCCATGCAATGAGCAGCACCGACTGTGAAACATGGCGGCAATTATTATTAGGTGATGGATTATGTGCGTGCAGCTGGTCTAGTTTTTTTGATTTGTCTATAAGCTCCCAGCTACATCCAACCTCTAGGTGAGCTGATAAGGATACACTGCAGAATGCATTGAACAATACAATCTTGTGCCTGTTTGATACATCGCCTCCACACTAGCAGGTTGTGCAGTGATAACCTAATTTTGTCCGATGCTGCTAAGAGGACAAACTAGAGAATTACCCTCAGGAGATGCTGATTGTTGTTATTATTATTAGGAACTGAGGCACTGAGCCAATGTACTGCCTGCTGGCTGTCACACTGATGAGGCAGAATGCAAGAGCCATTCTCCTCAGATGTGCCCATGCTCCCCTTCATAAGTATTAAATTGTGTTATTTAGGATTATTGTATTTTTCAACATGCACTAGCTATCACTATTATAGTCTCTAACTATTAAGTTAACTGTAACAATACAAGATACGCATAACATTAAACTACCTATAACTAATGATACACAGCACAAAAACACAAGCAGCAATATGTCCTGCTCTTTGCTGGTGGTGCTATCCTTGCTGTGGCATTGGTACGAACCAGCTGAACATTATTATCATTATTATGGAAAAAGAACGTAATAGAAATGTTCATGTATAACTATCGGTACTAATTTACATGTACAAAGGCTGCATGGCAATCATTGCCCTGGCATGTTGCCTCTGCATACACGGTTTTGCCTTGTTAGTGTGACATGATATTCTTATTATGGTACAGATTGAATACATTTTAAAAACAAACTTTCATGTGTATAACTACTGACTTGCATGCAATTCTTATTTTTTAAATACAATAATGCATAAACTAATACATATGGCTAACAACTACACAACCTAACTTATACTGACTCACTCACACGCATAATTAAAAGTTGATGTGAGTCTCTGTGTATTTGGTGCTGAAAGATTGTCCTTTATTAAGGACCTTGGGCATCGTCTGCACCAAACCACTGGAGACTCACAATCCTACCAGTTCCTACTCCGGTACCTTTCTGTGGCAATCAAGAGAGGAAGTTCCACATCTGTCTAGTTCTTTTGAATGGCTTAGAGGAATACTTCTTCCTCTTTTGGGACTCAGCCTCAGCTGCTACCAATCCTGCATGGACCTCTTTCAGCAGTGGTGAGATGTGATGGTGCCAAGGTGTCTCTGCATGTAGCATTCCACACAAGGAGTTTCCCCTCTTTCCAGGGAACCATTGAAATACCATCTGGCCTTTTACCATCTGATCTAGCTACTCCAGAAGGCTCCAAACGAGCAGATATCTTTGCAGCTGACAGTGCTCTGTGGATGATGTCATTTAAGCTAGAATGCCTGGAGTGGTGACCTTCACTCCATCTACAGCTGAGGCCTTGAGTAGCAAGGTCATTCACATGAGAACCACAATGGCAGCTAGTGTTGCCATTCACATGAGAACCACAATGGCAGCTAGTGTTGCCCCCCCCCCCCCCCCCCCCCCCCCCCCCTGTTCCTACGCCCTTGTAGGGTCTCCTAGTTAGGCTTTGGATGGTCTTGTCTGCTCAGCCATTGGAGTAACAGACAGTGCCTGGAAATAGGCTCACCTTGGTTTGAGGTTCGTGGGCTTAGGCCTTCATTCTCTCTCTCTTGCCATGCAGCCTTCATTGCCTCATCAGGCCTGGGCCTTTCCAACAATTACCACACAATCACGACTGCCTAGCTGTCCCACAAGATCGACGAGGATCAGTTCAAATATTTGTTGGAAGCATCCTCCTCCCCAGCCAACAAAGCCCGACTTCTGTCTGCTTCAGCCCCTCATGCAGCTTCATGGCTGTCAGTGGTCCCCTCCATATCATGGGCTTAGGCCTACACATGGAGTGCAATGAGTTCCAGACTACAGTGAGGTGGTGGCTGTATAGGACTGTGTGACCCTTTTGCCCGGATGTTGCTCTTCATCCCTTGGGTCACCACACTGTAACCTGCAGGCATGGGGGAGGTGTGGTGGTGAGGCACAATCAGTAGCTTGCATGATGTCATTGTGGACTTCTGTCGACCAATGAGCTCATCTGAGTGTAAGAGTGGAGAAGGGTCAAAGTTGATAACTGTTCTATCTAGAAAGAATTATCCTGACATTTGCCCTAATAAGGACCAGGTTTTAGCCTTACCAGTTTTACAAATGATAATCATCAAGATGCATGCATGCACAAAATGCTAATTATTAAGGTCAAGCACAAATGCCATCCTTTAAAAAAATTAATCTTATTTATTTTTTATTAGGCACCAAAAGTGTCTTATTGTTTGGGTATGTTTGTGGATCAAAAATCACTACAAGTTATACTACTATTAATAACATTGGTGAGATCCAATGCCAGAGCATTAATTCCTGCAACGAGAATGATGTTATGTGCATATGGTGTACGTACACGTACATGTATCTTGCAGTTATATCAATTTTGATACGTTTATGATTGTAATCACGTTTTCCAAATATAGTGGGCGCTCCGGATTCCAGCATGCCGTATACAAGGCACTCCCATAGCGCATTTGAATTCACACTTTACTACACTATTCATGGCCCACGCATTAATGAATTGCGCACTTTAGCAATTGTTGACACAGGAGAGCAGCCGGTTTGCAAGTAACGACACTAACCACCTTGGTACCGTGTATTAACTCCAACTGCCCCCCTAATTAGAAAAGCCTCGTGTTTAAACGAGCGTATCCCTAGTTGTAACTAATACTAACCCTGCTAACGCCTCTACATTTCAGGACTGGATACTTCGAAAAACGGTACGCAGTAGCGTTTACGGTCATGGAAAAATGCGCTCGTTTATTAAAAACACAGGGGCCTTTTTTCTTTTTAAAAATGGAGCGATATAGATTGAGTTCAGTTCTAAATATACGAATATACGGTCTGGCTGGTGAGAGATCTCTTCCTTTTTTTCTGGGTTTCTGTGCATAAACCCTTGAACCACAAGTGGCCTGGCCTTCCATTTATAAAGGGATTTATGCGTCCATCTTCCTGAACCACTTTTTGTACAGTGTCACAGAGATCTTTCCTGTTGATGGGAAACCCCGGCATATTTCAGATACTTTATACAAAATGAGGGCAACATGGTCTCTTCATGCAGCTTTAGTAAGCAGTGACGGCAGGCCCATTCTTCCATTGCCATCTAATTTGCCATACAATGTGGACCAAGGCACACTAAATGCATGAAGGTGATTTCTGGACATATGACCTTCACACACTTTTTGCAGTGCAGATTCCATATTCTTCTAGACTGCCTTCACAACCATGCAGGAATTTTCAATTAAGTGCATGTGAAAGAAATCATTTGTATGTTCCAATTTTCTCTTCTATATGAAATACGTATTGTGCTATTATTATGATATAGCCGGCAAAGCAGATTGCAAAAATATTAAGTGTATTAGCTAATCCTACTTAGAATCTGCAAGGTAAAATATTCTTACATAAAATAAAATGGCATAATAAATATCCATCACACAACTGAACAATAAACATTTCAGTTTGGAGAGCAATGGGTCCTGCACTGGTACAGAAAGCAAATTCGTATATATCACACATATCTACATGTAGGCCAATTGCATGCAAGTAAATACGCTTATATCAGCCCCCATCCGAACACTGCTTCCCGCCCTCAGACGCACCTGCCGTGTACATAATAGCTTCCTTGCATCACCACAAGCTTCAAAACAATAGTCTTAGGTTCAGTTGTATACTTTGTTTTATTTGGAGTGTTCGGCACCCATGCCGAACACTCCTAAGTGATTTGAATTCCACTTGGAGTGTTCGACAGCCTTCGAATTCCACCAATTCTTCACTGTTTTGTATTGTAAAATACTTTACTCTGTTGCACGCTAACTGGTCAAGTATAAAACAGCATATAAATATTATTTGAAACAGCTAACCTCGTTAACAGCTGGTTGCCCCTACCGTACTCTTAACACTTGCGCACCGTTTGACGCGCCATTTTGACCAAAATTAACAAAATAAATTATAATTCACGAATAATATTTTTCTGTACAATGTAAAATGTACTCTCTGATTATACACTCATTGGAGAACATTTTTCAGCCTGTGTTGGAATTTTCAAGCTTCCGGTAAGCCTTTGCACCTCATTTGAATCGTAGACTGCCGAACACTTCCCCCTGCCGAACTTACCTTACGCTACCCTAGGCCTACGATCGCGGCAATATCAGCTCAGAGAAATTGATGCAAGAAACCAGCTCGTTCGAAATGTACTAATCATAAGCGAACTGACTTTGATTTGTAGCTGAAGCTGTCCGTCGTCATGACACGTGAAGAGGGAGGTCTCTTTTGGCTACTCGAATTACTGCCCGTACATGCATGTATTTGATCTCGTCCCCAAGTATATAATGTTTTAACTTAATTAGAAGTAATTATTTAATATCGTAAACGCGTATCCGGATGAATACCTAAGTACCTCCGAATGGAGATGCACAAACCGGTTATTTCGAATAGAACTTATCCAATAATCGATTTTTCCGAGTAATGCTAAATTACTATTCGAACGGATAGGTTTTTGCGAATATCCGAATAACCCGAATTAACCTGATAACCGGTTACACACCCTACGCCCAACGTTATCGCCAGTTCTATACATCCACACTGCAATTTTGTTGCTGGACTGAGGTTCTAGTTTCGGTACAGGTCTTTTTTGCTGGCAGGAACTGGCTGCTGCAGTTTCATTTTAATTTCAGTTGCCTGAGTTGTCTCTTTGGCGAGTCGGCGACCCTATATCACATATGCTGCCAATAATACCGACAGTAAATGCTTGGTTTGAACCTGACCATGAAGTGGTCTTGCTCCTAACAACAGCGTAAACGTTTTAAATTACAATGTAACTTCTATTGGACAGCACATGTGCAAAATTGAAGCGATTTACTAATGCGACTAGATCTAATGTAATTATATTCATTGGACCAAATAGAGCGGACCTAGCGGCAGGCGGGGGGGATGCAAATGCACCCAATTACACCCTCTATGGCTACGGGCCTGTTGATTTAGAAAACACGACATTGAGCCCGACCTTCGCGTATTTGCTACGCCCAACTAACTGAAACTCAGACCGCTGCATGCATATATTTTTTAATTTAGCTTTTATTAAGACCATGACAACTTTTAACGTTTATAATTTACGTTTTTTTTTAAGATACATGCATGCAGGACCTTCACATATACTGATCAGTAATAGTAGTACTAGTGAAGTAGTGATATCAAGTCATTTCTTCTGCAATAAGTAATTATGTATGAAGGCAAATTAACAATATACAATGCATTACATGCACATGCAAACTGCCCGCGACTGAAAATGCCAATCTCATAAGGTCTATAGGGAGATAAGTTCAGACTTTTTTGGTTCATAGTTTATATTTATGCATGCTGGCGATGACTGATCATGAGTTGTGGTAGCGCACTCTACTTCTTTATATAATCCAGGACTTTTGAGGTACTTCAAAATAGACATACCAACTTAAGCGGCACACATTCTTTGAGGAGGCACACACATGAGATAGAGCACAATAATCAGTGCTCAAAAGAACTGTTACAGTATTACATGTATATACAAATATTAATATATGCAGGCATGTTGCAAAACGTGCAATAATTGTCCTCCATTTTGTTCCACATTATTATTGCAGGATTATTAACACTTTTGAGGTCCACTCAAAAATTTGCTTCGCGTAGGGTTACGGGGTGGAATGGGAGAGAGTTCGACATAGGTCGAAGGTTCGTCTTCATCCTCTTGTGTACATTTAAATTTAAAAAAACTTACTTTACCAGACCTCATTATAACTATTGGAAAAAGTGCTATAACTTTATACCGTGCAAAAACACCTATAGATCGGGATAGCGGACATCTTTGAGAGGTGTTTGGACATGCAATGTAGTGTATAACCTTGTATTGTACAACATTTCATAAAAATCTAACGATGCTGTTTTTTCGCCCGGAATTCGGTAGGCCATACATGTACATGTAGTGTGTATATATGACATTACATTATACGACATTACATTATACGATGCGCATGCATGCTCAATAGTAACTACTTAATTTTATTCTTCAGATTCAGACTTTAAAATGAAACACAATTCATTAATTCAACTGGCTGACAGACCAGGAAGCTGAGGCGCAGGCATTGTTACATTGTGTGCAGTGCGCTAACTAGCTGGCATCTGCAATGAGCCGCGGATCTGCTAGATCTGAATACCGCTTTATTGAATAATGATATTTGTCATGCACAAGTATAAAACTGCATAATTTGTATGCTTGATTTCGTTGCCAATTTTAGGTTTGAGTTAAAATTTCATTTCGTTTTATGCTTGAAGTGTTCCTACCGTTCGAGTGTGACTCACTGTGCCCGTGTCTGCGACTCTGAAGACAAAGTACAAAAACTATCAGACCTCTTGCGGACTGGTAAATCAATTGGCCACAATATTTGCCATGTTTGGTTGGATGGTGGAGTTTTTCAATTAACAATTGAAAAGATGAAGGGAAGTAAGTATGTTGTTGCATATTGGAAGGAGAATAAAACATATGATGATGCAACAGATTTTGACATGTCTTTCTTTGAACTAGCAGCAGACCTTTTGGATGAATTGGTTATTTGATTAGTGTTTTCATAACCCTAAGTATGTATTGTTATTAAAGTTATTGAGCCACAAAAAACTATATCGCTTGCATAGTGAACCTTTAACAGAATAATTTGAAAGGGCATCTATTAACCTACCTTTACTGAAAATTCCCTCCAGATATGGTATACGTTGCAAACGTTACGTGGGATTTAACTTACGGACGCACGTTTTAATGAAGCTAAAAATTTAATGCATTTTTTTACGCTTTAAAACGCTATATCTTCCGTATTCTAAATCCACTGTCTAAATCATAAACTTATGATGTTGGTATCATTAAGTATGGTTTAATGCACCCTTCACATCGGTGTTATTATCTCAGCGCATACCTACTACAATGTATAATAATTTTAAAATATAGCTAGTAAAAATATTATACCGCGGTATACCCTACCATCAATGCTATACCCATTGTATTGCCAGACTAAAGATAGCCCGGCATTGTTATTTATTGTCACTACCTCCCCGAGTCGGGATTGGGTAATTTGCGCGCCTGTTGCCTTCCTTGGATGTGGTAGCCGTTTCTCAGGCTCCCTCTCCGGAATCGAACCCCAATTCTCCGTCACCCGTTGCAACCATGGTAGGCCACTACCCTACCATCGAAAGTTGATAGGGCAGAAATTTGAATGCACCATCGCCGGCACGAGGCCATGCGATTCAAGCCCGACTGTCAAGTGGCCACGTTATACATGTATAGTCTGCGTAGGTATACTTAGAACATGTAGATGATATTAGCCACCACATTATTTAAAAAATAAAGAGGCAGCCCCAGTATTAACCGAGGGGAGGGGCCAGGCACACGAGGGGCGCCAAATAGGGGCGTGGCATATCATACTTTGTATACGCGCGTAACCGTTCCGGCTAATGCGTTAGAAGCTAGATTATGCTTCGCATGTTGTAATCTCTTTGGATTGTAGCAATTGGCGGGGGGAAGGCCGGGGGCGTCATACTGTAGAATTTAAGTCCAATGCCAGCCATAAATTTCAAATGGTATATGGGACAGTGTCCAGCAAAATCGGGCTTGTGAGTTTATAATTTATCACTATAAAAATTGCATGTTACACTAAGCAACATATCTTTGCAACGGTACAACCTTTACCTTTAAAAATTCGTACACTTGTTCTCACATCATCTCTCTATGTGAAAACCGATTTTTGTGCTCTAATTATTTTCCATGCCGCGAGTACAAAGATTACTAACCCAACGGGTTAGAATTCAACATTTCTCCATGTACGAGTGCGGAAAACGCATCAAATTTGGGTTGTACATAGAGGAGTCCTGTAGCTATTGATTTGTCCTGTTCGTTAATTCTTGTATCATCCGTTACAGAGATACAGTTGAGCAAACTACATGCATGTTTTCCCGCTTGATTCGCGCCAAAGATATAATCACCGCCTCCCCATACATTGAGCGGGACGCGATTTGCCAAAATCATTGGCGCGAATCAAGCGGGAAAACATGCACGTAGTTTGTTCAACTGTATCTCCGTAACGGATGATACAAGAATTAACGAACAGGACAAATCAATAGCTACAGGACTCCTCTATGTACAACCCAAATTTGATGCGTTTTCCGCACTCGTACATGGAGAAATGTTGAATTCTAACCCGTTGGGTTAGTAATCTTTGTACTCGCGGCATGGAAAATAATTAGAGCACAAAAATCGGTTTTCACATAGAGAGATGATGTGAGAACAAGTGTACGAATTTTTAAAGGTAAAGGTTGTACCGTTGCAAAGATATGTTGCTTAGTGTAACATGCAATTTTTATAGTGATAAATTATAAACTCACAACTGTCCCATATATGCTATACAAAATTATGTAGATCAGGGAATTACCTATCCCAATCAACTCTGTCAGAGGATGTAGATGCAAGTGGCAATCACTTCCAATAAGTACATACATGTACAAGTGTGTGCACTTCGGCTTATTTCCACAATAACACATGTAAGGTTCATCAGTCCTTGCCACTTGTTTACAAGTAAAACTCCAACATGGAAGTAATGCTATGTCAAACTTACACACAATGCGATGCCAACATATCATGATTTAGTACAGGTTGCAAATATTTGTATCACTGCATGGTAATCTCATCGACATATGTCCATTATTATGTAAATTTGCATCTATATAATTCGTATCACTGAACAGATTGATAAAAGTTTGGACTTTGCATTAAATGCATGACCTTCCTGAAAATTAAATATGCCAGGCAAATGCGAAATTGTGTCTATACGTGACACCAATTAACCGGACTCAATTCCCTAGGGAATATAGTCCTCCCCTCGGACCGCATTCCCTGCATGGTATACATCATAAAATACGCACGTAAGGGCTGGCATGCATATTTGATTCGAAAAGCACTGAAAAGTCAATGATCGCAGGTCGCCATACATATATGCGTACGCTGGATAAGATACGCTAAGCTTACATGTATACATATAAAATCGTGTAGAATTGGTACGTGAAAGCAAAGTAGAATAAATGAAGCAAGTAAACGAAAAATTTACAAGAAAAATGCCGATAATTGAGTGTACTGGATAAATCTCAATTCGCCGAACCGGTAATAAAAGAAGGAGTACATTTCAGCCCCAATCACATGAATTTCACAGACAAATATGCTGCTCATGCAGTTGCTGGATCAATTTGCTGAGAGTGGGAGGTGGGAGAAAGAGATATGGAAGAGAAGTGAGCTCAACAAATTGACCAGATCAGCCTGGCACTCCCCTTGGGGTATTACCACAAATTCCCCACACACTTGGACTACATGCTCGCTCTATACTCCTGTGTACTGAATAGGAGAGAAAGAAATGGGATGAGAGAGGAAGGAGTGGGGGTTAAAAAGAGGAAATATATGCACAAATAGATCAATTTGCTTCAATTGGAAATTGCCCAAAAGCCCTAGATGAGGTATTCATCTATAAAAATGCAATACGTATAAGGTGCATCTCGCAACACATAAAGTGAAGCCAGAAGGCACAAAAATACTTTAATATACCACATAGAAACACAAGGACACTGGAGACTGTCCCTACAAGATATATAAATTTTTGACAAAACCTACACAAAGACACCCAGCCCCATGGGAGAACTTCATTGACATCAACAAAGGCACCAAAGCAGCCTCCCAATCATGTAGCTGTTTTGTTTCTTGTCATACAACACTGATAAAGCAGCCAGTTGAATAATTGTAATAAATGCATTACATGCAATTATTGATTTACATGGGCATAAATACGGTATCTTGCTACATACTTCATGATAAATGCCATCTGCCTAATACCCAAAGACAAATAAGCACTCAGAGAGACTGAGGAATACTACAAAGACATCACACTGTACCTCTTATGCTATTTTAATGTGCCTATAGCTGCTGCACAAAGGCAAGCAGACATGTGGGACATTACAAAGGCATCACACTGTACCTCAACTTGCTAATTTGATGCGGCCTGCTACACAAAAACACAGACACTTCGAGAAGCTGTGAGGCAGTCTGTTTTATTCATACATATACATTGTAATGCTCTAAGTCTCTTGAGTGTTTGTGTTTGTCTTAGTTTAGCAGATGCATTCAAACTTCCAAGATGAGGCATAAATACCTATATAGTGTGGTGTAATTGTAGTGTCCCACAGCCTCTCCGGGTGTCACTTTGTAGTAGACACATGGCAGTATTTGCTGTATTTAATAAAAGCCATGCCCATGGAACTACAATTGTTAAACTGAATAACTGGCTGCTTTAGCAGTGTCATATCACAAGAAATGAAATAGCTAAACGGTCAGAAGGCTGATCCAGTTGGTTGTCTTTGTTGATGTCAATGAAGTTCACTTGCAGGACTGGATTTGTGTATGTTTTGTCGAAAAATGATATCGTAGGGACAGCATCTCCAGTGTCTTTGCATTTCTTACTAATATTCTCACATGTCTTTATGCCTTCTGGCTTGCCGTTGCGTGTTTTTGCGGTAAAAAGGTGTGCCCATATATGTATAAGGGTAAATGCACGCACATACGACACACTGACCTTAAAAAGATTGATTGCATCCAGTAGTAACACATGGTTCTCCCTAGGTGGGTAGCTCCAGGTGATCATTCAATGCTGTCGTACCGGTCACATTGGACACACTCAGCTACGTCCCTTGCTAGCCTACCAGGGTGACAGCACAAAAACACCAAGGTACCAGTACACTTACATGACAGAAACATCACCAATGACCCACTTGACATATGTGAGCACAAGGTATGGGCTTGGCCCCTCCCACTTTAAGACCGTCGCTTGATAGCCTACCAGGGTGACAGCACAAAAACACCAAGGTACCAGTACACCTGCATGACAGAAACATCACCCATGACCCACTTGACATATGTGAGCACAAGGTATGGGCTTGGCCCCTCCCACTTTAGGACCGTCCCTTGATAGCCTACCAGGGTGACAGCACAAAAACACCTAGGTACCAGTACACCTGCATGACAGAAACATCACCCATGACCCACTTGACATATGTGAGCACAAGGTATGGGTTTGGCCCCTCCCACTTTAGGACCGTCCCTTGCTAGCCTACCAGGGTGACAGCACAAAAACACCAAGGTACCAGTACACTTGCATGACAGAAACATCACCAATGACCCACTTGACATATGTGAGCACAAGGTATGGGCTTGGCCCCTCCCACTTTAGGACCGTGGCTACGTCCCTCGATAGCCTATCAGGGTGACAGCACAAAAACACCAAGGTACCAGTATACCTGCATGATAGAAACATCACCCATGACCCACTTGACATATGTGAGCACAAGGTATGGGCTTGGCCCCTCCCACTTTAGGACCGTCCCTTGATAGTCTACCAGGGTGACAGCACAAAAACACCAAGGTACCAGTACACCTGCATGACAGAAACATCACCCATGACCCACTTGACATATGTGAGCACAAGGTATGGGTTTGGCCCCTCCCACTTTAGGACCGTCCCTTGCTAGCCTACCAGGGTGACAGCACAAAAACACCAAGGTACCAGTACACTTGCATGACAGAAACATCACCCATGACCCACTTGACATATGTGAACACAAGGTATGGGTTTGGCCCCTCCCACTTTAGGACCGTCCCTTGATAGCCTACCAGGGTGACAGCACAAAAACACCAAGGTACCAGTACACCTGCATGACAGAAACATCACACATGGCCCACTTGACATATGTGAGCACAAGGTATGGGCTTGGCCCCTCCCACCTTAGGACCGTGGCTACGTCCCTTGCTAGCCTACCAGGGTGACAGCACAAAAACACCAAGGTACCAGTACACCTGCATGACAGAAACATCACACTTGGCCCACTTGACATATGTGAGCAGAAGGTATGGGCTTGGCCCCTCCCACTTTAGGACTGTGGTAACATCCCTTGCTAGCCTACCAGGGTACTTCATGCACAGCAAAAAACACCAAGGTACATGTACACCTGCCTGACAGAAGCATCACACATGACTAACTACGTAGGGAAGAGCTGTGTCTGTATATGTAATTCTATTTGTCTGTACTTGGTGAAGAGGAGCTAGTGTCATACGTGTATCTTGTACTTATTTTTTAAAAGTCTTGTCTGTATGTATGTGTGTATGTGTACTTATTGAAGATATGTGTGTATTCATGTATGCATTCACCCATGTGTTCTGTCTCACACGCATGCAGTTCGGCTCCTGGTAGGTTCGTCAGGGAGCCTTTCTCTGTTGTCCTCAGCAGCAAGCTCTACTTGTGAACAAGAAGCATTAACCAACAGTTGCTAATGTTTTATTTTGTGTTTGTAACATGTTGCTTTGTAATGATGATGATCATGGCTGTCATATGCACAACACGAGTACAGATGGTCAATGTAGTTTAGTCCCATTTGATTGGTCAATAATCCCTAAAAACAGATTGGTTAGGATCATTCTATCAGCGCAGCTGTAGTAATTGATGTTGTAAATTTATACATATATATGTGTACACACATACATATCAGTGTAATCAATTTTCTGAACATACTACTGCTGGAACTATTGAGGCCTGGAACTACATCCTAAAACGAATAGACCACAAAGAAAAGCATATGAGACCAGATGTGTTCATTCAGAAGCACTACCCTGTAATAGTAGGAAGGCAGCGTCAGTACTATGATGACTTAAAATCAAAAAACAGGAAACGCGTTAAGGTTGGCAAAACCTTTTCCAGTATTGCAGCTAGTTTGTTAATATTACTATATGCAGCAATCTATAAAGGTTAAGCCATCTCGTCCTTTGCTTGAGAAGTGGTCTAAAAGGAAGAAAGAAAATGCAGCTCCAAATCCATCACTTGGTTACTTTCAACAGAAACCATCTACGCTATGGAGCCACCTATTTTCTGTCTCAAGGTAGAAAATATAGGAATTTAAACCTATTTATGTAACTTGTATATCCAGCCAGGATACAGCAGACATAACAGACAAACCTGAAATAAGCACAGACTGAAGAGAGGTGTAAGAATTTTAATTTCATGTATGCTGTGCCTATAAAATATAGCGGTCTTTAGTACTTTACAATTCTTTGTATAGATGATAATGTACTAGTATATAAACAATTAAAATTAATTGAGAACGGTTTACATTTTTATACCATTATACAATAAATAGATGCTACATGTCTTGATGGGTCTTACTATTGTCAGGAAACCTGAAGCATTGATTATTTCTGAGGGTGCAGCCCCAGGGTGTCTGATTTGCAGAAGCACAGAGTAGTGTTATATTACCAAGGTAGACAGAAAATGCAGTACGCATTTTAAAAATACTATATAATTGCAGGCAATGTGAAATGTATCATGCAAAAGCCACAGGATGTTCTACTTAAGAACTGTGTGCTATAGTGGTACTGATGAGGATACATAATGATTGTATTCTTGTATGTCATAACAATTTTACTTTCAGCTTCATCATGGAAAGTATGCAAACAAGGAGTTATTACATGCTGAGGTACAATGCTCTCATCCAGAGTCATGTATTGTCAGAAGCAGAGATGAGTGGATTAGTTACAGTGACTCAATAGTCAGGAAGATATCAACTCCTAACTATAACTCATCCAGATATGTGCAGGTATTGATATCGCAATGTACATGTATCACTTGAAATGTTTTGCCTCAATTGCAGAATAATGTTTGTATTGCTATATACACTGCTCCTATGAGCACTGTGAGTTATGATTGATATGTAGTTTATAATGTGACCCAACAATCCGTTGGTATGTATGTAGTGTACAATGTATATTCAATTATCAAGCTTATAGCATAAAAAGACATTTATTTCTACTACATTGACAACATAATATCAGTAAGTACAAAGCATGCATCATGTACAACACATTAATATAAGCTCAGTGTACATAAAGGTTATAACCCAGGAGAGTGATTACTTAATCATTGGCCTTAACCAAGTGTCAGATATGGTAGATTAGGTTTATTATTTGTTATTCAAAATCTGTTGTACTGATATGGTATCAAAGATGATTGACAGTGTAAATAGTACATGTGTTACAAATCTATCATATTTTTATTCAGCCCATTCTTCACAAAGATAGTTCTGTTTCTGTTATAGCTAATTCAAAATTGTTAAGCAATGCTCAAATAATAATGGCGACTGGTATGTTAATATATATGCCTTACAGGTGAACTGTAGTTTATCTCAACAACTTGAACTTGAGGTTCTGCTAAAACCTGTAACGAAACTTGCTATGCATATGTACCTCTAAACCATTCCATCAAGGATTTGCACAGAGTACCAATTCCACATGCAATGTTCCAGTTGCAGAGGCAAGATCACATAAGCTTGGCATCTGGGATGTGGATGGACTCAAAAGTGATTTCTGCATACTTGGAGTTAGTTCTGCAAACTGCACATAAGGTGTGGATTGCATAACCATAGTAAAAGTTATACCTAAATCTGACTCCCACAGGAAGGGAAAAATATCATGTGTTTTGATCCTTCATTTTTGCCCTCATTTAAGAGTAAGGGATATCAAGCTGTGAAAAGGTATTCCAAGGTTTGTATCACATTTAACTGAGTACTATTGTTGATCAGTTTGCTGTTTCTTTCTTATATGAAGAGGAAACGTTTATTGGAGTGTGATGTCCTTATGTTTCCAATACATAAACCATTGCATTGGAGCTTAATAGTATATATATAATAAAAATTCTTTGTTTGGTTTGTTATTTTTACTTGCATCGTCGGTAGTGTACCCACAAACATGCACCATTGTAGGAATTGATTCCCTCCACAACAGTGATGAGGATGCAGTGAACTGGATATGGTAAACAGATTATAAACGTACTTGAAATATGTTGTCAGTAAGATATTTTAATCAGGTTATACATCAACAATGATGTACAATTCTACAAAAATGGTATTTTAGCAAGTTCTGACTGGATTTATAATGATTCATTGGTATGTAATTTCTATCTTTGTAGTTTGAGTACATATATGAGTGATTTATTTTTATATAACTACTGCATGGTGCTAAGTCTACATATATGTTTGAGCGTTATACATTTTCATGCAGAATACCAATTGGCCCAAACAGGAAAATACAAAGGACTGTGTGTGTTTACATGTCTTGTAAGTGTGGTTATAAAGGGGGGCTATATGAAATGCTTATGGTTGTGTCCCTTGCAATTGCATGCATATCTCACAACAGGCAGCTAGACTTGTTGCAGAAAATACAGCACTGCAATATACCCAGGTATCCTACTATTGTGAATAACAGCGTATTGAATTTCTAATATACATCGGCTTACAGAACCTGGTGCATAACTTTTGGCTTCAGATGGTGCATGAGCTTTCAGAAGGTGTCTTGTGCCCACTAAGGACATTAACAGGTCAGTATACTGATCACATCGTAGCAGTAAGGCCCATCGTTAAATTGGTTTATAAGAGGAACCTAGCAAGATAACCAGTAATGCCTAAAACAATGTTTTTAACTGCTTATGTAGGGTGACACAGCTTCATTATCGTCAAACAACACTAGTATTTATAATGAAGCCATTTTTACACCAAAAAATGGTAAGAGACATGCAACCTGAAGTACATGGTATGTGTTAATTCGTATTGCATATATATATGCATGTAGCAGACTGCCCTTCTGTTCAGAGTGACGACCAAAATCATATAGTGACAATCCTGTTGATAATGTTGAAACTGATAATACAAGTTCTGACATTGATAGTGATGGTGGAAAAGGCTGCAATACTACCAAAGATGTGGATAACTTCCTAGTTCCATCATACTGTAATCAACCAGATGTAGATGATATGTATGCTCTTAAGTGGGGCCTACACCATTATATGAAGTACTTTCCCAGAATGAAACGACCCCCTTACACGAAATATCAATGAGAGCTTTTTGTATATGTGTGATTTAATGATTCTTCAATACAGTGAACTGCAATGTCCATTCAGTAGAACCTTCATAAGGAACATTGTGAAGGACTTGGAGGTTAAGTTCATGCATGTATTCAAATGGCTTCAACCTAAGTATATAATAGGGAAGGATCAGAAACATAATGATGGGTCAAAGCACATCTGAATTTTAAAGCACATGCACAAACCATTGCAAAATTGAACAAAAGTGACATGGACTGGCCACTGCAGAAATGCCTTGACATGGTATGTACATGTACAGCACCTATTTGTTTATCTATGTAATATTCATCCTTACAACACAGGTGTCAGAAATCAATCTGTACATAACAGAGGTGGAAAGCGATGTCAGAGGAGCTGCATCACTGACATTATCACAAACTAATCGATTCATAGTTTGGCGTGAAGTGAGCCAAGTTTTTGTGTGTGTATTAGTGCTACTGAATGTTGTATTATCCCCTCCCCCCCCCCACGTGAATCCAGATTGTCACAGCTCTTATTGCTACAAAGTTTAATATAACATGAACAGAAGCCATTTCGCATGTACTTACCCATACCCTGCCACAATAACTGTACTACATTGTAACTACGTTGTTCATTGCACTGTTGATCCAGCGATAATGTTTTGAATTATAATCGTTCCCTACTAAGTACTAAAAACCTGTTAAGTGGGTCGTTCTATTTGTGTTGCGTATGATCATGAAATATCAAGCCATTAGGGGACAAAGTCATGGTCCTAAAGAGGGCCGGGGGGGGGGGGGGGGGGGGGGGGGAGGTGCCAAAGCCATACCTCCAACTTACTTATTCAAGTGGGGTCTTGTGCAACGTATAATAATATTACACATATAATATTTTTGTAGTGATTGATACACCAAGGAATAGTGTGTAACTGTCAAGCAGTTGATTATTCTTTCCACGTAGAATTGAACGAGTTTGCATGTAGTACACTATAGTATCTTCAATGAATAATTTTAAGTCAGTGATTACGATTAGCCGTACAGCCGCGATCGCAGGATAATTACTTGGAATGTGCGGCTGAGGAATGTGCGGCTAACTTCAACGGGGTTGCAAAGCCAGGCTTACAAATAATATACATGTAGTCATAATTCTAAATGTGATTTGAAAAATCGCAGTAATTATACTAACGTATATGCATATGTATGCTCGGGTTTGCTCGGGGTAAACCTATAGATAGGATCGCGGATTTGCGCGTAACAGTGCCCATACATTAGCTCACATCATTATATAGCTGTCAAGTTCGTATCGAGTTTAAACTATATAGTGCTCATGCAACCAATTGCATTTGTCATCATTGGCGCCCGGTGTGCATGCAAAGCCAGGCTTACAAATAATATACATGTAGTCATAATTCTAAATGTGATTTGAAAAATCGCAGTAATTATACTAACGTATATGCATATGCATCCCCATATTATTTCTGCCGACTATAGCTAGTATGCACAGAGACTGGGAACGAGGTACATTCCAATGTTACACCACACCCACTGGTGAGAATAATTGGGCATCCTTTGTGATTGTGAAAGCCTGCCCCTCAGCTTCCTCCAGTTGAATTAATGAATTGTGTTTCATTTTCTGAATCGGAAGAATAAAATTATTGAGCATGCATGCGCATCGTATAATGTAATGTCATATACATGTATACACACTACATGTACATGTATGGCCTACCGAATTCCGGGCGAAAAAACAGCATCGTTAAATGTTGTATAATACAAGGTTATACACTACATTGCATGTCCAAACACCTCTCAAAGATGTCCGCTATCCCGATCTATAGGTGTTTTTGCACGGTATAAAGTTATAGCACTTTTTCCAATAGTTAATGAGGTCTGGTAAAGTAAGTTTTTAAAATTTAAATCTACACAAGAGGATGAAGACGAACCTTCGACCTATGTCGACTGAACTCTCTCCCATTCCACCCCGTAACCCTACGCGAAGCAAATTTTTGAGTGGACCTCAAAAGTGTTAATAATCCTGCAATAATAATGTGGAACAAAATGGAGGACAATTATTGCACGTTTTGCAACATGCCTACATATATTAATATTTGTATATACATGTAATACTGTAACAGTTCTTTTGAGCACTGATTATTGTGCTCTATCTCATGTGTGTGCCTCCTCAAAGAATGCATGTGTGCTTAAGTTGGTATGTCTGTTTTGAATTATACCTCAAAAGTCCTGGATTATATAAAGAAGTAGAGTGCGCTACCACAACTCATCGCCAGCATGCATAAATATAAACTATGAACCAGAAAAGACTGAACTGGTGTCCACAAGACTGTAACTGATCTCCCTATAGACCTTATGAGATTGGCATTTTCAGTCGCGGGCAGTTTGCATGTATAATGCATTGTATATTGTTAATTTGCCTTCATACATAATTACTTATTGCAGAAGAAATGACTTGATATCACTACTGACTTCACTAGTACTACTATTACTGATCAGTATATGTGAAGGTCCTGCATGCATGTATCTTAAAACAATAAATTTTTGCATGCATGCGTAAATTATAAACGTTAGACGTTGTCAATTAACATGGTCTTAAAAAAAGCTAAATTAAAAAATTATATGCATGCAGCGGCTCTGAGTTTCAGTTAGTTGGGCGTAGCAAATACGCGAAGGTCGGGCTACGCCCAACTATAAGTCTCAATGTCGTGTTTTCTAAATCAATCAGGCCCGTAGCCATAGAGGGTGCATTTTTTTGCTCCCCCCCGCCTGCCACTAGGTCCGCTCTATTTGGTCCAATGAATATAATTACATTAGATCGTATTAATAAATCGCTTCAAGTTTGCACATGTGCTGTCCAATAGAAGTTACATTGTAATTTAAAACGATTACGCTGTTAGCACGTGATTTTCACGCTGGAATGATCTTTTGTACAGTGATAATAACTCGTTAGGAGCAAGACCACTTCATGGTCATGCAGGTTCAAACCAAGCATTTACTGTCGGTATTATTGGCCGCATATGTGGTATAGGGTCGCCGACTCGCCAAAGAGACAAGTGGAATTAAAATGAAACTGCAGCAGCCAGTTCCTGCCAGCAAAAACGACCTGTACCGAAACTAGAACCTCAGTCCAGCGCCAAAATTGGAGTGTGGATGTATAAAACTGGCGACAACGTTGGGACCGATCAGCAAACATGAATCCAACGCAGAGTTCCTCTGTAAAGTGGAAGTAAGGAGCAGATGGATGTTACTGAGTCCATGGAGGTTACTCAGTCACCTATTGCATGTAATAAATTCCATAGCAGCAAGTAGAAAAATTTGGCAAAAGATTTTATGTCCAGATTTCATTAATATAGTTGTCCAAAGTAATTTTAATAATGCTGCATTTAATTTTAAGGGCTATAGCTATATAGAACATCGACCGAAAGATGCTTCCTGGTGCATTGTCAGGGGCGGATGTATACCATGGTTCACCCAATTTAATATTAGCTGCCTGTCTATAATTACAGAACCAATGCATGCATGTTTTATTAACTTGGTGATCTTAAGATCATCTTACTGATCTAGCTTGCAAAGTTCTTTCCAGTTCCAATTGTTGCCCGTTGTTGCCTGTTGTTTCAGTTCCGCATTGCTGGCCGTTGTTTCAGTTCCGCATAACATGTTGCCTGTTGTTTCAGTTCTGCATAACATGTTGCCTGTTGTTTCAGTTCTGCATAACATGTTGCCTGTTGTTTCAGTTCCGCATAACATGTTGCCTGTTGTTTCAGTTCTGCATAACATGTTGCCTGTTGTTTCAGTTCCGCATAACATGTTGCCTGTTGTTTCAGTTTTATACGTAACATGTTGCCTGTTGTTTCAGTTTTATACGTAACATGTTGCCCTTTTTTTCAGTCAGTTCCGCAAAACATGTTGCCTGTCTTTTCAGTCAGTTCCGCAAAACATGTTGCCTGTTGTTTCAGTTTTATACGTAACATATTGCCTGTTGTTTTAATTCCGCGTTGTCGCATATTAAAATTTTGCATAAACAAACAACATTACGCAATCTCATGATAATAATGATAACTCGCAAGCTTCTATAGCTTACAGCACTCCCCCATTTCCCCTGCCTGGTAGCCGCGAGGGTATTTCCCTGCATTGCTCCCCACCCCCACCCCCCCATGTACAATATTTCCTGGACCGCCACTGATTGTTTATTAGCCATAGCAGGCATAAAAAAGGGACAGTTTGTTAGCGAACAATATCGGGCGTGGAATTGAAGCGAATGGCTAACCTGACATTGTTATTCATTCATTATGAATTAATCAAACGGTAACACCGTTGTCGATAGTTTGGTTGATATACATGCGATTGTATAGTGCACCTACTTCCCTTTAATTGCACCTTTCAATCGTTGACTGTTAGCTAGAGTTGTTTTATATTTATTCACCTGGCTGATTGTCAATGAACGGTGAGTGAAATACTACGTACGTTCAGAACATGGTCAGCGCAGCGTGCATATCCGTAGTTATATTTTATTGCGTTGTTTTGCAAGGCAGCTCCGCTCCAGCCCCGGCCCCACCTACAGTAGGTAGTTTACACAAATTTTAAAAATAGATATTCAAGTTATAAAATTAGCATAGCTGGAAAGAGCGTAGAAAATACATTATAATGGCACATCACACATGTACTGAGATATCATTCATATTACGAACAATAATTAACGTTTTGTAACCGAAAAAAGAGACGCGGTAGTCAATTGGGTGCGGTAAATATAAAATTTTGACACGGTTATGGTTTTAAACGATGTAATGCGGTAATAATTTAACTTTCTGACCCTATAGAGGCTTTTGGTATCTTAAAAAACGGATTTAGTTTACTATGCAATGCTATATGTGCATACAATTAAAATTTATTTGCACGGCAAAATAGGATTAGAGCACTTCTATAGACTATACATGTATATACAGGGTGTTTCACAATCAAGGAAAATTGTTTATAAATTAACTACAAGCAGTTAATTAACTGGTGATTGTTGTTAAAAGTTCTAACAGCAAAAGAAGACATGCTGGTGAAATAAAATTAATATTATCTTTAATGGTTAATTAACAACAATAAAAGTCCCAAAATCTCTATTCATTTCAATTAAATATTATTAAAGTTAATAAATGTAGGGCTGTTGGTTAGTTAAAAGATGCAAACTGTATTTAATTAACTGCTTCTATTTAGAAGTTATTCAAGATTGAAATCTTGATTTTTTGATTTTCGCAATGTACTTGATTTAGGGGCCATTGAATCTCGATTTAGTGGTTTGAATTTATTAATAAATTCGGCTGAGTTGATATTATTAAAATTCAAGGATATGTTGAAGCTTTTGAATGCCTCTAAAATGGTATGCTTTGATTTGATGCTATCAAGAATTATTAATTCGTGTTTGTTAATTTAAATGTTTTGATTTTATTAAATTAATTATTGAATTAATATTTAGTTTGTTTACATCAACATTTAAGCTCAAGTTAATAGAGCATTTATCAATAAATTTAAGTTAATTAACTGCATTTGGTTAATTTATAAACAATTTTCCTTGATTGTGAAACACCCTGTATAATATACATGATATAGCTAATCTGATAAGTCAAAAAAAGTGGCAACAAAACTCATGCAAGATCACCTCTTTATCATCTGGAACCTACAGTGGTGTTCACCGAAAGAAGGGAAAAATGCAATAATGCACATTTTTGATATTATCTCATGAATGGTATACATTGGTATCATGCCAATTACATTTTTAGATTCAGCATCTGTTTCTGAACAGATTACACTCACTTTAATTCAATTATGATTTGTAAACAAACAATACAGCATAGTAAACAACTGCTGGTCAGGCTGGATGTTCAAGGCTATAGCTCCTCTATTCTTTGCAGTTAAGCTACCAAATTTTTTTTGTATGTACCCAATACAGGTGAGTATCTATAGTGTTATATTGAGCTCTTAAGTTCCACTGGCTGTGGAGATCGGTAGGAAAGTATCACTTTTCAGAGGGAGGCCTGGTCTTCGTGCAATTTCGGACGATTTAGTTCGACTTAAGGAATGAAAAGTATTGCATTGCATTACGCAGTCCCTAGTACATGTATATATTTTATTGCATTAATGGGAACACCAATTTATAATTGATCAAAAGCTAAAAAGCTTAAAAAACACAGCCATTTTAGTAATCCGTGACGTATCACAACATTCCATAAATAGTAACCTACGTCACATTCCGCACGATGCAATACATTTACTTGTCTGCAGCAGATGATTCCTTTCGAGAGTGGTTCATTACGATGGCTTGCAGAGCTTTCTCTTTGCATCCTCTTTTTGATGGTCACACGCTGCTTCCTGCCAATAGCGCCAAAATCCACTCATAGCGTTGGGTCCACAGTTGGCACAGAGACATACCTACTCTGTGGGTACAAGGAACAGCTCACACTTTGCCTCAATGTGCTTTGCAACTCACAAGAATGGCATAACTTAGCTGATAAGTACTTACTATTCGTGGTCACACCCCCAGTGTCCAAAATCCACCCATAGCGTTGGGTTCCCAGTTGGCACAAAGACACACCTACTCTGTGGGTACAAGGAAAAGCTCACACTTTGCCTCAATGTGCTTTGTAACTCACAAGAACGGCATAGGTCAGCTTGTAAGTATACTTAAAGTGGTGGTCACACGCCCAGTGTTCAAAATCCACCCATAGCGTTGGGTCCCCAGTTGGCACTAAGACACACCTACTCTGTGGGTACAAGGAAAAGATCACACTTTGCCTCAATGTATTTTGTAACTCACAAGAATGGCATAGGTCAGCTTGTAAGTATACTTAACTGAAGTTGTAATCACACCACCCGTGTCCAAAATCCACCCATAGCGTTGGGTCCCCAGTTGGCACAGAGACACACCTACTCTGTGGGTACAAGTAACAGCTCACACTTTGCCTCAATGTGCTTTGCAACTCACAAGAATGACATCCATCTCCATAGGTCAGCTTAGCTTGTAAGTACTTATTTGTTGTGGACAAGCTTCCAGCTGGTCCAGTGTTAAGAATCCGCGCCTGATGTTGAGTCCGTCGTTGGCACAGGTATACAATTACCCTGTGACTACATGGTACAGCTCACTATCACGGCGAAGCAACTCCATATAACAGTGTTTGTTTACGTTCACGATCTATTAAGCGCGCGCTTCTGTGCCCGCCGCGTGAGGAATGTTAAGCTTATTCATTTTAAAATGTGCGGCTGAGGAATGTGGGGCTAACTTCCACACGGTTACTGCATATAGGGGTGGGTATGGGAGGGGCTGTGCCCCCTCTTGACCAGCCAGGGGGTATATGGAACTAGGAGCGCTATATATCTCGTTTCTCTTTTCAGAAACACCCGATCAACTTGAGCACGGACCTTCTGATGCCATGCTGCATTGGTTCTGAAATAAACCCATGGCATCGTAATCACTGAAAATATCGCCTGAGCTGTTGCCGTCGAATGCCATCATAACCCAATAGACGTTTACTTGACGTCAGCAAGTCCGATGCTTTACTAAGATTCACAAGAATTGAACAAAATGGCTGCGTTTTTTAAGCTTTTTAGCTTTTGATCAATTATAAATTAATGTTCTCACTAACCCAATAAAATATAAAATATATATGTATACACTGGGGACTGCGTAATGCAATGCAATACTGTTCATTCCTTAAGTCGAACTAAATCGTCCGAAATTGCACGAAGACCACGCCTCCCTCTGAAAAGTGATAATTTCCTACCGATCTCCACAGCTAGTGGAACTTAAGATCTCAACACAATACTATAGATACTCACCTGTATTGGGTCCATACAACAAAAATTTGGTAGCTTAACTGCAAAGAATAGAGGAGTTATAGCCTTAAACATCCAGCCTGACCAGCAGTTCTTTACTATGCTGCATTACTTTATTTACAAGTCATAATTGAATTAAAGTGAATGCACTCTGTTCAGAAATAGATGCTGAATCTAAAAATATAACTGGCATGATACCATTATATACCATTCATGAGATAATGTCAAAAATGTGCATTATTGCATTTTTCCCCTCTTTCCAGCGGTGAACTCAGAAACAAGTTCGTCTATCACTGGTGGCTTCCAGAACAGAAATATTTTTCTTAAACTTGCTACTTTGGACTTTCCACTCCTTTAAAAAGATATTGAGCCTATATACGGTATATTGTATTGAGTTGACATTAAAAAAAAAAAACTTACTTGGATAGAGCTCTCATCTGGGGGTCAGTGTTGATTTTTTAGTCTATTAAGTAATAATGCTTAACTGATATTTGGTACAATATGGAATGGGCCTGGCTGAATCAAAGGTGATGTACTGGGTTTGGTGAAGGCAAAACACATTATATCTCAATTACTTCTTTTTTTTTTTTTCACTGACATTATTATTTACTTCAGTATTGCTTGCCCTCAGTGGCAACATATATTTGACTTAGTTTTGATGTAGTGGTGCCCTGGAAATTAGAACAATCCTTTTCATATAAATGGTACACCCGAAGAATGTTGTCATCATTAATGCCTGCAACCAAGTCTCTGAATGTCTTTATGAAATGATAATTACATGTAAGGCCGGAAAACCTATCTCTGATATCGTATGTATATAATTTTTGGTACTTTAAAAGAACGCTCCATGCAGCAAATTATACATGTACGCAGTATCAATCTACGGGAGAAAATGGCGGTCATTGATAGGGGATTTGGCGCCATCTGGAAAACACCTTGCGCCTACACTAAAAGTCTAAAACACGTGAAACTATCATAATAAATGCCACAGTGTTTAAAGAATGAGTTTTAGTGGATACCAAGCGCGTTGTTGGACGAATAAGGTGCGTATTCATTTGATGGAATTGGTCCGTTTTTTTGAGCGGTACGTACGTTGCCCAGTACACGATCTCCCCACTTGTACTGTTGTACACTATAATTTAAAGATGTATCCACAGGTATTATCTTTGACAAAATCTACACACACAAGCCTGCTAAAGCATGTTTAGCGTACCAATAAGCTCCTTTGCTAAGGATCTCTTGACAAAATGTAAAACCTGTGCCACAAATGGACCTTTTCGTTTAAGGCCCTGGAATGTTTGCGCGTCAACGTGACGTCATAATTAAAAGTGACGTTACATCCGGAGTATATCTGCCGATTCAGTTCCTTGTTTAATACAGTAGTAGCTTGTCACGAATACTTTTTATGTGAGAAGAAGAGCACTATTGCACCCCGTTAAAGTTAGCCGCACATTCCTCAGCCGCACATTCCAAGTAATTATCACTCTAATCATGGCCGTATGGCTAATCGTAATCACTGACTTAAAATGAAGATACTATAGTGTACTACATGCAAACTCGTTCAATTCTACGTGGAAAGAATAATCTCCGTCATTCAACTGGTTGACAGTTACACACTATTCCTTGAAACGGTGTATCAATCACTACAAAAATAATTATATATGTAATATTATTATACGTTGCACAAGACCCACTTGACTTGACATAGACTATGTAAGTCATTTCGAGGTATGGCTTTGGCACCTCCCCCCCCCCCCCCCCCCCCATGACTTTGTCCCCTAATGGCTTGATATTTCATACACAACACAAATAAAACGACCCACTTGACAGGTTTTTAGTACTTAGTGGGGAACGATGATAATTCAAAACATTATTGCTGGATCAGCAGTGCAATGAAAGATTGTGACTCAACGTAGTTACAATGTAGTACAGTTATTGTGGCAGGGTATGGGTAAGTACATGCGAAATGGCTTCTGTTCATGTTATATTAAACTTTGTAGCAATAAGAGCTGTGACAATCTGGATTCACGTGGGGGGGGGGGGAGGGGATAATACAACATTCAGTAGCACTAATACACACACAAAAACTTGGCTCACTTCAGGCCAAACTATGAATCGATTAGTTTGTGACAATGTCAGTGATGCAGCTCGTCTGACATCGCTTTCCACCCCTATTATGAACAGATTGATTTCTGACACCTGTGTTTTTTTTTAGGATGAATATTACATAGATAAAAAAATAGGTGCTGTACATGTACATACCATGTCAAGGCATTTCTGCAGTGGCCAGTCTATGTCACTTTTGTTCAATTTTGATTTGAATACATGCATGAACTTAACCTCTAGATCCTTCACAATTTCCTTATGAACGCTCTACTGAATGGACATTGCAGTTCACTGCATGTATTGAAGAATCATTAAATCACACATATACAAAAAGCTCTCATTGATATTACGTGTAAGGGGGTCGTTTCATTCTGGGAAAGTACTTCATATAATGGTGTAGGCCCCACTTAAGAGCATACATATCATCTACATCTGGTTGATTACAGTATGATGGAACTAGAAAGTTATCCACATCTTTGGTAGCATTGCAGCCTTTTCCACCATCACTATCAATGTCAGAACTTGTATTATCAGTTTCAACATTATCAACAAGATTGTCACTATTTTGGTCTTCACTCTGAACAGAAGGGCAGTCTGCTACATGCATATGTATATGCAATACGAATTAACACATACCATGTACTTCCTGTTGCATGTCTCTTACCATCTTTTGGTGTAATAATGGCTTCATTATAAATACTGGTGTTGTTTGACAATAATGAAGCTGTGTCACCCTACATAAGCAGTTAAAAACATTGTTTTAGGCATTACTGGTTATCTTGCTAGGTTCCTCTTATAAACCAATTTAACAATGGGCCTTACTGCTACGATGTGATCAGTATACTGACCTGTTAATTTCCTTAGTGGGTACAAAACACTTCTGAAAGCTCATGCACCATCTGAAGCCGAAAGCTATGCACCATTTTCTGTATGCCAATGTATATTAGAAATTCAATAAGCTGTTATTCACAATAGTAAGATACCTGGTTATATTGCAGTGCCGTATTTTCTGCTACAAGTCTAGCTGCCTGTTTTGAAATATGCATTCAATTGCAAGGGACACAGCCATAAGCATTTCATATAGCCCCCCTTTATAACCACACTTACAAGACATGTAAACACACCACAGTCCTTTGTATTTTCCTGTTTGGGCCAATTGGTGTTTTGCATGCATGAAAATGTATAACGGCTCAAACATATATGTAGACTTAGCACCAGTAGTTATATAAAAATAAACCACTCATATATGTACTTAAACTACAAAGATAGAAGTTACATACCAATGAATCATTATAAATCCAGTCAGAACTTGCTAAAATACCATTTTTGTAGAATTGTACATCATTGTTGATGTATAACCTGATTAAAATATCTTATTGACAATACATTTCAGGTACGTTTATAATCTGTTTACCATATCCAGTTCACTGCTAGCCTCGTCCCCAGGCCCTGTTTTTTATAAGTTGCGGGGGCGAATAACAGGGTCCTAGCGCGCATGCGCTAGCCATTACCACTACGCTTGGTAATCGCATACTGTTGTAATTTTCGTTTGTAAACCTTTCCGTACACCATCTCGTTCTCAGCGTAAACTCTTCCTCGTCCCAGACTGTCGTATATGTAGAGTTTCGTACGTCGAGGTACTACCCTTGCTCCTTCAATCAAGTTCTTACCTCTACGATTGGCACGTGTAGGCTGGCCACCTCACGCTACTTGCCATCTTTAGCCGAAGCCACAATGCTGACAACCTACTTGTACTCTCGTGGTGCGCACTCATTCAACACTTGGCACAAAGGCCTTGTCCGTCGATACCTCGTCTGGGCCGTCGGGCTCGTCACCAATAGTTTTCCAAATGTAGGGTAGTTCCAATGAGTGCGCACCACGAGAGTAGAAATAGATTGTCAGCATTGTGGCTTCGGCTAAAGATGGCAAGTAGCGTGAGGTGGCCAGCCTACACGTACCAATCGTAGAGGTGGTCCAAGGAGCAGGGGTAGTAAGTCGACGTACGAAACTCTACATATACGACAGTTTGGGACGAGGAAGAGTTTACGCTGAGGACGAGATGGTGTACGGAAAGGTTTACAAAGAAAAATTACAACAGTATGCGATTACCAAGCGTCTTGGTAATAGCTAGCGCATGCGCGTTAGGACTCTGCCAGTGTATACTAGGCCCTGTTTTTCGCCCCCGCAACTTATAAAAAAAAAACAGGGCCTGGGGACGAGGCTAGTTCACTGCATCCTGCTGTGGAGGGAATCAATTCCTACAATGGTGCATGTTTGTGGATACACTACCTACGATGCAAGTAAAAATAACAAACCAAAAAAGAATTTTTTGTTACATACTATTAATAAGCTCCAATGCAATGGTTTTATGTATTGGAAACATAAGGACATCACATTCCAATAAACGTTTCCTCTTCATATAAGAAAGAAACAGCAAACTGATCAACAATAGTACTCAGTTAAATGTGATACAAACCTTGGAATACCTTTTCACAGCTTGATATCCCTTACTCTTAAATGAGGGCAAAAATGAAGGATCAAAACACATGATATTTTTCCCTTCCTGTGGGAGTCAAATTTAGGTATAACTTTTACTATGGTTATGCAATCCACACCTTATGTGCAGTCTGCATAACTAACTCCAAGTATGCAGAAATCACTTTTGAGTCCATCCACATCCCAGATGCCAAGCTTATGAGATCTTGCCTCTGCAACTGGAACATTGCATGTGGAATTCATATCCAGAAATGAGCGGTCAAAGGGAAAGCTAATTAATTCGCGGTTTGCGAATCACCGAATATTCCCGTATAACTTCCCATAGACATGTATGGGGTACTTCAATACCAAGCACACCAGATTTTTCTCAGCATTTGCCAAAGGGGATTGTTAGTACACTACATTTGCCATGATTTTTAGTGGGGTCGCCGTATTTTTCCTATTTAAGGCGTCGCTTCCCTAGGATTGTCATAACATTCTCCTCAATGTACACGAAGTCAATGGGTGCGTTTTCTCATTACAAATTCTATGACCATTTGTGTCAATACCTTTACGATTTGCTAATTTGCCAAATGAAAAATATGTAGCTAGTACATCGAAGAACTATAATATATATAGAAAAGTAGGTCTTTGTATTTAAAAATCGGCTTCCATAATTGAAAGAAGTATTCTATATCGAATCGGATTGTTGCCTCCGTCTCGTGCCCTCAAAATCGACTCACGTGCGGGACAAGGCAAATGAGTATCCCCCTCTGTATGAAATCGGGCCTGAAATCGATTCTGCACGCCTCCTAGCGCTACGTAACAAGGTTTGTTGCTACCAGTTGAGTAGCCTACATATAAATATACGTTATCGTACCCATACGTTCCGGATCTTTTGTAAACATCGCCGGGCCCATTTCATACTTGTATTGCTGTTAGGCTGTTACGTTGGTAGTTTATCTAAGTAACTGAAGTACAACTACTAGTATAGGTGTGGCCGGAGCTGCTATTGGCACCAATAGTAATACGGCTACATGCATGTGTTTTCATTCTAGAAAATGCGCACCGATTTATTGAGTATCAAAGAAGCTGATAGCAGCGTCAACGGCGTGGTAGCATATTGTATTCTGTTGTATCTGGCGCTGCGTTGCAACATCCACCACCAGCAAAACGCTGTTGCAATCTTTCAGGTGAAATAAATATAAAATGCATGTGCAAGGCAATGACTTACGTAGGCATTGCGCATCTCTCAACTTGGTAATTGCAATAATATCAGTCATTTCTTACCCTGCACTGCATGCATGCTTTGTATTTTATTGTAAATATTTAGCTACCTTGCGTACTTACATGTATATTACCGCTGTGAAGGCACCATAGCTAGTAGTGTACTCATGTGAAGGCACCGTAGTTATAAGGTGTGACTGTTTACAAATGGGTTATTGTGTCAGTGTGGTATGTAGCAGGCTTTGTTATGTGCATGCAATGTAATGTATGCACATGTGCATATGGACATATTGGCAACGGACTCAAATGTGCATGTGTTGTCAACTGCATCACAGTGAAACTTATTAGTGAACAATTTGAAATAAATCACAAGATGACCGCCAATGTATGGGCGATTTCTCGATATGACACAACACGCAAACACTAAAACGCATCACACACATCAAACAAGCTGTCAGACATTCTCTGTAACCATTCTCTGCTGCATGTACCAATGTAAAGATCTTGTTGATAACAATGAATACAATAGTTCAAGGGATGGTATGCAAATATCAAGATAAAACATTTGTACATGCTCATACAAGTATGCATATCTGTGTATGTGTAAACAATTAATTTTTTGTATGTTTATATTGTATGTATGTGTGTTACATATGGACAACATTTCAACAGCCCTTTGCTGCGGCAGAACACACATGGCCGAGTTATCTTGAACCTGAATACCACAAATGCAACTGTGAAAAATGTGAAGCCAGAACAGAGTAAGGTTGTTTGTGTATGTGTGTGTGTGTTACCAGTGTGGTAAGGGAGTGGCTTAAACATGGCACTGATCTTGGTGAACACACACACACACACACACACACACACACACACACACACACGTTGTGATATTGTGGTCAATTAGTTATGGCATGTGCAAATGGGAGGGGCTGTGTTTGTGTGTATTGCCTGTCTTGTGACAAATACACATGCATGTACACACATGAGGCTTCTGTAACTTCTACTGTAGACAACTAAAACATATCTAGCAAATTAACTCCTCTTTTCCCCCCCAGATCTTGGTGATAGACACACACACACACAAGCACACACAAGTACATACATGTACAAGCACACACACATATACACACAGTTTGGGGTGTGTATTGTGGGCGGGTCAATGTTACAGGGGGTCGCGTGATATACTCTGCTGTGTAGTGTTGTTGCTGATTTGCTGATATCTTTGGGCAACAGCGAAACACACACGAAGCTTCTAAAATCACTAAAACATCCATAGAAAAGCAGGCCTTCATTCCATATGTGTAATGATAGTGCCGTGGTGCAGTGCCTATTAAGTAGTGCTTTGGTGCTTATTGTGCAGTGCTATGGTGCTACATTTATGAAGTAGTGCTATTGTGGAAATACATGTAGTGAGCACTACATGGTGCAGTGCTTGTGAAGTACTGATGTGTGAAGTATTTCTGTATGTGTAAACATATGGTCTAGCTAATCGTGTGCATATTTATGTGTGTTTGCATTGTACATGTATGTGTTACATATGGACATTTCAACAACTCAGGAGACAAGGTGTATGGATGAGTTATCTTGAGCAACAATGAAAAATGTGAAGCCAGAACAGAGCAAGACTGTATGGCTTTGTGTGTATATGTGTGTGCGTTACCAACTGGTGTGATAAGGGAGTGGCTCAAACATGGCTCTGATCTTGGTGAACACACCACACACACACACACACACACACACGCACACACACACACACACACACAAACTTGTACACACTGGTGTGCGTGTGTGTGCGTGTACAAAAGTGTGTACTATGTGTGTGTGTGTGTGTGTGTATGTAAGTAATAGTACAGTGGATGTGATAAGTGTCGTTAAAAATTTTATCCATCACCTTTGTGTTAACTTGAAATTTTCTAAGCAACAAAAAGAGATTATGAGAATCTAATTGCACAGTGATGTTTTAAAACTATTTTTCAATATCACATGAAAATTAAAATAGTTAACTAACTAAAATTGCTAATATTTTCATTAATCAATATCCAAAAAACACGTTTTGAAGGCTTTCTCCATGCCTAGTGGATGGATTGGGATGAAATTTGCTTCATAACTATGGCTCGTTGGTATAAAGCGTTTGGCCGAGTCAGTTTTTAAACGCGGGAAAAAGGTAAGGCGTTGCGATGCTTGATGCGTCATTTTAGTTCCTCTAAGGTTAGCATCGCCGTTTTATACTACGCTAATGATACTTTTCAGGAGCTTGTAAAATGATTTCGATATGCCTGGCCTACCTGAAAAGTGCTCTTTTCGGGCAATATCGCGCACTTTGCTGTACAGAACATCAACTTGTGTGTGACAGAGCAAAACACGGAGCCATTTTTGTGATTTTACAATGAATTTCATTTAAAATGTGACGCAATGATAGTATTCATTCATTGTTGATGGCGGAGCTCGAAGGTGTTGTTGGTGATTTTGAATTTCAGAACCAAACCGGCGATGATCAAGATGCAGCAAGTGCGAGTCGTTTGTCAAGGTCCGCTAGCAGAAAGGTGGCATCTGTTTGGAAGGAGCTACGGAAAGGGAAGCCCAGAGGTAACCCGCGCGCTGCGTACCAGCAGCGTGTGATCAACAAATCTGCCGACTTGGACACGAAGCTGAGACGAAAAAAATCGGATATTGTCGAAGATGCAGTTAGGAAACTTGAAAGTTTGGCTGATTATACGCCCGACCTTCCCGATTCAGATGCAAGAGTTTTGGCATTGCGGCTGTATTACATTGAGTTAGCCGATGGCGTGCCACCTAGTGTTGCCCAGGATAAAGTGAGCAAGATGTTTTTGGTTAGTTCACGCTCAGTTCAACGATGGGCTCAAGCATGGGAATCGAATCACAGATTTTGATATATTATGCACACACATGCACAATCACATACATGATGTACATGTACATACATATTAAATTGCATCCATTGGTATTGCTAGTGATACAGGTAGAGGAACTGTCATGTAGTTTCCCTTGCGGTGATGTCGATGCTCTTTTTTTAGTGCTTTTATTTTTTCAAATACAGCAAACCCATCAGCTTCATGTGTGTATGCCTCTATCCACTTCCATGTGTGGTTGGAAAAGGCAGTATGCAATTGAACTGTTAAATGTCGATCAGAAAGTGCATGCTTTGTTGCCTCTCTCAGTGATGTTATAGAATGGCCACAGTGTTGTCTACAGTAGTGTTTAACATATGCCCAGCACATCTCTACATGCATACATTCAGGGTGGCACTTGGGACCAAAGAGAAGAATATGGCCTTGCCGTTCTACTTCTTCTTGAATTTCAGGGTGCACACTCTGAAAGTCAGGTTGAGATGCCAACAAAGCCCTTAGTTCATCACGTCTCAATTTATCAACTCCTGGCAGACCTCTTTCCTCCCTTTGCAATTTGTGATCCATCAGTTCCTGTGAACCACATTTGTTGCTGAATCCTCACAGCAGATGTCCCAGTACTAGCATCTATGGTATCAAACCAACCAGTCTGGGTCAAAATGGGTTGCTTACCACCATCAGAAAGGTTCATAGCAGCAGTTGATAGTGCCCCTTGTCTTTTGGCCACATGGCATGGTGCATTATCATATGTTAACAATATTTGGCATCCAGGATATTGGGCTTCAAATTCATCTAAGACCTTATTCACATTTGCTATTACATTAGCATGCTTCCAGGTACCATCAGTCTTTGGTTCAATAACCTCCAGCCCCATCCAGCCATGGCAAGCAACCGAAACTCCACTTATCATGATTGTGGCTCCATCACCTTTTGGCTTCAGATGGTATGAGTCATTAGCCACCCATGCAAATCGATTGCCCTCATTGGCATACAGAATTGCCTCATCGTGGTTGCCATGTAATAGTGGTCTTTCACCAACTGGTAGATTGGGCCACTCAGGTCTGCCAGTTTGTTCATTCAGCACAGGAAGACGGGGTTTCAGTGCCATCATCTTCTTTACCCAATCATTACGATATACTACAATTTCTTCATCCTCATGCCTGTCGCAGAATGGGGCTGTAGATGAATCAGACCATTTGAATCCCAGCTTGTACATCCATCTAAAAACCGTCATTCTCGACACCTCACGAGAGTGGTACCGTGCTTCATGGATATCTAAAACTTCAGGTGACACTACGTCTTGGTCTTTGAAGTAGACATCATTAATGCGAGTTTGGATGTGTTGAATGGTTAAAAACCCATCTTCATGCTTGCCACCCAGCTTTAGCCTTTTTTTAATCCAATGCCTTAATTCAAATACAAGGGTTGGGCTGAGAAAAAGAATAGAATGGTCCTCGTTGTGCATCGTGGCACTACATTTATCTGTAATGGCTTCTTCCCCAGTCTCTTCCCATGCTTGAGCCCATCGTTGAACTGTGCGTGAACTAACCAAAAACATCTTGCTCACTTTATCCTGGGCAGCACTAGGTGGCACGCCATCGGCTAACTCAATGTAATACAGCCGCAATGCCAAAACTCTTGCATCTGAATCGGGAAGGTCGGGCGTATAATCAGCCAAACTTTCAAGTTCCTTAACTGCATCTTCGACAATATCCGATTTTTTACGTCTCAGCTTCGTGTCCAAGTCGGCAGATTTGTTGATCACACGCTGCTGGTATGCAGCGCGCGGGTTACCTCTGGGCTTCCCTTTCCGTAGCTCCTTCCAAACAGATGCCGCCTTTCTGATAGCGGACCTTGACAAACGACTCGCACTTGCTGCATCTTGATCATCGCCGGTTTGGTTCTGAAAAGAACCGTGTAACTCACCAACAACACCTTCGAGCTCCGCCATCAACACGAATGAATACTATCATTGCGTCACATTTTAAATGAAATTCATTGTAAAATCACAAAAATGGCTCCGTGTTTTGCTCTGTCACACACAAGTTGATGTTCTGTACAGCAAAGTGCACGATATTACCCGAAAAGAGCACTTTTCAGGTAGGCCAGGCATATTGAAACCATTTTACAAGCTCCTGAAAAGTATCATTAGCGTAGTATAAAACGGCGATGCTAACCTCAGAGGAACTAAAATGACGCATCAAGCACCGCAACGCCTTACCTTTTTCCCGCGTTTAAAAACTGACTCGGCCAAACGCTTTATACCAACGAGCCATAGTTATGAAGCAAATTTCATCCCAATCCATCCACTAGGCATGGAGAAAGCCTTCAAAACGTGTTTTTTGGATATTGATTAATGAAAATGAGTGTATATTAGCAATTTTAGTTAGTTAACTATTTTAATTTTCATGTGATATTGAAAAATAGTTTTAAAACATCACTGTGCAATTAGATTCTCATAATCTCTTTTTGTTGCTTAGAAAATTTCAAGTTAACACAAAGGTGATGGAAAAAAATTTTAACGACACTTATCACGTTATCCACTGTAGGGTTTTTAAAAAAAAATTGGAAGGCTACATGTACTGGTCATATAACTTTTGTTCACACACATATATACACAGTTTACATACATATACATGTAGACATACTACATGTATGCTCATGGCTTCATATTGTTGGTTAACATCAGCTATGTTATTCCTGTTGTCTAAAACTCCCACTGTATAGGCCTACAAGTATATGTAGGTAGTTAGGTCCAGATTCCATTGATAGATGGTGGTGATGAACACTTAGGGAGAGTAAGGTTGAAGATGAGGAAGTAAGGCTGCCCAGGTCACCCTAACATTATTGGAAGTGGGGCTGCCCAGGTCACCCTAACACTATTTGAAGTGGGGCTGCCCAGGTCACCCTAACACTATTGGAAGTGGGGCTGCCCAGGTCACCAACTGCGAATCACACCTTGTGCTCTGATCTGGGGTGTTTGTGTATCTGATGCACTACGCTAAGTCCTGTGAAGCCTGAGGTACAGAGGCACCAGCTGTACTATCATGAAATAAATTCCAAAAGCCATCTTTACTAAGACCACCAATTCTGGTATATTAGTGATTGTTTTGATTGCTTGTGTGTGTTGTACATCTGTATGGCTGTACCAGTACATAACATTTGTGTGTGCATGTAGGTGTATGTGTGCATGTGTGTATGTACATGTATGTGGTGTGTGCATGTGTGTATGCATGTAGGTGTATGTGTGTATGCATGTGTATATGTACATGTATGTGGTGTGTATGTGTGTGCATGATGTGTGTATGTACATGATGTGGTGTGTATGTATGTGCATGTGTGTGCATATGTGTATGCATATGTGTATGCATGTGCATGTACAATGTATGTGTACATGTATGTGTGTGCATGTGTGTGTATGTGTGAGTACATGTATACATGTATGTGTGTGTGTGGAAAGCTTTCCAATGCTACAGTGTAAGTGGTGCCCTTGGTACTTGTACGTAGCCCCTATTTCATCTAGGGAGCATTGCTACATGCATGTAGCTTAGGAAGCTGATTTTGCTGGATGCTGTCCCATAGGTACATGTACAGTGTACCTAAGATAAATATAATATTCATTTGTGCAGCTCAGAGGTCAACAACAATAGGGCATTGTATGCTATGTAAACTAATCTGATTTTAGCTATAGAGCTAGATATGTACCAAGTTCTAAGAAGCAAACACTATTGATGTACATGTAGTACCTACATGTGCATGTATGTGGCATGGGCCTTTTGTGCCTGATGCCATAAACTTTACAATCAAGTACATGTACATGATGGAAGGGGGGTGGAGTGTGCTTGGGCCTGATGCAAAACCTTTGGTTAGTGGTAGAGGCATTTACGTCTGATGCATAAAGTCCTGGTACTTTTTTTCTAGGGTGTTGTGTTAAAAGTCTGTTTGGAACTGTTTCTATGGAGAGGAGGCGAAATATTACTCGAGGACACTCCTGTATCTAGTTTTGTACTGGGGAAGAGCAGCACCAGGAACCCAATGCTGAGACTGACCATCCGGAGTGTTCAACACCTCCAGGGATATTCACCTTAGGCTCAACAAATTTACTTCAATACCCCTACGTTCCACTCTACTCAGCTGACATGCACTTCTTCATCAAGCAAACCAGATGGGCAGGTGTGTTGAGTGTACCAAAGGCAGGCACACATGTCCAGTTCTAGCAATGGAGGCCTACAGATAATGCTGCCATTGTTCTACTCACCCCTCAAAGATGGGACGCCACTCGCATCAAAGAACTTCCGCTCCACTGACCTTCCTATCCCTGGTATGGTGGAGCAATGTGGCTACAATCCAGCCAAATACAACATTCGCATTGGTGCAGCCACTTACAGTAACTGCTGACACCATTCAGAAGTACATATGGTGCAGCCACAATACTTGTACACTCATTGTTAGTAAAATTTAGCAATAGCAGAAGAGGACAAGTGTATGTTTTAAATGCACATTACATGTTTGCACTAACCACACACTGTGCAGAGACAGGGGAGGGGTATGGGGGCCGTTTGGGCCTGTGCCAGCAAGCATTGGCATAACATAGAACACGGCTGTTTGCGGCTGGACACTAGGTTGATAATTAGACAATACGGTATACGCCCCAAAAGCTGTAATGTTCGTACCTCATTATCCAAGTCGTTTTTAGCGAGCCATATACCACACATCCTGTAAGTTGTTCCGTTGAAACAAATAGCTCCCGCACACACCCTACCAGTCTAGTCAACAAAGCTATCAACGCGCAAGAGCACTTCTTTTGACTAATTGTTATGCGCAGGCCGTTTTTACGCGCATGTAACTTTGGAGGGTCTACTACCAGCTCGTTGTACGGCCGAATCAACCCACTAAACAGGTCAGTAAGCAAGAACACTCAACAACACACATGGGAGAGCATATATATGATGTTCAGAACTAGCCACCTTTTTTTTTTACCACTAAACCGGGCATCAGTATTTTATGAATAATTGGTGTGGTTTTGAATAGAGCACCACATCCCGAAAGGCAAAGAGCGTTGCAGTGTGTAGCTGGTTCTTGGTGGAGGCTAGGGAAAAGAAATCAAGGAGTTCATATACCTGCCAAGAGTTTGCAGGTCATTTGTACACTGTTTTTGCTATTAACACCATGCAGCAATGATCTTGTGCTGGAAGCACAATATCAGCAGCTCACACCATTCACAAGCATAGTCCCTTTAAATTTTGAAGCAGCTACAGTGTCTCATAATCCTGAGGGTTTTACAGCTCATGTGTAGGGCACTGATGTGCAAGGTTCAAGGTGTTCAGTTGCAGTGGGGTTATATGTTCATGCTACTTCATAGACACTCCACTACCTGCAACACAGCTAAAGGCAGCACCACAACTGATCCACACACTTATTAATGACATAGCACCTGAGTGTATGAAGGATATTAAGTATGGCACACACCAGTGCAATCAAGCCTGAAGTGAGACAACATCTTGTCTGCCCCAAAGGTTGGCATTAACATGCTTTCAGCTAATTACAATTCACTGTTTTTTTTTTGGTTTATAAAAAAAAATTATGAGACCATCACCCAGGCCTACCAGGACAGCAAGTTGCAGAACAAAAAAAGTGCTACGGGCAAGTAAATTAAATAGAGTTTAAGGTAGTTAAACGCGGTTAACCGACACGGCGCACGCGACGGACACCGCCTACTCGATGGGGGCATATATAAAGGCCGTGGCGCATGCGTAATAGTACACACGTGCATTCGAGTCGGCCTCACGTTGCCTACATTAATTTTCTTTTCTCTATGTTGTGAAGGGTTCCGTCACTCACGCAAGTGACGTGATCCGGGCAGGGTAGGCACGCCCACAGATGGGCGGTGCCATGGGACTACACCCCCAAACAGAAGGGGCGTCCCCCGACACCCCAAAGCCCGGGATTGGCCAAAGGTAAACTCCTGCAATAGCTATAGGTGCACCATCCGTGCGCGCATCGGGTACAACGCAGTACAGAGGTTAAAGTGCTTTGGCCTCCTGCATGGGAAAACAGCTGGAGCTGAATCCATACATGCCAGGTTCAAAGGACGTACCATTCAACAGACGTACCAAGGCCCCATATTCAGTACCAGACAAAGTTCAGCAATTGGTACTTAATGTGAAGGAGTATCTACCCTCCGTGGCTCCACAAAATGTGGCAGCGACCCTAATGACCATCTCGCTTTTCACGCGTAACTTCGGTACCACATATCACTAGCCAAAAAAAAAAAAGGTGGCTTTTAGCACATACCATTATCAGCTAGTACCTTCTAGCTACTTTAAGATTCAGCTTTGATTTCGACTTTCTATGGGTTGGGTACGTAGATAGCTCACTTCCAACAGGAGAGGTACATCGCGGGTTACCCACTTTCACGAGTTATAACGCAGCGTGGCAACGAACCTGTAGCATGAGGTAAGCACTGTAAATAAAAAAACGATGCTGGCTTTATTTCGTGGTTTCAAACGGCGACAATAACCACTCTGTTTTGTGCTGGCTCACGTTTTTGTTCTGCTATGTGGTTGCCATGGGCGTTGCTAAGGCACGACGTAATCATTTCAATATTCCGAATAAATAACCTAGTGTCCACAAAATGTATGGCCGCAAACAACCGTGAGAAGGGGGGGGGGGGGGGGGGGGGGGGGGGGGGGGGGGGGTATAGTATGCTTTTAACCTGATGCAGAGGCTTTGGCCTAGTGATAGACTGCTCAGCGCTACAGAGTTTACAACAAAACTTTATGAAAGCATTGGGATAGTCCTATTACATTGGTGAAGCCTCGCGAAGGTGATTTGCAGTAAAATTAAAGCGCTTTACGCGCGCGTGTAGTACCATAATAAAAGAATTGGAAACGGCAAAGATTACGGGATTCATCCGCATTTCGTAATTCCGTAAATTTGTGTTCCTAAGGCAGCGTTGTCTGCTACATGCGATCCTTTGAAGCGCTATTTTGATGACGAGATGGAGTTAGACACTCATAGAATGAAGCTATCTAAAAAAAGCAGCCAAAGTCATACATGATGGCTAGCTAGAACAAGCGCGCACGAAAGCTTTGCCGAGAAAGTAGATACAAGCTTTATGCTCTTTAAAACACTTTCTTTGAAGGCCTTCAGTTTTTTACGATTCCGCATTGATTTTTTTGTTGTTGGGACTTTCTCTTCCTATTCTTGCGCGATCGATCCAACGAAGCTTGCTAGCCATTTGCTACTGTAATACATACACAACATACAAGAGATATTGATCACGCCACTCTATATATATGTCTGATTCAATATATGCACTCAAATACTCTAGAATCCAAACCACTTTTCTGGGAAAATTACACAAAAGGTACGCTTTTTGGACATCATAAGCGGACAAATTCCCGATCTAAGACGTCAAACCCCTTCATAGGGACTCCTTAACGTTACAACGCCACACTACCTACTACGTACTCTATATGTGAACTCATAAAATGGATTTACAATGTTGCTATAGTGTCCAGGAAAATCACACAATCACTGCCCGATCAGGTTGCAGCTACGATCGCGTCTGCCTCAGCTGAGACGTCTGTAAAAGAATAGCTATATGCTTTTTGGGTGTCAAAAAGGTTGCTCTCATACAGTAAAAAGTTAAACGACACTAAAGAAGCTCTTTAAGGAAGGATGCTCAATAGCTCACACGCCCACTACAAGATTCAATGCGAAGCACGGTCATGTAACGGAACGTGACGTCACGTTCTATAGACGTGTTCCCAGCGATAATCGTTACGTCATATTGGTCTGGGGACGAGACTATACGTAGGTCGCAACAGTACTGAAAAGTGCCATTTGCAAATATCTATGTATTGTATCAGTGCACGTGCCTATTAGCCTTTGCGCTTCATTCATCGAGCTGCAAGCAGGCTAAACGAACACGATAAGGAAAACAACCCACGCCACTATATAGGTCAAAAGATCGACATCATAGTGTCCCTCTTGGCAGTCGAGACCTACGGTACTTGAGTAGTCGATCGCGAGTTCCTATCGTACTTTTGTATCAGGCCAGAAGCTGGCAGTAACCATATCGGGCTCTCCCTAGCTCTTTCGTATCGGGTTCGAAAAGCTCTCGGCCTCCCCCCCCCCCCCCCCCCCCCCCCCCCCCCCATTGTCCGGTTATTAACAGCCTATTATTGGTATAGTTAAGTTATATATTCAGCTAAATTAACTTACTGTGCATATATTTATTCACCATTTTGTTCAATTAATATCAATATTAGTTGAATAATTCTGGCCGATGACGCAAGGCATTACGCAATGACATATTTTGATGAATAAATTATGCGCGGTAGTAATTAATTTTTTGTCTTGATTTTAGTTCAAGAATGGTTAATGAAATAATTTTTTGAAGTACATATGTCATGATCAGACCGATTTATAGGACATTTTACAAGTGTTTAAAATTCAATTTGAAATAAAAAGCAAGATGACCGCCTATGTATGGGCCATTTCTGGATATGTGGTACTCTGTGCAAAACCTTGATGGAATGGTATAGAGGTAGATATGCATAACAAGTTTTGTAACAGGTTTTAGCAGAACCTCAAGTTCGAGATAAACCACAGTTCACCTGTAAGGCATATATATTAACTTACCAGTCGCCATTATTATTTGAGCATTGCTTATCAATTTTGCATTAGCTATAACAGAAACAGAACAGAGCTATCTTTGTGAAGAATGGGCTGAATAAAAATATGATAGATCTGTTACACATGTACTATTTACACTGTCAATCATCTTTGATACCATATCAGTACAACAGATCTGAAATAACAAATAATAAACCTAAACTACCATATCTGACACTTGGTTAAGGCCAATGATTAAGTAATCACTCTCCTGGGTTATAACCTTTATGTACACTTAGCTTATATTAATGTGTCTTATATTAATGTGTTGTACATGATGCATGCTTTGTACTTACTGATATTATGCTGTCGATGTAGTAGAAATAAATGTCTTTTAGCTTGATAATTGAATATACATTGTGTACTACATACATACCGATGGATTGTTGGGTCACATTATAAACTACATATCAATCATAACTCACAGTGCTCATAGGGGAGGTGTATATGGCAATACAAACATTATTCTGCAATTGAGGCAAAACGTTTCAAGCGATACATGTACATTATTTACGATATCAATACCTGCACATATCTGGATGAGTTATAGTTAGGTGTTGATATCTTCCTGACTATTGAGTCACTGTAACTAATCCACTCATCTCTGCTTCTGACAATACATGAATCTGGACGAGAGCATTGTACCTCAGCATGTAATAACTTTCTACTCCTTACAATGCCCCTTGTTTGCATACTTTCCATAATGAAGCTGAAAGTAAAATTGGTATGCCATACAAGAATACAATCATTATGTATCCTCATCAGTACCACTATAGCACATAGTTCATAAGTAGAACATCCTGTGGCTTTTGCATGAGACATTTCACATTGCCTGCAATTATATAGTATTTTAAAAATGCGTACTGCATTTTCTGTCTACCTTGGTAATGTAACACTACTCTGTGCTTTCTGCAAATCAGACACCCTTGATCTCTCAAATTGAAGGACTAAAACACTGGGGAATGTCACCTGTGCATTGTCTGCTGTGATACATGTATCACAGGCTTGACAAAACCTAAACCAGATTTTCAATGGCTGTATTTATATATTATACACACTTACAGTTTTTCTTCTAAGTTGTCCATCAATCCACCCTTTTATCAACTGCTTTATGTCACTGGAAACACCTAATGAAAACAGTCCACATTGTATTATCACATATGGTCTATGTAGGTAATGAGAACAGCACAGTGAATAAAAAGCAGTTGTAAACTAATGCCAACCTTTGTACAGCATGATCCACGTTTCATTATCCTTGTAGCAAACTGGCATGTGTAATCATCATTCCCCGATGCCTGATTTGATAAATACATATAACCCAATTTTACAGGTACTAAAATATAAATGTTCCATACTTCATAAGTTGACAAAAGCTCATCAAGCAACACAGTCATTCCTTCGCAACTGTCATTTTCTATACCATGTTGTAAAAAGTTGGCTATCTTGTATGTGCTAAGTATAGACTATATTAATATAACAAAATCAATACATATATACTCATGTTACACATCGTTACATCTTACAGCAACATGTGAAGGATCACACGGAAGATTAGAATTTCCTTGAAGGTCATCAATTAAATTGATGTATTGTCGCTGAATTGGCGTTAGACCTTCTTGCTTCAATGCTATCGTAACATAACAATATCAATAAAGTGATAATTATACACATATTTCAACTTGTACTTTTTAGCATGAGCTGCAATTGCGTGCAGGCACATAGAGCTTGAAGAGCTGAATTTAGCCAGCAATATCTAGATGTGTTACATAGGCCTCCATTTGTATCCCTAGCCACTTCCAGAAGTCTTCCAGCTGAATTCTAAATTAATTGAAGAATATTATTATTGTTTAAACTGTGTTTGTAAACACTAACCGTTCCATGATCTTCCATCAGCTTGCTCACCATATTCATTCCTAAGAAAAAAATTGAAACATTATTATACAAGTAAATAAAAAACATTCTCTATGAGAAAGTTGGTGGTATATAGGATTTGAAGTCAATAGTGGTGTAAAAAGGAAGGGAACAAGGGTCTAATAATAAGGAAAATGGAATAGTCCTATATTTAGCAGACAAATACCCTATATCCTACAAAAGTGCTCAATATAGGACTATTCCATTTTCCTTATTATTAGACCCTTGTTCCCTTCCTTTTTACACCACCATTGACTTCAAATCCTATATACCACCAACTTTCTCATAGAGAATGTTTTTTATTTACTTGTTTCATTCTTTTTTGTTCATACATGCATGTACCCGATAATGTGCCGTAGCATGTGATGTAGTCCATTTGCAGCAGTCGAGCTGTGAGAGAGAGGTTGACCCCTATCATCGTGGGTATATAATTACACTGACCACCTGACTCGGAGGCAAAAGTGCGGCGAAGCGGACAAAACGGTCTGACTAATAGGGTATGGGATAGTCTCGGGCCCAGACCCTGCTGCGGATATCGCTACGTAATGAAAGGAGCATTATCGAGATCGTCGAGTATTTTTTTTGTCAACATTGTGAAGGATTTGTTCCACAGCCTTTAAAGATAATACACGCGCTATAACCGTGTTATGTTACATACCAATCACAAAGTTTAATATTTAAATAAAAAAATAATAATTGTACAAATTAATTACATCAGTTTCGTCTTCCTGATCTTTCACCTCGACGTATATCCGCGTCCACATGTACTTGGCCCTCTTACATCACCTTCTCCACCACATCTTCTCTTGCACCACGGCCTTCTAACCTCACATCATTGCCACCATCTTCTACCTCCATTAGCTGCTTCACATCATTTTCAGTTAAATCCGGATCCATGGCCAAAGTAATACGAGCATAGCTTAGAGATGCTTTTATAGGCCAGCTGATGAAGAGGCTGGACTTGATTTCTTTGAAGTGTATGAATTGCTTGCGACGAATAATATAGTTCGCTAGGAAGGCTGGACTTAACCTTCCTTGAAGTGGAAATGGGTGTTATAAGCTTCATAGAGGATGCAGTTGTCATCCCAGGAAGGTTCGCAGTTTCGGTGACATGCTCTTGATGTACACATGTATATGTACTAATAGTATTATTATTGCGTCATTATTAATGAATAACTACAACGTTACTGCCACACCCAATGACCAACATGATGCACACCATGACTACAACACAACAATTACAGAGCCTACCTATCAGTATCTGAAATCCTGATACCATACACAGGCTTGAGCAGGGGGCATTCTAGCTATAATATATTTAGAGGGGTGAGCCCACACCCTCTCAGGAAAAAACCCCGTGGAAAAACCCTCTTAGGGACAAAATCCACATTCTGGGGCAAAAACCGATTAACTATCCTGCTCCAATACACACAAGTGCAGCAGTCCGTTCTGAGTCGCAAAACACCATTTTCAAGTCACCACCAGTCAATGTCAGCTGATCTTCAATCGACACAGCAAGTAAATGTAAGCACTCCACACCACCCATGGCACTCAATCACCATGTAATTACAACATTCCTGCAGAAGCTTTGACTGAATGACCTCCACATCTGACAGATATCACTTAATCTGAGCTCTGACAAGTGCAGTACACCATCACTAACTCCATACACCTACATCGTACACAACCATCACCAAGTCTGGTCCCTAACTCCACACACCTACATTTGTACACAACCATCACCAAGTCAGTTCTGCTAAAATACAGCGATATTGGCAGAGTCCTGAATGTGCTCGCTTGGTGAAAAGAGTTAAGGTCACTCAAAGGTATGTCGTACCTGTACATATACACGTAGCTACCTACTGTTACTACATTTGTACGTAGTGCGTGCATTTCTGCGACTACATGTAAATGTACACACATTTACCAGTACTTACTTACTGCACTTTTTTGTGAAGTCAGATGTGTATATGCATTGATGCTTTAATAGCTTCACTATATGTGGTTGTAACGAATAGCATCAACAGTTGTGGATTTATCCTACGCGTGATTGAATGGGGTCTGTTTTTAACACGTAACCAATACAATGTGTAATGTTAACTGCTGCTAATTTCAGCATTTATTTTGTTTACCACTGTAGCTACTCCCTGTATGAACCAAACCATACCATACTAAGTGAGTATAATGGTGGCCTAGAAAAGGCTATTCTAAGGAATAGCATACTGTTTAATGAGTGCAAAACCCATCCATGGTTAGCACAAAAGGTCTGTACTAGATCTGCACATGCAGCTGTTAGTAAGGTTTGTGCAGGTGCATTGCTTAACAAGGCACAGAGCATGTGTAGAAAACAAGCAGGTGAATTTCTACATGATGTTCGTGCTATTAATGCAATAAAAGTACATGCAGTGACCATCTTTCTCACCAAAATGGCAAATATTCCTGTATTAAAAATAACCCCCTGTGCATGTTCATTAGCAGGGTTGGTGGAACAAGAAATTCATACCATCAGAGCCATGGTAAATGAATTATGGAAGGATAATAAAAACTCTGTACGGTGTGCACTAACTGCCCCCACTGGGTTAGCTGCATTTAATATAGATAGTGTCACCGTTCACAGGCTTATCCAATTGCCAATAGAACATGATTCTAAAACATCAAGTTATTGGCCACTTCCAAAAGAATCATTGAAAATGATGAGAAACGGTTTCAAACATCTTAAGCTAATCATTATTGATGAGGTACCATGCTTAGCAGCCTCTGTTTAGCTTATGTACGTGCACCTTAGACTTGAAAAAGTGTTTGGAAGTAGCCAATGGTTTGGGGCAATGAATGTCCTGTTTGTTGGGGACATACTACAGCTCCCTCCAGTAATGGTTCAATGGTGTTTCAGAATATCTTTTGCAACAAAGTAATTGCCTCAAGGCTAGACTGCATGACATCAGTGAACATCTTGAGGGAAACTGTACAGTATGATGAACTGACTATTAATGAGAGACAAAAACGAGACCCTGAATTTGGTCACTTGTTAAACGAGGTCATGGGTAATTGTATTTCAGATAAAACAATTATTCAGTTGCACAAAGCCGCTGTTATTACATGCACAGCTGTTGAATAGCTCCAAGAACTTTTAGGTCAAGGTTTGTCTTCTGTGTGCCTATTTGCAACAAGAAAGGCATGTGACCAGTTTAACATAGACATGCTCTCTAAAGTGGGTTCAGAGGTTGTAAAGATACCCTGTATAGATGAATTTGATGAAACAGCAGGGACAGTAAAATGGACCAAGAGGGCAGCATCTGAACTAGAAAGCTAAATAGCGATTGTAACACAACTGCTGGTTTGGAGGCAGAATGAAAACTAGCTGTAGGGGCTAGGGTCATGCTAAGCAGTATTATACCATACCCCAGCAAGAATGTCACTATCAGCTACTTTTATTGCATTAATAGCATGAACATCATGTAGAAATTCACCTGCTTTTTTTCTACGCATGCTCAGTGCCTTGTTAAGCAATGCACCTGCACAAACCTCATTAACAGCTGCATGTGCAGATCTAGTACAGACCTTTTGTGCTAACCATGGATGGGTTTTGCAAAAGGCATCATTTAACTCGTCTAACAGTATGCTATTCTTTAGAATAGCCTTTTCTAGGCCACCCTTATACTCCCTAAGTACGGTATGGTTTGGTTCATACAGTGAGTGCCTACAGTGGTAAACAAAATAATTAGCAGCAGTTAACATTACATATACACATTGTATTAGTTACGTGTTAAAAACAGACCCCATTCAATCACGTGTAGGATAAATCCACAACTGTTGATGCTATTCATTACACCCACGTTTTAATTACATGTAAGCATCAATACAGATACACATCTGACCTCACAAAAAAAATTGCCAGTACCGGTAAATGAGTATACACGTACATGTAGTCGCAGAAACGCACGCACTACGTACAAATGTAGTAAGAGTACATGTAGGTAGCTACGTGTATATACAGGGTCTTTGCGAAAGAACGCAACGCTTTTACATCACTATAGCTTAGTATTGAAATTAATTAACTGCTTGATTTCTTTAACCTATGTTGCAGAACTTAGGCAAATACTAATAATCCAATTTGATTTAAATTATTGTTAGCGGTTAAGTAATTGTATCAAAGCCCTCATAAATCAAAATATTCAAAGCCCTCTATTATCAACATTATTCAAGATTATTGTTAGAGGTACTTGATTTTAATAACTATAATAAGTAACGCAGGATCTTAGTATGCAGTGGAACAGCACTGATTTCAAGTTACTGAGTTCAATAGTAAGTTATTAACATTTAAAACCGTAATTTGCTTTAAAGTTATTAAGACTGAAGCTGTTATTAGTTAACTCATTTTAATAACCATCACTAATTACTCCATGATTAAATGAAATAAAAAACACAATTTGATTGTGTATTAGATCATGTAATGGTGAGTTACTATAACTCAAAGTTAATTAAAATTGTAGTGGCCCTTTGGCATTTTCAAGTTTGATTAGTTGTTTTGAATATTAAACTAGTAAAACGCCAATTAAATTTCATATTTTTTTCAAACGTTTGTCACAGCTATTCTTTAGATTATAAATCTTGTATTTATTTACAAGTTGTCGTACATTTCTGTGTCAAATTAATTAATTGCCATGTATTTGATTTTATCTTTTGAACTGTAAAAGATAATTGAATTTTAACAATGCATTTGGTATTTGCCTAATCATGGTTATTGTGTAGTTATAAATTGATTTAGATTGATAATCCTATTTAAGAATTATGTTCGTTCAAAAGCGTTGCGTTCTTTCGTAAAGACCCTGTATACAGGTACGACATACCTTTGAGTGACCTTAACTCTTTTCGCCGAGCGAGCACATTCAGGACTCTGCCAATATCGTTGTATTTTAGCAGCCCGTTCCTTCCTTTTCAGGATCTGCTCGATACCTTGCGCGTCGAGAGGTCTGTTTCTTTTCAGGCTCTGCTTTGTAGCTCGCTCAGGCAGAATCTAATAAGTCTCGTAATGAGTTTTGAGGTACTTTGCTCGTCATTTAGCTTTGATCTTTTCCGGACGTGAAGGCATTTTGAGAAAAGCAACTTCACTAAGTTACTAAAAGAGTCAATGACGTGCGCATGCACGTATTAAATATTATAATACATGTATAGTGCCCAAACCGGATACGTGCCACATAAATTAATTACCACTAATAGATGTAGTGCCCAGATCGTACGCATTGGATTATAGTATACAACTACTTGAGCAAAATATGACTAAGTTCTAAACTATTTGATCGTTTTGAGTCCTGTCAGATACAGGATTCTTAATCATAGATTGACCGTTCGCTGTTAAACGGTGTGTTAAACCGGTTTAACGGTTACAAAATTTGAGAACACGTTTTGTGTTTTCCGTTGTAACTAATCATCCATAAGCGTTGCACTCATTCTGAAGGTATATTTGGTATCCTAAATCATGTATCTACGATGTAGAGTACACTTATTCGATTACATACATATTTACAATATTGTTACTTAAATTGAGGCATACTGTTGCTTGAATAACTGCTTTGCACATTACGCATTTTCGACTTCGCCCGAAACCTACCTGCTCTTGTATGGTGTAATAAGCCATTTTGCTCTTCCAGCCTGCACCATATCGTGCTTTTGCACCTCTCTCACCAATAACAGCCTTTGAAGAGGCGCAAACTTCGACTCCGACGGCGAGCCCTTTTGCCATGTTAATAGCAATGGCGGCAAAAGAAGTCGGTGGAGTGAATTTGCTTGTAGCGCTACAAAAAGCGAGAATTGCGCCTAGAACTGGTGTGGCGCTAAGACTTAACAGTTATCTGGATAAGAAAGCAGTGCTGTTGTAGAACACAACCCCTTCTATACTGTGTAATAGACACTGGAAAAGTGTTAAACCGGTTTAACACTTTGTTAAACCGGTTTAACACTGGACAATCTATGATTAAATATACGTGATTTGCTAACACAACCACCGATATATACAATGTAGCCTCGATACGTTTTGAAGAAGGAGGAGGAGGAGGAGGAGGAGGAGGAGGAGGAGGAGGAGGAGGAGGAGGAGGAGGAGGAGGAGGAGGAGGAGGAGGAGGAGGAGGAGGAGGAGGAGGAGGAGGAGGAGGAGGAGGAGGAGGAGGAGGAGGAGGAGGAGGAGGAGGAGGAGGAGGAGGAGGAGGAGGAGGAGGAGGAGGAGGAGGAGGAGGAGGAGGAGGAGGAGGAGGAGGAGGAGGAGGAGGAGGAGGAGGAGGAGGAGGAGGAGGAGGAGGAGGAGGAGGAGGAGGAGGAGGAGGAGGAGGAGGAGGAGGAGGAGGAGGAGGAGGAGGAGGAGGAGGAGGAGGAGGAGGAGGAGGAGGAGGAGGAGGAGGAGGAGGAGGAGGAGGAGGAGGAGGAGGAGGAGGAGGAGGAGGAGGAGGAGGAGGAGGAGGAGGAGGAGGAGGAGGAGGAGGAGGAGGAGGAGGAGGAGGAGGAGGAGGAGGAGGAGGAGGAGGAGGAGGAGGAGGAGGAGGAGGAGGAGGAGGAGGAGGAGGAGGAGGAGGAGGAGGAGGAGGAGGAGGAGGAGGAGGAGGAGGAGGAGGAGGAGGAGGAGGAGGAGGAGGAGGAGGAGGAGGAGGAGGAGGAGGAGGAGGAGGAGGAGGAGGAGGAGGAGGAGGAGGAGGAGGAGGAGGAGGAGGAGGAGGAGGAGGAGGAGGAGGAGGAGGAGGAGGAGGAGGAGGAGGAGGAGGAGGAGGAGGAGGAGGAGGAGGAGGAGGAGGAGGAGGAGGAGGAGGAGGAGGAGGAGGAGGAGGAGGAGGAGGAGGAGGAGGAGGAGGAGGAGGAGGAGGAGGAGGAGGAGGAGGAGGAGGAGGAGGAGGAGGAGGAGGAGGAGGAGGAGGAGGAGGAGGAGGAGGAGGAGGAGGAGGAGGAGGAGGAGGAGGAGGAGGAGGAGGAGGAGGAGGAGGAGGAGGAGGAGGAGGAGGAGGAGGAGGAGGAGGAGGAGGAGGAGGAGGAGGAGGAGGAGGAGGAGGAGGAGGAGGAGGAGGAGGAGGAGGAGGAGGAGGAGGAGGAGGAGGAGGAGGAGGAGGAGGAGGAGGAGGAGGAGGAGGAGGAGGAGGAGGAGGAGGAGGAGGAGGAGGAGGAGGAGGAGGAGGAGGAGGAGGAGGAGGAGGAGGAGGAGGAGGAGGAGGAGGAGGAGGAGGAGGAGGAGGAGGAGGAGGAGGAGGAGGAGGAGGAGGAGGAGGAGGAGGAGGAGGAGGAGGAGGAGGAGGAGGAGGAGGAGGAGGAGGAGGAGGAGGAGGAGGAGGAGGAGGAGGAGGAGGAGGAGGAGGAGGAGGAGGAGGAGGAGGAGGAGGAGGAGGAGGAGGAGGAGGAGGAGGAGGAGGAGGAGGAGGAGGAGGAGGAGGAGGAGGAGGAGGAGGAGGAGGAGGAGGAGGAGGAGGAGGAGGAGGAGGAGGAGGAGGAGGAGGAGGAGGAGGAGGAGGAGGAGGAGGAGGAGGAGGAGGAGGAGGAGGAGGAGGAGGAGGAGGAGGAGGAAGAGGAAGAGGAAGAGGAAGAGGAAGAAGAAGAAGAAGAAGAAGAAGAACGAGAAATACGGTGGGACTGGGTACGAGATTAGTAAAGTGTTTTGTTCTCCACAACCACGCGGTTTTAAGACATCTAACAAACACGGAACTGCTCGTTTTCGACTGCTTGTTCGACGATGACAAAGTGCTAAGCGATCCGATTGATAGGAGTCCCGTTAGAAGCGGGTCCCGTTTTTTAATGACATTCATAATCGGGGTCAAATCCTATATGAGAGTTACTATCGTAACTCTCGATAGTAGCATCATGTGCTTTAAAATCTAACACATGAAATGTAGGAGAAGCAGCTGCATTTTCAGTGATCACCAAGGATGCAGGGTTCCTGAAATTACCAAGCCATTATAATACATTTAAGGATATGCTACTTTAAACAATTAGCGTACTTGGTCAATGAAATTTCAATACTTTTCTGATTTGATGATGTACAAGGAGCTGAATTCTCAGGAATAATCAATGCTTCAAGTTTCCTGGCAATAGTTAGACCCATCAAGACATGTAACATCTATTTATTGTATAATGGTATAAAAATGTAAACTGTTCTCAGTTAATTTTAATTGTTTATATACTAGTACATCATGATCTATACAAAGAATTGTAAAGTACTAAAGACCGCTATATTTTATAGGCACAGCATACATGAAATTAAAATTCTTATACCTCTCTTCAGTCTGTGCTTATTTCAGGTATGTCTGTTATGTCTGCTGTATCCTGGCTGGATATACAAGTTACATAAATAGGTTTAAATTCCTATATTTTCTACCTTGAGACAGAAAATAGGTGGCTCCATAGCGTAGATGGTTTCTGTTGAAAGTAACCAAGTGATGGATCTGGAGCTGCATTATCTTTCTTCCTTTTAGATCACTTCTCAAGCAAAGGACGAGATGGCTTAACCTTTATAGATTGCTGCATATAATAATATTAACAAACTAGCTTGCAATACTGGAAAAGGTTTTGCCAACCTTAACGCGTTCCTGTTTTTTGATTTTAAGTCATCATAGTACTGACGCTGCCTTCCTACTATTACAGGGTAGAGCTTCTGAATGAACACATCTGGTCTCATATGCTTTTCTTTGTGGTCTATTCGTTTTAGGATGTAGTTCCAGGCCTCAATAGTTCCAGCAGTAGTATGTTCAGAAAACTAATATTAAATTGATTACACTGAGTGTGTACACATATGTGTAAATTTACTTGCTCTGATTCACATCCTTTGTATTCATCTTGGTGGTGATCAGGGTCTCCTATATAAGTAGTGCAGTTAATGATATAATTATAATTATAATATTTATCATACACATACCTAGCAGCAGAGCTGTCCAAAAAGGTGCTGTGGGTAACCAATTTTGAAGGATAGATGCAAATAATTCTGGCTTATAGTATGTATTATCTCTCACTCCAGTATTGTCAACTTGCACTTTTTCCAACTGTATTTGGAAAAAGGTTCCAAAGGGCTGTTTGCATTCTGCTATTTCATCATTATCAAACTTATTGGAGCAAATAATTTCATCATTTTTCATGTTATCCTCTTCTATATCATCCAACTAGGGTGTGTAACCGATTTTCAGGTTTTTTAGGTTAACCGATTATTCGCGATTACCTATTCGGTCGACTATGCATTTAGTAGAATAGCAGGTTACCGATTTCAGAATTTCCTTTAGTCGAAATAACCGGTTCTGTTTTTCTTAGTCGCGATTAGTCGATATTCGTTTCCTTAATACGCAGAAATCGGTATAAAATCGATTACCCCTTTTTATATGCCCTTTGCTTTTCCCGCCTGCAGTACAAGGGTTAATTGATGAGAAACATTGTTGACATGATGTAATGAACATTAGTCTGGGGACCCGGCTGATATAAACACTGCCATCCCACAACAAAACACTCAGTCTCGGTGCTGCCTGCATGTGCACGCGCAGTGGGCACGGCAATTTAAATACGTTCGCGTTCTCTGCAGTATAGTACAGTGAGTTCATCCAACACGCTACGTTCTCTTTTGCACAGCAGCACAGGTGTCCAAATACTTAGTTACATTGGCTCTTTTCCAGACGTTCGGACATAACATTATGAATAACGTACATGTCTTGATTGGTGGCTTTATCATAAGCATAGAACGGTGTTCCACTCCCATCCACCCAACATGTTCTTTGGTGAAAAAATATCCATCCTCCTCCATTGAATTATTCCCACCAGTGGGTGTGGCGTCACTTTGGAATCCCAGTACTATCTTATAAGGGACTTGTAACTGTTTTAATGTTGGAGATAAGCAATAAAACTGGCTATACGTGTATGGGCTTGAGAAACTGTGATTTATTTGGCCAATATCAAAAATCGGAAAAACCTCGTAAAACCTAGGTAATCGTTTGCAAATTAATGTTGCGCTAATCGCCAAAATCGATTTAATGTTTCTAATAACCGATTTGCAAGTTGCTATTAACCTGAAAAATCGATTGGACTTTTTTTCATAGTCGAAATAATCGATTTTAGTTTATGAAAAAGGTTACACACCCTACATCCAACCCATTGATGATATCCACTAAGGCATCATGGGCATGCCTCATAGACTGTGATTGCACTTTGGAACAGAGCAACAACTTGATAAGCCTGACTCTTGACACCAGGTCAGCAAGTGTGCGTGCATTAACCATGGTTGAAAACAGATACATCGAAAACCTGTACTGCTGTTTAGGAAACCTAATAATAAATGGGCAAGGCATATATAAGTATAAAGAATTCATTCTTAAACACTCACCATTTCTTGCATTCCCTCTTTGCAGAATTCATCACATGACTTTTGCAAGCATGAGGTGATATTTTTCCTAGGTCTTGGGGTTTAGGAGTTCCTGTTACAATGCGAAATGATCTAAGCAGGTACTCTTGCAATGTTTCTCTATTAAAAACATGCAAAAAGCTTAAGAGGAGCACTTGGCTTCTATCAATAATTATTTGCTGAGGCTTACATAGTCGCAAAAATCCAAACAAAAGACCCTCTGCTCTACAAAATGCTTCAATAAAGTAGGAGATTGATAGCACAGAATGATCAGCTGTGATAAGTTCCGCAACTGCAGGAGGTGGTTATCAATTACAGGATGCTTCAACACTATAGCATAATAGTACACAGATGGAACCTTTCCTCCCTCGTCTTTTGGCAGTGTTACAATAGTACCAGTTGCATCACAAAAAACAGCAGTCTGTTTGGCAACTTCGTGATATAAACGGACGGCAGCTTCGTTATTAAAACATATAACAGCAAAGGGCGATGCATGGATATGCTGGATAAAGCCCTTAACGGGAGAATCCTTCCTGTTAAAGGTGATATTTAAATTGGCACTATCAACAGAAATCAGTTTACTTTTTAGAAGCAACAGCGACATTATTAGGTCTGTATCTTCTTGCAAATTAATTCGAGCATCAGAAGAAATCTTTTTGTAATACAGATATGGTGCACCCAACTTCATCTCAATTGCCTAAAGCATACTTATCAGGTCCCAATTGCATCAACCTGTGATGATATTCCTAAGCTGGAGCAACATTAGTGTCTAGAAATCTCTCACACATATCACGCCTTGCAGAATGGCTAAAGTGTCGAGCATGTGTCTCCTCTGTGTCATGATGAATTTGACCATTGAAGTTTACATGCACAGCAATTTCATCATCTTGAAAGCTGTTAGTGTTAACAGACAAATCAGCAACAATGTTGCGTGTTTCAAAAGTACAACAAGCGTTAGCTGTAAATAATGTTGTTGTATTCTTTCGTGACCCTGCCTTCTTTATCCAGTGTCTCTTAAAAGCAAAGCAGCAACAGGAGTTCAGAACAGAAAGTCCTTCTGCCATTGCATGTACCCATGATGGATCACATTTTTCACCACCAAACAGAGCACTCCATTGTGATTTAGTTACATAAAAACTCCCAGAACTTTGAAACTGCCTCAGTAAGACATTATCTGGTTGTCTATAGCGAGCTACACACTCAGCTGTAATAGCTGTTACAACTGTACCCTGTAAGTAACATAAAGTGTATACATGTATTAAGTTTACCTGCATTTTGTAAGTACATTTATATATGTTATAAAGTACCATGCACTTATGTGTACCTGATGTTGAAGTGTTTCGACACTGGAGTCACCACATTCTTCATTACGGGATGTAACTGTTGATGATTTTGTACATTGACATATCACTCAAAACTTAGTTTTATACATGAATTACCTTCATCATAAAAAGGAATAGTGACACAATTTGTGATACATGTTGGACATTTGTATGTATTGATGACTGACGATTCCTCTTCTAGTAATCCAAAACAGCTTCCATGGTACCACTCACCACAATAGTCACATCCAATCATAAACCTTGCAAACAGATAATATTATAACATTATAAAATTGTAAAGCTATGTACTCTCTAAAACCTTTTTGAACTGTATGGCTCTTTGCAAATACAATGCAAGTTGAGACTTTCAAATGCCACATCATCGATACTTACAGATCCTGAAAGTCCTCCTGTGACAAAAATTGCTTGTAAATTATTTCCTCTCCTTCAAAATCACCATGAATGTGATCTTTCACAGAATCATCATTATCCTGCTCCTGCTTATAATAAACCTCTTCCTCCTGCTCATCATCAAGTTCACCCTCCTGCTATCATCAACTTCATTATCCCAATGATCATCAAGCTCTCCCTCATGCTCATCATCAAGCTCTCCCTTCTTCTCATCGTCAAGCTCTCCCTCCTGCTCATCATCAAGCTCTCCTTCATGCTCATCATCAAGCTCTCCCTCATGCTCATCATCAAGCTCTCCCTCCTGCTCATCATCAAGCTCTCCCTCCTGCTCATTGTCAAGCTCTCCCTCCTGCTCATCATCAAGCTCTCCCTCCTGCTCATCATCAAGCTCTCCCTCCTGCTCATCATCAAGCTCTCCCTCCTGCTCATCATCAAGCTCTCCCTCATGCTCATCCTCAAGCTCTTCCTCCTGCTCATCATCAAGCTCTCCCTCCTGCTCATCATCAAGCTCTCCCTCCTGCTCATCATCAAGCTCTCCCTCCTGCTCATCATCAACTTCATTATCCCCATGATCATTCACCTCATCCTCATGATCTTTCCAATCTCTTTTCATCACAGTTATGCTGTACCGCTAACAGTATATAGCATAGTACATAAATGCATAAGATCACCATATAAATTATGTTGTTATCAAGGGATTTTTCAACTTCGGCTTTGTTGCAGTACCAGCACTTGTACACAGATGTAACATACTTAGGTGAGGGGGTTTTGCAGTGAGACATAGCTGCAGCAACAGAGAACCAAAATCCACTAGGAGCATTTCGTGAGTGATTTGGTGGAGGCCATACTCTTCCTCTCAATACAGCAACCAGACTATACAAATTGATGCTGTACTTTTTTTTTGCCTGAGAAATAAATAATATAGATTCATCTACACATAATAAATCCTCACTTACCACCATAATATTAAGCACTGTGCAATGTAATGTGCAATATTCCTTATATAGCTATGTACCACAGCTTAGTCCCATTTGATTGGTCAATAATCCCTAAAAACAGATTGGTTAGGATCATTCTTTCAGAGCAGCTGTAGTAATAGATGCTGTGGACAACAACATCTATTACTACAGCTGCTCTGACAGAATGATCCTAACCAATCTGTTTTTAGGGATTATTGACCAATCAAATGGGACTAAACTACATTACCATCTGTACTTGTGTTGTGCATATGACAGCCATGATCATCATCATTACAAAGCAACATGTTTACAAACACAAAATAAAACATTAGAAACTGTTGGTTAATACTTCTTTTTCACAAGTAGAGCTTGCTGCTGAGGACAACAGAGAAAGGCTCCCGCAGAACCATTCACGAGTCGAACTGCATGCGTGTGAGACAGAGCACATGGGTGAATGCACATACATGTATACACGCATATCTTCAATAAGTACACATACATACACACATACAGACAAGACCTTTTTAAAAATAAGTACAAGTACACGTACGACACTAGCTCCTCTTCACCAAGTACGACACTCCTCTTCACAATATCATGCAGGTGTGCTGTCACCTTGGTAGACTATCAAGGAACGTAGCCATGCACGGTCCTAAAGTGGGAGGGGCCAAGCCCATACCTTGTGCTCACATATGTCAAGTGGGTCATGTGTGATGTTTCTGTCATGCAGGTGTACTGGTACCTTGGTGTTTTTGTGCTGTGCATGAAGCACCCTGGTAGGCTATCAAGGAACGAAGCCACGGTCCTAAAGTGGGAGGGGCCAAGCCCACACCTTGTGCTCACATATGTCAAGTGGGTAATGTGTGATGTTTCTGTCATGCAGGTGTACTGGTACCTTGGCGTTTTTGTGCTGTGCATGAAGCACCCTGTCAACTAGCAAGGGACGTAGCCACGGTCCTAAAGTGGGAGGGGCCACGCCCACACCTTGTGCTCACATATGTCAAGTGGGTGATGTGTGATGTTTCTGTCATGCAGGTGTACTGGTACCTTGGTGTTTTTGTGCCGTGCATGAAGTACCCTGGTCATCTAGCAAGGGACGTAGCCACGGTCCTAAAGTGGGAGGGGCCAAGCCCACAACTTGTGCTCACATATGTCAAGTGGGTCATGTGTGATGTTTCTGTCATGCAGGTGTACTGGTACCTTGGCGTTTTTGTGCTGTGCATGAAGCACCCTGGTAGGCTATCAAGGGACGAAGCCACGGTCCTAAAGTGGGAGGGGCCAAGCCCACACCTTGTGCTCACATATGTCAAGTGGGTCATGTGTGATGTTTCTGTCATGCAGGTGTACTGGTACCTTGGCGTTTTTGTGCCGTGCATGAAGTACCCTGGTCATCTAGCAAGGGATGTAGCCACGGTCCTAAAGTGGGAGGGGCCAAGCCCATACCTTGTGCTCACATATGTCAGGTGGGTCATGTGTGATGTTTCTGTCATGCAGGTGTACTGGTACCTTGGCATTTTTGTGCCGTGCATGAAGTACCCTGGTCAACTAGCAAGAGACGTAGCCACGGTTCTAAAGTGGGAGGGGCCAAGCCCACACCTTGTGCTCACATATGTCAAGTGGGTGATGTGTGATGTTTCTGTCATACTGGTGTACTGGTACCTTGGTGTTTTTGTGCCCTGCATGAAGTACCCTGGTCATCTAGCAAGGGACGTAGCCACGGTCCTAAAGTGGGAGGGGCCAAGCCCACATCTTGTGCTCACATATGTCAAGTGGGTCATGTGTGATGCTTCTGTCATGCAGGTGTACTGGTACCTTGGCGTTTTTGTGCCGTGCATGAAGTACCCTGGTAGGCTAGCAAGGGACGTAGCCACGGTCCTAAAGTGGGAGGGGCCAAGCCCACACCTTGTGCCGGCTCACATATGTCAAGTGGGTTATGTGTGATGTTTCTGTCATGCAGGTGTACTGGTACCTTGGTGTTTTTGTGCTGTGCATGAAGCACCCTGGTCAACTAGCAAGGGACGTAGCCACGGTCCTAAAGTGGGAGGGGCGAAGCTCACACCTTGTGCTCACATATGTCAAGTGGGTCATGTGTGATGTTTCTGTCATGCTGGTGTACTGGTACCTTGGTGTTTTTGTGCTGCGCATGAAGTACCCTGGTAGGCTATCAAGGGACATAGCCACGGTCCTAAAGTGGGAGGGGCCAAGCCCATACCTTGTGCTTACATATGTCAGGTGGGCCATGTACTGGTACCTTGGTGTTTTTGTGCTGTGCATGAAGTACCCTGGTAGGCTATCAAGGGACGTAGCCACGGTCCTAAAGTGGGAGGGGCCAAGCCCATACCTTGTGCTTACATATGTCAGGTGGGCCATGTACTGGTACCTTGGTGTTTTTGTGCTGTGCATGAAGTACCCTGGTAGGCTATCAAGGGACGTAGCCACGGTCCTAAAGTGGGAGGGGCCAAGCCCATACCTTGTGCGTACATATGTTAGGTGGGCCATGTGTGATGCTTCTGTCATGCAGGTGTACTGGTACCTGGGTGTTTTTGTGCTGTGCATTAAGCACCCTGTGATGGAATAGTAGGCCATCAAGAGACTTAGCCATGGTTCTTAACGTGGGAGGGGCCGAGGACATACCTCGTGCTAAAATATGCCAGCACAAAACACCGTACCGTGTGATGGAGTAGTATTGTAGGTATAGCTACCAGCATGTGCATGTAGATGCATGTACACTTACGTCCTCACTTGGCCAGGAACCGCCCGTGTTGTGTATCGAGTATCCGGATATATCACTACGGCCGCCGCTTGTGGAATGTTAATTTTATTCATTTAGGAATGTGCGGCTAACTTCAAACGGGGTTTTAGTGATGCTCCGGGTATATCGTCTTGTGTTAGTTCAGCCGAAGTACTGGGGTTTTTTTTCGCTAATGCATTCACTAGACGCCATCTTTCAGAAACATTCAACGAGAACGCGAAGCATGATCACAGCATGTACCTGGGGGGGCTAACATAGTCGTGCGAAGAATGTACTCCAGATGTTGTCGTCACGTGTAATCAACACTAATTGCGCCCTATAGGTCCATTGTACCGCTATAAATTTTTGCTGGGGTGCTTTGAACTACCTACCTACAGGTCCGCTCCTCCTTTTCCCCCTAACTGATCATGCTGGATCCGCTACTGCTATACCTACACTGTACCCTCGCGTTTCCATTTTCCAGCACCCCAAAAGAAAAAGTTGTCTACTGCCCTGCGGTCGTTACTATAATTGTTTGTAAGGTAAGCGTTGCTATATCATTATATACATCAAGTATATGAAACTTATAAGCGCAGCCGCGTAAAGACGCATGCAAAGCGTAACATACTTCTCCGTATTGTAATATAGCACAGCATCATCGCAAAGTGTATCTATGCATGCATTCTTAAAAAAAAGAAAAAAAGAAAAAGATTAATTTTAAGTTGCACTCAATTAGTAGCGCATCATCCAGAGGAGGGGCTTCGATCTTGAATCAACATGCCTTGAGGGCATGACATATCGTGGTTGGATTGGTAATTTTCTTTTCGGCATAGGATAAAGCCGTTTTGCATCCGGTGATAAAGAGGGCAGTACAGGCCCCTATAGGGTTAGGAATGGGGAATTCAATCACAAAGCTGCGATGCATCATAAGTATACAATGATTTACAGGTCAGGGGATCTTCTGGGCCAAATCCAAGTACTTCGCACGCTGAAAATGCATGGTAATTCAGTGATGTGTTAATATATACTGATACATGGATAAATTTATTTCGTTTACCCGCTGCTATTTCGAGGCTAAAAAAAAAGCCGCAACCCCTCTTGTTGATCAGCGAAAGGACTTTAGGAACGGCTTTCTGGCAAAGGCTGCATGAAAGCTGTAACAACGAGAAAGGGTTTAAACTCCATCTGTATATATAGTGCATGCATGGATGGGAACACTTACCCCAGCAGTGTACAGGTAGTCTGTGTCTTCGTCGCCTGTGGGATCCAAGTACGCTGCTGCCAAGTACCTTCGCATCATCTCGGCAGACTCGTGTGCGTTGCTCAGGGACGAAAGGCAGGCCATTTCTCCTTCCGACTGTACTTCATACTCGAAAGAACCCTACAACGAACAGCCGCAAACACCATCACGTATATATTGCCCACGCATGCGTTTACTTTAGCTCGAGGAAGAGCTGTAGCCGATACGGTAAGCATCGCGAAGCACAGGGCCAGTCCTACGAGCATCATCTTGGTACTTTCAGTGAACTGTTTCCAGTGCGGAGAATGTGTGTGAGTGCACTGAAGAATCACGTTTATATACCCGTGCGCTAGTGGTGATGTGTATATAGTAATCCATCCGTCTTATAATTGAGTAAACCACTTCTAATATAATTATAAGGTTGTGTGCAGCCTCACGTCTATAACGGTCTATTACGGCCGTGGTTTCCGCGTCAGGGCTCAAACAGCGCATGCGCACGCATCGATCCGGCATGCATGGAGCCCCCGGATCTGACGAAACTCAGCAGCTAGCTGATGGCACGAGTCGTGCTCGTCCGATCTAGTTTATAGGTGATGGGACAGATTTGTAGCTGTACGTGACATGCTTGTATACCTATACGGGCCGGTATATGCATCTAATAAATAGGGTCAACTATCGATAAGTTTTGTCCTTACCGCTTACCGGTTATCCGATACCGTTAAGCAACCGGTAAAACACTTTTCTTATTCATTACCTTTCAGTAAGAGGTAACTTCTAACCGAATATTATCGGTAACACTCGGCTTTCTTATTGATTTCTTATATTTCTTGTACTGGCCTTCCAAATAATTATTCACGACAACGTGTGTTCAATAATAATTACTAGAGGGAATTTTTGCACTACAACACAAGTACATGTACATGTTTGAATAGAAGTTGTTTCTAGCACTGTGACGTCAGAACAACGAACTGTACGTTTGCGGACACACGTAACCGATATACAGGGTGATCCAAAAGTCGCGCAAAATGTTTGAATTGCTATAACTCCAGAACTGAACATTGTAAAATTATGCTGTTTGAAGTAAAAATCATGCCAATGACTAACTTAAAGCTATCAATATGTAGTTATTAAAAGTTATTATTAAGTTTATTTAATACATGCCAATGCATTGATCAACATACAACAACCCCCAGAGAGTGTGTAAAAATTAATTTTTATAGCTATTAATATTACTTATCACGTGATCTACCTTATCTAAGGTTTTTGCGGGAAAACCCCCGCTCAAAGTCAAGCTATAGCATATAAATCACCAATATCGCGGTAAATCTATGCAAAGGAGCATCCAATAATCGTGCCAATAAACAGTTTACCATCTTGCCTGGTGCTTAACGAAGCCAAATGTTTAAAACGTAATTTATTAATTTCCGTTAATTGGACTTGTGAAAAGCAGAGTTTGAATTATTAGACCCGTAGAGGAAGTCATATTCTAATTGTGGAACTAACAATTGCATTGATTCGTGTTTTGGAAGCAGAGTTTAAAGATGTTGAAGTTAGGCAGCGCTTACGCATGCGCGGTATCCATATAAAATAATGTTAGGTCCGAGAACGAGAGTTCCTCACGTGAACATAATTGAATAATTATCGCCTTCACGTGATACATTGCCACAACACAGCCCCACCCTCCTAAACTTTGCATCTCTGCAACATCATATTGCGAGCACTTTGCATTCACCTATATCCGAATAGTCATCATGGCCCATGCAAATGCAGGAGCAAATATTGTAAAACCCAGTGTTTTTACCATCAATGACCCCAAGCCGTTAAATAAGTTGTTTCCCAGGCAGTGCTTCAGTGCTTTAAAAACACAGCATCTTTATAGAACCCAAATCGTGCCATACCGCGCCGTTTGTAACAGCAGTAACGGTTTTAATAACAAACCAAACTCGGTGGGCATCATTTCAATTCGATCCATCGATCCGGCAAGTACGCGCGTACAGCACTGCAGCTACACGGGTGCATGTAACCACGTAGAGCAGAACGTGATTCATCAAAGACGCTCAGTATGGTATACGCGAATAGGTAAGCATCGGTTCAGAATGTAAGCCTACGTACTACGCACGGCGCATTCGTTTCCTGTTACAGACAGTATTCAGAGAAAACAGCGTCGTTTAGAGCAGAACCAACCCAACAACATGCAACTCGCTGAAACAGCTCGCACTGTAACGACCCACCACGCTAAGGTACATGTACGTGTGCCTCAGGGGAGCAAGAGCCAAAGAAGACTCCCAATGGTGCACACATTATTAATTAAGAGATGACCCAATGACATTAAAGGGGGTTCCAATGGTTCACCCATTAGAGGGGTCACAATGGTCTGGACATCAAAGGAAATAAGAGGGTCTCTATCTCTTAGGTAGGACAGTGTCCAGTGTCACAGAATGTGCATAGGGTGACTGCAGATGGAGCGAATGAGCTTCCACTGCATGCCTTGTTGACATGTCTACAGGAATGGTAGGGGTGATTAGAAAAATTCTTAGCTGATACCTCACTAGTGAGAAATGTGTGGGGAACACCCCTGGTGTATTTTTGGTGCAATTTCTGGGACTCTATCAAGTGTTACAGAATGCATAGGGTGACTGCAGATGGAGCGCATGTGCTTCCACTGCATACCTTGTTGACACATGTATAGGGAGGGTAGGGGTGGTTAGAAAATGTTTAGCTGAGTCTCCACTAGTGAGACATGTGTGTGGTACACCACTGTTGAGTTGGTGTAATTTCTGGGACACTGTCAAGTGCCACATAATGCATTGGGTGACTGCAGAATGGAGCAAATTTGTTTGTCCACTGGATGCCTTGTTGAGCCATGTACAGGAAGGGTAGGGGTGGTTAGAAAAATGTTTAGCTGAGTCCCCACTAGTGAGACATGTGTGATTAACACCCCTGGTGTATGTTTGTAATTTCTGGGACTCTATCAAGTGTCACAGAATGCATTGGGTGACTGCAGATGTGCTTCCACTGCATGCCTTGTTGACACATTTACAGGAAGGGTAGGGGTGGTTAGAAAAATGTTAAGCTGTGTCCCCACTTATGACACATGTGTGATGAACACGCCTGGTGTATGTTTGTAATTTCTGGGACTCTATCAAGTGTCACAGAATGCATAGGTTGACTGCAGATGGAGCGAATGTGCTTCCACTGCATGCCATGTTGACACATGTATAGGGAGGGTAGGGGTGAATAGAAAATTGTTTAGCTGAGTCCCCACTAGTGAAACATGTGTGTGGTACACCAATGTTGAGTTGGTGTAATTTCTGGGACACTGTCAAGTGTCACAGAATGCATTGGGTGACTGCAGATGTGCTTCCACTGCATGCCTTGTTGACACATTTACAGGAAGGGTAGTGGTTGTATGAAAAATGTTTAGCTGAGTCCACACTAGTGAGACATGTGTGGGGAAGACCCCTGGTGTATTTTTGTAAATTCTGGGACACTGTCAAGTGTCACAGAATGCATTGGGTGACTGCAGATGTGCTTCCACTGCATGCCTTGTTGACACATTTACAGGAAGGGTAGTGGTTGTTTGAAAAATGTTTAGCTGAGTCCACACTAGTGTTGTAGTTTCTGGGACGCTATCAAGTGTCACAGAATGTATAGGGTGACTGCAGATGTGCTTCCACTGCATACCTTGTTGACACATGTACAGGAAGGGTAGGGGTGGGTAGAAAAATGTTTAGCTGAGTCCCTACTAGTGAGACATGTGTGGGGAACACAACTGGTGTATTATTGTAATTTCTGGGACTTTATCAAGTGTCACAGAATGCATAGGGTGATTGCAGATGAAGTGAATGTGCTTCCACTGCATGCCTTGTTGACACCTGTATAGGGAGGGTAGGGGTGGTTGGGAAAATGTTTAGTTGAGTCCCCACTAGTAAGTCAAGTGTGTGATACAACACTGTTGAGTTGGGGTAATTTCTGGGACACTGTGAAGTGTCACAGAATGCATTGGGTGACTGCAGAATGGAGTGAATGCGCTTCCACTGCATGCCTTGTTGACACATGTATAGGGAGGGTAGGGGTGGTTAGAAAAATGTTTAGTTGAGTCCCCACTAGTGAGACAAGTGTGTGATACACCACTGTTGAGTTGGCGTACTTTCTGGGACACTGTCAAGGCATTGGGTGACTGCAGAATGGAGCAAATGTATTTCCACTGCATGCCTTGTTGAGCCACGTACAGGAAGGGTAGGGGTGGTAAGAAAAATGTTTAGCTGAGTCCTTAATCTGTGGGGAACACCCCTTGTGTATTTTTGTAATTTCTGGGACTCTATCAAGTGTCACAGATTGAATAGGGAGACTGCAGATGTGCTTCCACTGCATGCCTTGTTGACACATTTACAGGAAGGGTAGGAGTGGTTAGAAAAATTTTAAGATGAGTCCCCACTAGTGAAACATGTGTGTGGTTCACCAATGTTGAGTTGGTATAATTTCTGGGACACTGGTACACCACTGTTGGGTTGGTGTAATTTCTGGGACACTGTCAAGTGTCACAGAATGCATTGGGTGACTGCAGATGTGCTTCCACTGCATGCCTTGTTGACACATTTACAGGAAGGGTAGTGGTTGTTTGAAAAATGTTAAGCTGAGTCCCCACTAGTGAGACATGTGTGGGAAAGACCGCTGGTGTATTTTTGTAAATTCTGGGACACTATCACGTGTCACAGAATGCATAGAGTGGTGACTGCAGAATGGAGCGAATTGTGTCCAGTGCATACCTTGTTAAGCCATGTACAGGAAGGGTAGGGTGTGGTTAGAAAAATGTTTAGCTGAGTCCCCACTAGTGAGACATGTGTGGGGAAGACCCCTGGTGTATGTTTGTAATTTCTGGGACTCTATCAAGTGTCACAGAATGCATTGGGTGACTGCAGATGTGCTTCCACTGCATGCCTTGTTGACACATTTACAGGAAGGGTAGGGGTGGTTAGAAAAATGTTAAGCTGAGTCCCCACTAGTGACACATGTGTGATTAACACCCCTGGTGTATGTTTGTAATTTCTGGGACTCTATCAAGTGTCACAGAATGCATAGGTTGACTGCAGACGGAGCGAATGTGCTTCCACTGCATGCCTTGTTGCCACATGTATAGGGAGAGTAGGGGTGAATAGAAAAATGTTTAGCTGAGTCCCCACTAGTGAAACATGTGTGTGGTATACCAATGTTCAGTTAGTGTAATTTCTGGAACACTGTCAAGTGTCACAGGATGCATTGGGTGACTGCAGATGTGCTTCCACTGCATGCCTTGTTGACACATTTACAGGAAGGGTAGGGGTGGTTAGAAAAATGTTTAGCTGAGTCCCCACTAGTGAGACATGTGTGATGAACACCCCTGGTGTATGTTTGTAATTTCTGGGACACTATCAAGTGTCACAGAATGCATAGAGTGACTGCAGAATGGAGCGAATGTGTGTCCAGTACATACCTTGTTAAGCCATGTACAGGAAGGGTAGGGGTGGTTAGAAAAATGTTTAGCTGAGTCCCCACTAGTGAGACATGTGTGGGGAAGACCCCTGGAGTGTTTTAGTAAATTCTGGGACTCTATCAAGTGTCACAGAATGCATAGGATGACTGCAGATGAAGTAAAATGCACTTCCACTGCATGCCTTGTTGACACATGTATAGGGAGGGTAGGGGTAGTTAGAAAAATGTTTAGCTGAGTCCGCACTAGTGAGACATGTGTGTGGTACACCAATGTTGAGTTGGTGTAATTTCTGGAACATTGTCAAGTGTCACAGAATGCATTGGGTGACTGCAGATGTGCTTCCACTGCATGCCTTGTTGACACATTTAAAGGAAGGGTAGGGGTGGTTAAAAAAATGTTAAGCTGAGTCCCCACTAGTGAGAAATGTGTGATAAACACACCTGGTAAATGTTTGTAATTTCTGGGACACTATCAAGTGTCACAGAATGCATAGAGTGACTGCAGAATGGAGCGAATTGTGTCCAGTGCATACCTTGTTAAGCCATGTACAGGAAGGGTAGGGGTGGTTAGAAAAATGTTTTGCTGAGTCCCCACTAGTGAGACATGTGTGGGGACGACTCCTGGTGTATGTTTGTAATTTCTGGGACTCTATCAAGTGTCACAGAATGCATAGGATGACTGCAGATGGAGTGAATGCACTTCCACTGCATGCCTTGTTGACACATGTATAGGGAGGGTAGGGGTGGTTAGAAAAGTGTTTAGCTGAGTCCCCACTAGTGAGACATGTGTGTGGTACACCACTGTTGAGTTGGTGTAATTTCTGGGACACTGTCAAGTGCCACATAATGCATTAGGTGACTGCAGAATGGAGCAAATGTATTTCCACTGGATGCCTTGTTGAGCCATGTACAGGAAGGTTTGGGGTGGTTAGAAAAATGTTTAGTTGAGTCCCCACTAGTGTCACAGAATGCATTGGGTGACTGCAAAATGGAGTGAATGTGTTTCCACTTCATGCCTTGTTGACACATGTACATGAAGGGTAGGGGTGGTAAGAAAAATGTTTAGCTGAGTCCTTAATGTGTGGGGAACAGCCATTGTGTATTTTTGTAGTTTCTGGGATGCTATCAAGTGTCACAGAATGTATAGGGTGACTGCAGATGTGCTTCCACTGCATACCTTGTTGACACATTTACAGGAAGGGTAGGGGTGGGTAGAAAAATGTTTAGCTGAGTCCCTACTAGTGAGACATGTGTGGGGAACACAACTGGTGTATTTTTGTAATTTCTGGGACTTTATCAAGTGTCACAGAATACATAGGGTGATTGCAGATGAAGTGAATGTGCTTCCACTGCATGCCTTGTTGACACCTGTATAGGGAGGGTAGGGGTGGTTGGGAAAATGTTTAGTTGAGTCCCCACTAGTAAGTCAAGTGTGTGATACAACACTGTTGAGTTGGGGTCATTTCTGGGACACTGTGAAGTGTCACAGAATGCATTGGGTGACTGCAGAATGGAGTGAATGTGCTTCCACTGCATGCCTTGTTGACACATGTATAGGGAGGGTAGGGGTGGTTAGAAAAATGTTTAGTTGAGTCCCCACTAGTAAGACAAGTGAGTGATACACCACTGTTGAGTTGGTGTACTTTCTGGGACACTGTCAAGGCATTGGGTGACTGCAGAATGGAGCAAATGTGTTTCCACTGCATGCCTTGTTGAGCCATGTACAGGAAGGGTAGGGGTGGTTAGAAAAGTGTTTGGCTGAGTCCCCACTAGTGAGACATGTGTGGGGAACACCCCTGGTGTATTTTTGTAGTTTCTGGGACACTATCAAGTGTCACAGAATGCATAGGGTGATTGCAGATATGCTTCCACTGCATGCCTTGTTGACACATGTATAGGGAGGGTAGGGGTGGTTAGAACAATGTTTAGTTGAGTCCCCACTAGTACAGCAAGTGTGTGATACACCATTGTTGAGTTGGTGTACTTTCTGGGACACTGTCAAGGCATTGGGTGACTGCAGAATGGAGCAAATGTGTTTCCACTGCATGCCTTTTTGAGCCATGTACAGGAAGGGTAGGGGTGGTAAGAAAAATGTTTAGCTGAGTCCCCACTAGTGAAACATGTGTGTGGTACACAACTGTTGAGTTGGTGTAATTTCTGGGACACTGTCAAGTGTCACAGAATGCATTGGGTGACTGCAGAATGGTTCAAATGTGCTTCCACTGCATGCCTTGTTGACAGATCTATAGGAAGGGTATGGGTGGTTTGAAAACTGTTTAGCTGAGTCCCTACTGGCTCGGTCCCCAGTAGTCAAACATGGGTGTTGAACACCAGTGCTGTGTTTGTGGATTGTGTCTGGTTCTCAGTCACAGGAACAGTGGGGTGTTTCAGACTGTTACTGATAGATATTTATCTCTCTTTCTGACTGCTAAAAGTGGCTTGTGTGTCCTGGTTGAGAGAAATCTCTCTATCTCATTATTACGTAGGTGTTGCTGTGTGGATAAAGGTCTCTCTTCCTCTTAGGTATGAATGGGTTGTCTCTCACCAGGACTGGTATAAATTGTCAGCTTTGTACAGAGGGGTCTAACTGTCTAAATTGTAGATAATGGTGTCTGTGTCTAGCTTACAGTGAAGGTTCTAAAGTGTTTGTGCATTAGTGCTCATTTTTTACACTAGTACTGAGTGCTTGAGCCTTATGCTACCCCTTCTATTTCAGGAATCAGTGGTATGTGGTGTACATAATGTATCTGCAGAGTAGAGTTGTGCTACCTCAAGTACGTCTCTATGCACTTGTCTTTATGGCCTGGACCATGCACTGTCCCCAGTGATGGAGGAATAAAGAACTGGATATACCAATCCTTTACCTCCATCTTCAAGTGTACTACATAATAAAGAATTGTCAAGGTCACATGACTCCCATTTTGTGTTTTTGTGTGTAAAGGACCTGTATGTACAGTTTTTAGAAATAACATGATAACAAAGGCAAATATGAAGGGAGTTATGTGCATTTGTGGAATCCTATGTAGTTATAATGAGCTCCACCCACAATAGGGCAATGCACATTGACAGAGGGAGCTACTGTAACTTGTTCTGGGAGATAGGGTTATGGTTGTGCAAGTTTGAATGGCAAGTGACTATGGATCACTGTACTGTTAATACAAATTAACTCGCAGTTACAATAATATGCACTTGGATTACAATATTGACATAATAGCTTGCACAAATAAGTTCTAAAAGTAGTTTTCTATATGTAGTCCTAAAACTTCAACAATCTTTTGTGCTCTTTTAGTTACACATTTAGTAGCATTTTTAACCATTTGGTTCGGTATATCACTGATGGCATCTGATATGGCTTGTTTGAGGTCTGGGATAGTTTTGGGGCTCTGTGCGTACACAATTCCTTTCAGGTAACCCCAAAGCCAAAATCCAAAGGTGTCAAATCCGGACTTCTTGCAGGCCATGGAATTGGCCCTCCACGGCCCATCCATCTGTCCTCGAAGGTGTTGTTTAGCCATTCTGTGACTTCATGAAAATAGTGAGATGGTGCTCCATCTTGTTGAAATATTATTTCCTCAATTTTGTCCTCATCAAGAGATGATTGGAGATATGGCCAGAGGCGTTTTAACATTCCTAGATATGACTTTCCTGTCACTGTGCCCTGTTCAAAAAAGTATGGTCCTATGATTTCATCATTAAGGAGTCCACACCAGACCATGATGCCTTCCTTTTTATATGCCCTGTCAACTGTTTTTTGAGGATTGGTTTTGGCCCATGTGATGGCATTATGGATGTTTACTTTACCATTTAATTTAAATATTGCCTCATCCGTCCACAAAATATTCTCCTCATATTCATTGTTGTACTCGACCTTCTCCAACCATTCCTCTGCCCATTCCACTCTTTTCTCGTGGTCTCCTTCTTTCAGTTCCTGAACCATTCTGCTCCTGTAAGCTTTCATCTTCAAGTCTTTTCTGACAATTGTTCATACTGTGCTATATGGTATATCTGTGGCACATGATATTCGCCTCAATGATAACTCAGGGTCATCATTGATTTTCCTATCTATAGCCTGTATGTTTACTGGACTTCTTCCACTTCTCCTCCTCCCTGAACGCTTACGATCATCTGTGCCACCAGTGTCATAGAATCGTTTCGCTGTCCTTAGCACAGTGGATGGGCTTAGAGTGCCAAGTCCAGGATACTTCACCTTGAACTGTCTAACTGTTTCACTTGCATTTCTCGTTTCTGCATAAAGCATCACAATAGTCACTCTCTGATCCTTTGTAAGCTTTGCTCCAGACATGCTGTACAAAATGACTTCAGTATGTAGTTTTTTTTCCTGCAGTGCTTTTATAGTGCAGTGGAGCAATTCTATTGGTTCCCGCCAATCACAGTGCTGGAGTGATTCTATTGGTTCCCGCCCAATCACAGTGGAGTGTTTCTATTGGTTCCCGCCAAAATGCACTACAGCTAATTGATCCTTATTTCCTGTACTTTCTCACAGGCACGTGATATTGAGGTTTATTGCTTTTTAGTCCTACATCAAAATGTATTCAATCTGATGGAGGATATTAACATAGGTACCATATTATCTTATATGTTATCTGTATTAGTGTCAATGTATTATTGTGTGTGTTTGCATATGTACATGTAAATATGTGAGACTGTGATTTTAAAATTCAGTCTATTTTTAACAGCATCTTTTTTATTTGTGTAATTGTGAGAACATGGTTAGGTTTAACTGCACACACACTTGTGTGGTCATGTGCATGGGAGCATAGAATAACTCACCAGACCTAAATGTAGTTTCTTAGCATAGGGAGATGGGAGACAGGGAGATAAAGTTGTAGAAAGGTGACAGATAGATGTATGGTGAGGATGGGATAGGAGTGTGAACGAATGAAGTTGCTGGCTGTTACATGTATCCTTTGGGAGTGCATGTGTGTGGTGTAGAAGAGCCTTTTTCTTGGGAGTATCTGACCTTATGAACTGTATCACATGTACCTGCAGGCCAATAGGAGCATGAGAAAGCAAACAGAATGTTATGTTTCTGTATTCCTTTGATGTCTAGTAGTGCAGTAAGAGGAGGAGCTTAAAACACCTCGCCATGACCTCTATGAATAATTTGCATTGATTATGACACCTGCAACCTCCCACAATCCTCCTACCCATCCTATCTCACACATATTCATGAAAGCAGAAAGAAAGGTTCCTCTGTCCAACATGCATATGCACAGATAAAGTTCCTATGGTTGCACAAGCAGTGGGGAGTAATTCCTCTGTTGCACAGAAGTCTCAGTTACAGAAAGGTTCCACTGTGTCATCTGCCTCAGTGATAGAGAGAAAGGTACCTATTTTAGGCAGTCTCTCAGCTTCCAAAACAGAGGGTGGCAGTTCTGTTTCCTGGACCATGAGTTTAGTTGATTAATAGTGAAATAGCTACACACACACACACACACACACACACACACACACACACACACACACACACACACACACACACACACACACACACACACACACACACACTCCTATGCTTTTTTGTACACACGATACACATTACCACATCAAGCTTCTAAACATTGATATTTGCAATAAATACACTACACAAAACAAAAACAGATAGTCATGTCACTAAGACAGATTTCCATTATGCAGTAGGAAAGGATTAATCGGTATCTCCAGTTGTTACTTCATCCAAAGAAGCACGGTCCTAGTGTGGAGAACATAAAGACATGCAGACACATACTTATGTACTTGAGGAGACATACCTTTACCAGAAGTCTTGTTTTTTTTTTAATTTACCTCTCCAAAGTCTCAATGTTTGCCTCTTTAGCTTGCAAGTAACAACTGTGCCAGCACATGCACCACACATGAAGCGTGAAGACTGAGTAGAAACAAAATACTAGTCTTAAGAAAACACAAACACAAACACACACACATACATGTAAACCACTCATGTATATATATACAGGAAGGAATATCTTCATCTCTCTGTCTCCAATCTGTTCTGCTACTCTGCCTCCATACTCACCTTATACTTTTTCCACCGCCAAATTACAAGACAACAAAGTCATTACAAATAAGAGGGGTACCAATGGTGCAAATGTATGAGAAGTCCCAAGTGAGGCATCTAAATGCCTTACTGGTAGTGAAAGAAAAGGCAGTGTGTGTCACATGGGACATAATTGTAAGTGTAAAGCAAAAATTTTTACCTATCAATTTAGCAGCAATTTAGAGACACGTGACCAAATGGAGAGGAAGCTCTCTGCATAGCTGGTAGTAAGAATGGGTAAAGATATCCCTCATTTAGTTTGCAGAGTGACCTACAATGTACATGTATATCACCATTGGGACCCCATTTTGTGTACCATTGGGACCCCTCTAATGTTTGCACTATAGGGACCACACAACAGTGGGACCCCCCTTTTGTGTACACCATCAAAACTTATAATGTGTGCGCGAACAGGACCTCTCTTATGTGTCCACCATTGGGACCCCTCATGTGTGCACCATTGAGACCCCTCTTATGTGTGCACCATTGGGACCCCTATTAGGCCCTTGCTCCCCTGAGGCACACGTACCTTAGCGTGGTGGGACGTTACAGTGCGAGCTGTTTCAGCGAGTTGCATGTTGTTGGGCTGGTTCTGCTCGAAGTGACGCTGTTTTCTCTGAATAATGTCTGTAACAGGAAACAAATGCGCGGGGCTTACATTCTGAACTGATGATTACTTATTCATGTACAACATACCGTCTATGATCAATAATGTTCTGCTCTATGTGGTTACATGCACCCGTGTAGCTGCAGTGCTGAACTGGTTCTGTACTTTTCCCTTTATATAAATGTGTCAACAAAGCATGCAGTGGAAACACATTCACTCCATTCTGCAGTCACCCAATGCATTCTATGACACTTGATAGTGACCCAAAAATTACACCAACTCAACAGGGGTGTAGCAAACACATGTCTCACTAGTAAGAACTCAGTTAAGAATTTTTCAAACCACCCCTACCATTCCTATACATGTGTCAACAAGGCATGTAGTGGAAGCACATTCGCTCCATCTGCAGTCACCTATGCATTCTGCGACACTTGATAAAGTCCCAGAAATTACAAAAACACACCAGGGGTCTTCCCCACACATGTCTCACTAGTGGGGACTCAGCTTAACATTTTTCAAACAACCCCTACCCTTCCTATACATGGCTCAACAAGGCATGCAGTGGAAACACATTTCCTCCATTCTGCAGTCACCCAATGCCTTAACATTGTCCCAGAAAGTACACCAACTCAACAGTGGTGTATCACACACTTGTCTTACTAGTGGGGACTCAACTAAACATTTTTTTAACCACCCCTACCCTTCCTGTAAATGTGTCAACAAGGCATGCAGTGGATGCATACCTGCAATCACCCTATGCATTCTGTGACACTTGATAGTGTCCCAGAAATTACAAAAATACACCAGGGGTGTTCCCCACACATGTCTCACTAGTGGGGACTCAGCTAAACACTTTTCTAACCACCCCTACCCTTCCTGTACATGGCTCAACAAGGCATGCAGTGGAAACACATTTGCTCCATACTGCAGTCACTCTATGCATTCTGTGGCACTTGACAGTGTCCCAGAAATTACACCAACTCAACAGTGGTGTACCACACACATGTCTCACTAGTGCGGACTCAGCTAAACATTTTTTTAACTACCGCTACCCTCCCTATACATGTGTCAACAAGGCATGCAGTAGAAGTGCAATCACTCTATATGCAGTCATCCTATGCATTCTGTGACACTTGATAAAGTCCCAGAATTTACAAAAACACACCAGGGGTCTTCCCCACACATGTCTCACTAGTGGGGACTCAGCTAAACATTTTTCTAACCACCCCTACCCCTCCTGTACATGGCTTAACAAGGTATGTACTGGACACACATTCGCTCCATTCTGCAGTCACTCTATGCATTCTGTGACACTTGATAGTTACCCAGAAATTACAAACATACACCAGGGGTGTTCATCACACATGTTTCACTAGTGGGGACTCAGCTTAACATTTTTCTAACCACCCCTACCCTCCCTATACATGTGTCAACAAGGCATGCAGTGGAAGTGCATTCACTCCATCTGCAGTCATCCTATGCATTCTGTGACACTTGATAGAGTCCCAGAATTTACAAAAACACTCCAGGGGTCTTCCCTACACACGTCTCACTAGTGGGGACTCAGCTAAACATTTTTCTAACCATCCCTACCCCTCCTGTACATGGCTTAACAAGGTATGTACTGGACACACATTCGCTCCATTCTGCAGTCACTCTATGCATTCTGTGACACTTGATAGTGTCCCAGAAATTACAAACATACACCAGGGGTGTTCATCACACATGTCTCACTAGTGGGGACACAGCTAAACATTTTTCTAACCACCCCTACCCTTCCTGTAAATGTGTCAACAAGGCATGCAGTGGAAGCACATCTGCAGTCACCCAATGCATCCTGTGACACTTGACAGTGTTCCAGAAATTACACTAACTGAACATTGGTGTACCACACACATGTTTCACTAGTGGGGACTCAGCTAAACATTTTTCTATTCAATCCTACTCTCCCTATACATGTGGCAACAAGGCATGCAGTGGAAGCACATTCGCTCCGTCTGCAGTCAACCTATGCATTCTGTGACACTTGATAGAGTCCCAGAAATTACAAACATACACCAGGGGTGTTAATCACACATGTGTCACTAGTGGGGACTCAGCTTAACATTTTTCTAACCACCCCTACCCTTCCTGTAAATGTGTCAACAAGGCATGCAGTGGAAGCACATCTGCAGTCACCCAATGCATTCTGTGACACTTGATAGAGTCCCAGAAATTACAAACATGCACCAAGGGTCTTCCCCACACATGTCTCACTAGTGGGGACTCAGCTAAACATTTTTCTAACCACCCCTACCCTTCCTGTACATGGCTTAACAAGGTATGCACTGGACACAATTCGCTCCATTCTGCAGTCACTCTATGCATTCTGTGACACTTGATAGTGTCCCAGAATTTACAAAAATACACCAGCGGTCTTTCCCACACATGTCTCACTAGTGGGGACTCAGCTTAACATTTTTCAAACAACCACTACCCTTCCTGTAAATGTGCCAACAAGGCATGCAGTGGAAGCACATCTGCAGTCACTCTATGCATTCTGTGACACTTGATAGTGTCCCAGAATTTACAAAAATACACCAGCGGTCTTTCCCACACATGTTTCACTAGTGGGGACTCAGCTTAACATTTTTCAAACCACCCCTACCATTCCTATACATGTGTCAACAAGGCATGTAGTGGAAGCACATTCACTCCATCTGCAGTCACCTATGCATTCTGTGACACTTGATAAAGTCCCAGAAATTACAAAAATACACCAGGGGTGTTCCCCACACATGTCTCACTAGTGGGGACTCCGCTAAACATTTTTCTAACCACCCCTACCCTTCCTGTACATGTGTCAACAAGGCATGCAGTGGAAACACATTTGCTCAATTCTGCAGTCACTCTATGCATTCTGTGGCACTTGACAGTGTCCCAGATATTACACCAACTCAACAGTGGTGTACCACACACATGTCTCACTAGTGCGGACTCAGCTAAACATTTTTCTAACTACCCCTACCCTCCCTATACATGTGTCAACAAGGCATGCAGTGGGAGTGCAATCACTCTATCTGCAGTCATCCTATGCATTCTGTGACACTTGAAAGAGTCCCAGAATTTACAAAAACACTCCAGGGGTCTTTTCCACACATGTCTCACTAGTGGGGACTCAGCTAAACATTTTTCTAACCACCCCTACCCCTCCTGTACATGGCTTAACAAGGTATGTACTGGACACACATTCGCTCCATTCTGCAGTCACTCTATGCATTCTGTGACACTTGATAGTTACCCAGAAATTACAAACATACACCAGGGGTGTTCATCACACATGTCTCACTAGTGGGGACTCAGCTTAACATTTTTCTAACCATCCCTACCCTCCCTATACATGTGTCAACAAGGCATGCAGTGGAAGTGCATTCACTCCATCTGCAGTCATCCTATGCATTCTGTGACACTTGACAGAGTCCCAGAATTTACAAAAACACTCCAGGGGTCTTCCCCACACACGTCTCACTAGTGGGGACTCAGCTAAACATTTTTCTAACCACCCCTACCCCTCCTGTACATGGCTTAACAAGGTATGTACTGGACACACATTCGCTCCATTCTGCAGTCACTCTATGCATTCTGTGACACTTGATAGTGTCCCAGAAACTACAAACATACACCAGGGGTGTTCATCACACATGTCTCACTAGTGGGGACTCAGCTTAACATTTTTCTAACCACCCCTACCCTTCCTGTAAATGTGTCAACAAGGCATGCAGTGGAAGCACATCTGCAGTCACCCAATGCATTCTGTGACACTTGATAGTGTTCCAGAAATTACACCAACTCAATATTGGTGTACCACACACATGTCTCACTAGTGCGGACTAAGCTAAACATTTTTCTAACCACCCCTACCCTCCCTATACATGTGTCAACAAGGCATGCTGTGGAAGTGCATTCACTCCATCTGCAGTCATCCTATGCATTCTGTGACACTTGATAAAGTCCCAGAAATTACAAAAACACACCAGGGTCTTCCCCACACATGTCTCACTAGTGGGGACTCAGCTAAACATTTTTCAAACAACCCCTACCCTTCCTATACATGGCTCAACAAGGCATGCAGTGGAAACACATTTCCTCCATTCTGCAGTCACCCAATGCCTTAACATTGTCCCAGAAAGTACACCAACTCAACAGTGGTGTATCACTCACTTGTCTCACTAGTGGGGACTCAACTAAACATTTTTTTAACCACCCCTACCCTTCCTGTACATGTGTCAACAAGGCATGCAGTGGAAGCATACCTGCAATCACCCTATGCATTCTGTGACACTTGATAGTGTCCCAGAAATTACAAAAAAACACCAGGGATAGTGGGAACTCAGCTAAACACTTTTCTAACCACCCCTACCCTTCCTGTACATGGCTCAACAAGGCATGCAGTGGAAACACATTTGCTCAATTCTGCAGTCACTCTATGCATTCTGTGGCACTTGACAGTGTCCCAGAAATTACACCAACTCAACAGTGGTGTACCATACACATGTCTCACTAGTGCGGACTCAGCTAAACATTTTTCTAACACCCCTACCCTTCCTGTACAAGGCTTAACAAGGTATGTACTTGACACACATTCGCTCCATTCTGCAGTCACTCTATGCATTCTGTGACACTTGATAGTGTCCCAGATATTACAAACATACACCAGGGGTGTTCATCACACATTTCTCACTAGTGGGGACTCAGCTTAACATTTTTCTAACCACCCCTACCCTTCCTGTAAATGTGTCAACAAGGCATGCAGTGGAAGCACATCTGCAGTCACCCAATGCATTCTGTGCAATGTTCCAGAAATTACACCAACTCAACATTGGTGTACCACACACATGTCTCACTATCAGCTAAACATTATTGTAACTACCCCTACCCTCCCTATACATGTGTCAACAAGGCATGCAGTGGAAGTGCATTCACTCCATCTGCAGTCATCCTATGCATTCTGTGACACTAGATAGAGTCCCAGAATTTACAACAACACACCAGGGGTCTTCCCCACACATGTCTCACTAGTGGGGACTCAGCTAAACATTTTTCTAACCACCCCTACCCTTCCTGTAAATATGTCAACAAGGCATGCAGTGGAAGCACATCTGCAGTCACCCAATGCATCCTGTGACACTTGACAGTGTTCCAGAAATTACACTAACTGAACATTGGTGTACCACACACATGTTTCACTTATGGGGACTCAGCTAAACATTTTTCTATTCACCCCTACTCTCCCTATACATGTGGCAACAAGGCATGCAGTGGAAGCACATTCGCTCCGTCTGCAGTCAACCTATGCATTCTGTGACACTTGATAGAGTCCCAGAAATTACAAACATACACCAGGGGTGTTAATCACACATGTGTCACTAGTGGGGACTCAGCTAAGCATTTTTTTAACCACCCCTACCCTTCCTGTAAATGTGTCAACAAGGCATGCAGTGGAAGCACATCTGCAGTCACCCAATGCATTCTGTGACACTTGAGAGAGTCCCAGAAATTACAAACATACACCAGGGGTCTTCCCCACACATGTCTCACTAGTGGGGACTCAGCTAAACATTTTTCTAACCACCCCTACCCTTCCTGTACATGGCTTAACAAGGTATGCACTGGACACAATTCGCTCCATTCTGCAGTCACCACTCTATGCATTCTGTGACACGTGATAGTGTCCCAGAATTTACAAAAATACACCAGCGGTCTTTCCCACACATGTCTCACTAGTGGGGACTCAGCTTAACATTTTTCAAACAACCACTACCCTTCCTGTAAATGTGTCAACAAGGCATGCAGTGGAAGCACATCTGCAGTCACCCAATGCATTCTGTGACACTTGACAGTGTCCCAGAAATTACACCAACCCAACAGTGGTGTACCAGTGTCCCAGAAATTATACCAACTCAACATTGGTGAACCACACACATGTTTCACTAGTGGGGACTCATCTTAAAATTTTTCTAACCACTCCTACCCTTCCTGTAAATGTGTCAACAAGGCATGCAGTGGAAGCACATCTGCAGTCTCCCTATTCAATCTGTGACACTTGATAGAGTCCCAGAAATTACAAAAATACACAAGGGGTGTTCCCCACAGATTAAGGACTCAGCTAAACATTTTTCTTACCACCCCTACCCTTCCTGTACATGGCTCAACAAGGCATGCAGTGGAAACACATTTGCTCCATTCTGCAGTCACCCAATGCCTTGACAGTGTCCCAGAAAGTACACCAACTCAACAGTGGTGTATCACACACTTGTCTCACTAGTGGGGACTCAACTAAACATTTTTCTAACCACCCCTACCCTCCCTATACATGTGTCAACAAGGCATGCAGTGGAAGCGCATTCACTCCATTCTGCAGTCACCCAATGCATTCTGTGACACTTTACAGTGTCCCAGAAATTACCCCAACTCAACAGTGTTGTATCACACACTTGACTTACTAGTGGGGACTCAACTAAACATTTTCCCAACCACCCCTACCCTCCCTATACAGGTGTCAACAAGGCATGCAGTGGAAGCACATTCACTTCATCTGCAATCACCCTATGCATTCTGTGACACTTGATAAAGTCCCAGAAATTACAATAATACACCAGTTGTGTTCCCCACACATGTCTCACTAGTAGGGACTCAGCTAAACATTTTTCTACCCACCCCTACCCTTCCTGTACATGTGTCAACAAGGCATGCAGTGGAAGCACATCTGCAGTCACCCAATGCATTCTGTGACACTTGACAGTGTCCCAGAATTTACAAAAATACACCAGGGGTCTTCCCCACACATGTCTCACTAGAGTGGACTCAGCTAAACATTTTTCAAACAACCACTACCCTTCCTGTAAATGTGTCAACAAGGCATGCAGTGGAAGCACATCTGCAGTCACCCAATGCATTCTGTGACACTTGACAGTGTCCCAGAAATTACACCAACTCAACATTGGTGTACCACACACATGTTTCACTAGTGGGGACTCAGCTAAACACTATTCTATTCACCCCTACCCTCCCTATACATGTGTCAACATGGCATGCAGTGGAAGCACATTCGCTCCATCTGCAGTCAACCTATGCATTCTGTGACACTTGATAGAGTCCCAGAAATTACAAACATACACCAGGGGTGTTCATCACACATGTCTCACTAGTGGGGACTCAGCTTAACATTTTTCTAACCACCCCTACCCTTCCTGTAAATGTGTCAACAAGGCATGCAGTGGAAGCACATCTGCAGTCACCCAATGCATTCTGTGACACTTGATAGAGTCCCAGAAATTACAAACATACACCAGGGGTGTTAATCACACATGTCTCACTAGTGGGGACTCAGCTAAACATTTTTCTAACCACCCCTACCCTTCCTGTACATGGCTCAACAAGGCATCCAGTGGACAAACAAATTTGCTCCATTCTACAGTCACCCAATGCATTATGTGGCACTTGACAGTGTCCCAGAAATTACACCAACTCAACAGTGGTGTACCACACACATGTCTCACTAGTGGAGACTCAGCTAAACATTTTCTAACCAACCCTACCCTCCCTATACATGTGTCAACAAGGTATGCAGTGGAAGCACATGCGCTCCATCTGCAGTCACCCTATGCATTCTGTAACACTTGATAGAGTCCCAGAAATTGCACCAAAAATACACCAGGGGTGTTCCCCACACATTTCTCACTAGTGAGGTATCAGCTAAGAATTTTTCTAATCACCCCTACCATTCCTGTAGACATGTCAACAAGGCATGCAGTGGAAGCTCATTCGCTCCATCTGCAGTCACCCTATGCATATTCTGTGACACTGGACACTGTCCTACCTAAGAGATAGAGACCCTCTTATTTCCTTTGATGTCCAGACCATTGGGACCCCTCTAATGGGTGAACCATTGGAACCCCCTTTAATGTCATTGGGTCATCTCTTAATTAATAATGTGTGCACCATTGGGAGTCTTCTTTGGCTCTTGCTCCCCTGAGGCACACGTACATGTACCTTAGCGTGGTGGGTCGTTACAGTGCGAGCTGTTTCAGCGAGTTGCATGTTGTTGGGTTGGTTCTGCTCTAAACGACGCTGTTTTCTCTGAATACTGTCTGTAACAGGAAACGAATGCGCCGTGCGTAGTACGTAGGCTTACATTCTGAACCGATGCTTACCTATTCGCGTATACCATACTGAGCGTCTTTGATGAATCACGTTCTGCTCTACGTGGTTACATGCACCCGTGTAGCTGCAGTGCTGTACGCGCGTACTTGTCGGATCGATGGATCGAATTGAAATGATGCCCACCGAGTTTGGTTTGTTATTAAAACCGTTACTGCTGTTACAAACGGCGCGGTATGGCACGATTTGGGTTCTATAAAGATGCTGTGTTTTTAAAGCACTGAAGCACTGCCTGGGAAACAACTTATTTAACGGCTTGGGGTCATTGATGGTAAAAACACTGGGTTTTACAATATTTGCTCCTGCATCTGCATGGGCCACGATGACTATTCGGATATAGGTGAATGCAAAGTGCTCGCAATATGATGTTGCAGAGATGCAAAGTTTAGGAGGGTGGGGCTGTGTTGTGGCAATGTATCACGTGAAGGCGATAATTATTCAATTATGTTCACGTGAGGAACTCTCGTTCTCGGACCTAACATTATTTTATATGGATACCGCGCATGCGTAAGCGCTGCCTAACTTCAACATCTTTAAACTCTGCTTCCAAAACACGAATCAATGCAATTGTTAGTTCCACAATTAGAATATGACTTCCTCTACGGGTCTAATAATTCAAACTCTGCTTTTCACAAGTCCAATTAACGGAAATTAATAAATTCCGTTTTAAACATTTGGCTTCGTTAGGCACCAGGCAAGATGGTAAACTGTTTATTGGCACGATTATTGGATGCTCCTTTGCATAGATTTACCGCGATATTGGTGATTTATATGCTATAGCTTGACTTTGAGCGGGGCTTTTCCCGCAAAAACCTTAGATAAGGTAGATCACGTGATAAGTAATATTAATAGCTATAAAAATTAATTTTTACACACTCTCTGGGGGTTGTTGTATGTTGATCAATGCATTGGCATGTATTAAATAAACTTAATAATAACTTTTAATAACTACATATTAATAGCTTTAAGTTAGTCATTGGCATGATTTTTACTTCAAACAGCATAATTTTACAATGTTCAGTTCTGGAGTTATAGCAATTCAAACATTATGCGCGACTTTTGGATCACCCTGTATAAATCAATATACGGTCCGCTGGTACACTGTTAAAAAAAGGGTGTTGCCACAACACCCTTAGGGGTGTTCGTACGCCTGTTTAGGAATAACACCCCATGGAGTGTTGTGGTAACCGCTCAGGGGTGTTAGAGCTAACACCCCTGAAGTGTAGCCAGTACACTCTAATGGGTGTTGACACAGGTATCAATAGTTCGTGCATGCACCGTAATCTTATGATACAACGTAAATTAATCTTCATAAAGTATACAACAACAGTTGATGATTTTAATAAAAAGTTGACAATAAATACAATCATACAACAAAACTATAAACATGTCTTTAGGGCCTATACGACGATCGAGTAGTCGTAGTCCTGGAGTGTTTCTCTGCATGCTTCGGACACTAAACAAACGGAGAAAATATATAATGGTCAGGTTCCAATATGAGACATGTCTAACCTTTTTAATTGAATCTTGGGTGCAGCCCTCAGTCCGACGATGGTCATGTTCGCTAAGCGGATCGGTGACAATAACAGCGTCAATCGTACCGATTCTTAAGCTTACCTGGAAGGCTTGCTAGAGCGAGCGTGTCATATGACCTTTGTAAGGTAAGGTAGGGCGTTATTTAGCGCGACAAGGTACTTACATGCCTTATGCAATAGTGAGGCAGCGCAGCGAGCGGTAGTAGCCGTATTTTCCTTAGCTAGACCGTATAAACAGGCATTCCGGTCCGATCGCAAACTGCTGTTCTCGATGAACTCTCTTCAAAGCGCTCAACTCGTCTTACTCAAATGCATCGCTCATGAAATGCTGGAAGAAAACAAATAGCTTACCAAAAAGTCGGAACTTACTTACCTGTTCATAAATAACAGAACGTGTTTCTAAAGGTCACGCATGCGCAATGAAATATATTTTTAGCATGACCTTACATATTTATGTTACAATTGTGAATACACGTTGCCCAAATGTGAGGAAAGCTATACATGTACAGGACTTTTGAGTAGTTCCGATTGCAAAAAAGCGCACTTCTCTCAGAGTGTATTTGCTGTCCAACAGTATTTCTGTGTATGTGTGAATGTGTGTGGACATGTATGCACACACATACACACATGTGCATGTGTGTTAATGTGTGCATTGTGTGTGTGAATGCGTGTGTGTGAATGCGTGTGTGTGAATATGCATGTGTGTGTATGTGCATGTGTGCCATGTGTGTGTATGTAGGCCTGTAGCAAGGGGGGTTGGTCAATCTCCCTTGTTTGATGCCTTATTGCGAGGGGACCCCCCACCCCCCCACTTTCGTATCAATGTGAGGCCCCCCCTCCCCCTTCCCCAACAGTCCTGCAGTCCTATTAATCGACGCTCCCCACTGCCGGACTTCCTGCCTACGAGCCTGTGTATGCATGTGCATGTGTGTGCATGTATGCATTGTGTGTGTACTTATGTGTACATGTGTATGTGTTTATATGTGTATGTGTGTGCATTAGCATGAGTCTGTGATGCATGTGTGTGCATTGTGTGTATGTCTGCACATGTATGTCTGCACATGTTTGTGTGCATGTGTGCATGTGAGTGTATATGTGTGTGCATTTATGTGTGTGTTAATGTGTGTTAGTGTGTGTATGTGTGCATGTATGTGTGTGCATGTGTGTCATATGTGTGCATGTGTGTGCATGTGTGTGTGCATGTGTGTGTGTGCATGTGTGTGTGCATGTGTGTGTGCATGTGTGTGTGCATGTGTGTGTGCATGTGTGTGTGCATGTGTGTCATATGTGTGTATGTGTGCATGTGTGTATGTGTATGTGTTCATGTGTTTGTGTGCATGTGTGTATGTGTTCATGTGTGTGTGTGTACATGTGTGTATGTGTGCATGTGTGTGTATGTGTGCATGTGTGTGTATGTGTGCATGTGTGTCACGTGTGTAGGTGTGTATATGTGCGCATGTGTGTATGTGTGCGTGCGTGTGTGTATGTGTATATGTGTGTGCATGTGTGTGTATGTGTGAATGTGGCGATATATCCCTGATGTGTATGCTTGTGTGTCATGTGTGTGCATGTGTGTATGTGTGTATGTGTGCATGTGTGTCACGTGTGTAGGTGTGTATATGTGCGCATGTGTGTATGTGTCATGTGTGTATATACGTGTGTGCATGTGTGTATGTGTGTGTGTGCATGTGTGTGCATGTGTGTTTGTGCATGTATGTATGTGTGCACAGTGGCGTAGGAGCTGGGGCGGCAGCAGTGGCCATGGCCGCTGCACTTTTCCGTGAACAACAAAATAATAATAATCGATCACTTATACATGTACCTTCACAAGCAAAACTTTGGTATTAACCAATTACTGTAGATGCAAATAGGCATCAAATAGGTGTTTACTATTACATGTACCAAGGTATTTTGGGTGAGGTGACCACAAACCAATGAAAAATAATACCAATAGACCCTTCCCTTTAACGGCGTAAGGAATGCAATTATTCTTAATTGCGTCACTTCCGGAGTTCATCCTGTGCGCGAGTACTAACCAGGTTGTTGATAATTTTCGACCGACCAAGCCTCTGTCACAACAGTACTCACTAAGGCAGACATCCCAGGTGCGTTTCTCGAGGAGCCACAAGAGATCTGTAGTATGGCAGCGCTCCGAAGGTGGCTAATTTGCCACGGGATAAAAATGCAATCAGCTAGCCGAAAGCAAAGCCTAATAGATATTGCCAAGACATTTATGTACTGTGTTGATATCAGCCTTGCTAGTCTCGTTCCCAGACCTATATGACGCAATGTTTATCGCTATTTGTACATTGTATAAACAAGCTCGTACTTGTAGAAGTCTGGTGTTTCGAATGCTAAACCTTAGAATTCGTGCGCTTATACGCAACGTTGCCCTCCTACTTCTTACAGTACATAGATACACCCTTGTTGTCCACCTTGCGAGTCATTTTACCCGGTACACATGACACATTACATCACCGGCAGGAAGAACTCCTGACGTGACGTAAAATTAGCAAATTGCATTCCTTACGCCGTTAACGGGAAGGGTCTATTTGAAGTTCTTCATGAACATGGCTTCAGTGGGTGTCATTACATTATCCCTTCCTGCCACACAAATTTTTTTTTGACCACATATGAGATCAAATCACCAAACAAGGCATTAATTGGTTTTAAGCTACCATACTATGTAGTTTACAACTGCTACCACAAGTGCCCTTGGCTGCACTACATGTATACATGTAGCTGTTTTATATTACATGCACAGAGGCAAGGTCTCAAAAGAAACTTACTGTTTACTGCTTACAGTCTTTGCGTAGTTTTTGGAGTTTATCTACGCAAAAAGTGTTGGCTTCTGGGGCTCCGCCCCAGACCCCTATGGCAGGACTTCCAGTGCTCCCGGCCCCCATGCATACCCCTGGCTGGGTGGGAGGGGTGCCCCCCCTCCCGCACCTTCCCCATGGAGGCAGGGGAACCGCCGTTATTGGCCGCTGCACTTTTTATTCCCTTCCTACGCCACTGGTGCATGTGTGTGTATATATGTGCATGTGTGTGTGTGCGTGTGTGTATGTGTGTGTGCGTGTGTGTACATGTATGTGTATGTGTATGTGTGTGTGTATGTGTGTGTGCGTGTGTGTATGTGTGTGTGTGCATGTGTGTGCATGTGTGTATGTGTGCATGTGTGTATGTGTGCATGTGTGTATGTGTGCATGTGTGTATGTGTGCATGTGTGTGCATGTGTGGGCATGTGTGTACATGTGCATGTGTGTGTGCATGTGTGTGCATGTGTGTATGTGTGTGTCATGTGTGTAAGTGTGTGCATGTGTGTGTGCATGTGTGTGTGCATGTGTGTATGTGTGTATGTGTGTGCATGTGTGTATGTGTGTGTGTGTGCATGTGTGTGCATGTGTGTGTGCATGTGTGTGTGCATGTGTCAGCATGTGTGTATGTGTGCATGTGTGTGTGCATGTGTGTATGTATGCATGTGTGTGCATGTGTGTGCATGTGTGCATGTGTGTGTACATGTACATGTGTGTGTACTGGATTGCCCCTAATTTGACTAACCCACCCCCTGGTTTACACAAAAATAATACTACATGGCATGCCATATAACAGTGCAGAGGGAAGACATTCATTTTTGCCCAACCCCTATAATTTTATATATTCTGAAACCCACCCCCTGTTGAAAATGTGTGTATGTGTGCAGGTGTGTTGCCCCTAATTTAAATCCCTGGTGTGTATGTTTGTGTGTCATGTGTGTATGTGTGCATGTGTGTGCATGTGTGTGTGCACGTATGTGTGCATGTGTGTGTGCACGTGTGTGTGCATGTGTGTGTGCACGTGTGTGTGCATGTGTGTGCATGTGTGTGTATGTGTGTGCATGTGTGTGCATGTGCATGTGTGTGTACAGTGCATGTGTTTATGCATGTGTATGTGTGCATGTGTGTATGTGTGTGCATGTGTGTATGTATGTGTGTGTATGTGTGCATGTGTGTATGTGTATGCAACATGTGTGTATGTGTGCATGTGTGTATGTACATGTGTGTACGGAACGCACCTCAGTACTGATGGAACGAGGGAGAATGCAAAGAGTGTCCAAACTCCTGCCATTAAGGCCACACAACAGTGTTCAGCAGCATTCATCCAGCATATTTCATTATTGTCTACTTTCTATCAGGACCTGCATGTGGTATAATGATATAGACATGTAGCCACATGACTGCATGAACACTTTTAGCATAAACCCAATATTCAAGCTGTGAAATATATATTTTTTGAAATTAATATAGACTGTTTCCTTGCTATATGCACATAACAAAATACTTCAGTGTGAATATATGCTCACATGTCATTTTACTAGGGTGTGATCTAAATAGAATCCAAGTAGGCTATGCCATTGCTACTTATTAACCTTGACTTCACTCTCAACACAAAGTGGCATGAACAAGCTTGCATCAAATTTGAAACTTAGTATAGGGCCTATGCATGCGTACTACAACACACTACTGATAGCGAAGCGCTAGCATGAGCACAGCGGTGCACATTGACGAACACTGCACACTAGCCTTCATAAGCACAGCTAGATTACACGCATGAATACGGTAATTGCTGCGCATTTCGAAAAGGCAACGTGTATACGCACTGCCCTAGTCTAGAAATCCACACCAATGCACGGGCCATGGCCACCCTATGTTAGACATTTTTAACTGGTATGTTGTGTGCGTGCATATACCTTTAAGATATAACTCTGTTACTTAAAGTCCAGTAACTGTATCTATATCACCACGAATATGAAGTCACAGCTATGCTGCCATACTATATCTCGCAAACCACGCCCTCAACCGTCAGAAAGTAATTACACACAAGGCTGAACATTGGGGTGTAATGCGGTAAACCAGTGTTGTGACAACACACCTCTAAAATCACCCAACACCCCACTGTTGGTGGGGGTATGCTGCTAACACCCCAGCATAGCCTGCTAACACCCATACATGTCAGCTGAACACCCTAGTGTGTTGCCATAACACTCATCGGGCTGTAACACCCCTCAAACCTAACACCCCTTGGGCCAGTTTTTTTAACAGTGTACTGGTGTACAATTACAGAGACTTGACGTTTTCAACTTACATGTATAAAAATAAAGCTACTAGATAAGAAACACCACAGGCTAAAACGCTTCGTCATCACAAAACCTAGGGTCCATATGATCAAGTTGCCATTGCAGTTTCCTTGCAAAATATCAGGTTATTCCGAATGAGATTATTGGCCATCGAAGGCCAATCGTTGGCCTAAGTACGAAATTAAATGGATAGGTTGGACCAAGGACCATTAATAGTCCGCACACAACACTTGGGAACCCATCAATAACCTTGCAGGCTATGAAGGAATGCATGCAAGGAACTAATAAGGAAGGCCATGCACAACCTATACTGGATCACGGATGCCAAATGATACTAATATGCATGCATGCCAACAGATACCCTTAGGACACGCCTATATATACCTTAGCGGTAATCATTACCGTTCAGTAAGAAAGCTTATCGGTAAGTTTTTTATCGATAGGCGTATAGAGTAATTTCAGTAAATATGTGTTTACTTACTGATAATTACCGATAAGCTCAAAACCTTTACCGTTAGTTGACCCTACCCAACAAACCCTTTTTTTTACAATATTCATGGACGAAGTCTTATTCTGACTTATTCCTATTAATATATAGCACATATAGGGTTAGCTTTAGCTGCAACGAACATGTGTGGATTGTACACGTGCATGCGTCCAACCAGCTATAGCCGGTTAGCAAACAATATATAACAGTTGCATGTGCCAACTACATTAGTGTGCAGCCATACCTGTGCATGAGATCGTGTGAAGGCATATAACTGATACGTTTACCATGTATGGAATTCTGGCAAATAGGACCGTGAGGTGGGACTGAGGGAGTGCCTTCCCACAATCAGGTACGTGGTGCAACGTTAATTGTACATGTATATACAGGTAAACAGTTATAAAGAAACGTTTCTAAGGTCTATTTAATTTAGTTCGATCAATCGATCTTAGAATCATCAGAACTGAGTTGTTATATACAAAATCTGCAGTATAATCATTTCAGTAATCCATAACGTTAATCGATTTACACGAATGCATGCTTTCAACTGGTGACCCATGCATCATAAAGCTCGCGCAGAAATAACGATGCATATTAGTCGAACAACGGTGTTTGCATGCGTGGGGAAAGGCTTGATCGAGGCGTACATAAATGGAAACGCGGAATTAGGGCACGCGGCAGGCCCGCCCACCATAAGGTACCGGTACGTAGCTGCTTACCGTCCCACGACTTAGCTAGGGGTGCAAGATTGTCGTGATCTTAATGGAATTGTTGTCGGCTAAGAGCTTCCTACTCGTATATGTCTTCCCCGCAGCCGCCAATTTCACACATAATTAATTGATTGTGGGAAGGCGCTAGGCACTGACACCTTACGGTCCTAATTGCCCGCATGCATGGTACATGTACTCCGTATACGCCCTTACAAAGTATAACTTTAGCTTATTGTGTAAAGAACTCTCTGTTTCCTTTCTGCGATGTACAATGTATGTAGCCTATAGCTATATAGCTGGCGCAAATGTTATTTGATTTGACATGCATAAATCTATAATAGCGACCTTATTGTAGTGTACCAGGCTTGGCGCCTGAAAACATCTCATCATTCTCCAATTCAACCTTCAAACCACACTGTCGGCACTGTCCACGAGAAAGTGAATCTGCATTAGAATGTTGCTTACAAGGGCGATGTATGACTTCATATTGTAACTCAGCCATGGTCTCCAACCACCGGGCCACCTGGCCTTCAGGCTCCTTAAAATTGTGAAGCCAGCGTAGAGAGTTAAGGTCTGTTCTCAAAAGAAACTTCCTGCCATATAAGTAAGGCCTAAAATGGCGAGATCCCCACACCAATGCCAGCATCTCCCACCGAGTAGCACAGTATCTTTTTTCAGTGTGTGTGAGTGTTCTACTTGCATAAGCAATTACATGCTCTTTACCATTGATGGTTTGTGAAAGGACTGCCCCCAAACCCTCTCCACTAGCATCAGTATCAAGGACAAAAGACTTACTGAAGTCAGGCAACATGAGGACAGGGGCAGAAATGAGCATTTTTTTTAGCTCAAAGAATTAATGCTTCTGTACATTCAGTTGACCACTGCCAGGGTTTTCCTTTGTGTATAAAGCATGCAAGGGAGCAGCCACATGTGCAAAATTTTAATGAAACGCCTATAGTATGATGCCAGGCCCAAAAATGATGATAACTCCTTAGAGGTTGTTGGAATAGGCCAGTTGGAAACACATTTCTTTCTCTGGATCTGTTTCAATGCCCTTAGCTGATACTATGTGCCCAAGATAGTGTACACTTGTCTGCAGAAGGTGGCATTTGAGCCCAGCCTGCCTCAGTCTAGAAAATACTAGCAATGCCAAATGCTGTTCAACAGTTTTGCTAAATATGATTATACATGCATGCATGGTGAATCAGGAAGAGCATATGGAGCACAGTGGAGACACCACAGTAGAAAATGAAGAGAAAGAGCTTGAATTCACTGAGATGGACCAATCAGGTCAACCAACCACCAATTGTAGTTCTTCCTACACCACCTGTGATTGATGCTCCCCACCAACATGCTGTATACCACCAAATGCAGCCCTTCCGATACCACCTGACGCGAATAACCACAGAAATGCAGTGCCAGCTAGCAGGGCTTCGATGACCATCAAGGAAAACAAAACCACCTGAACATTATGGGAACCCGATTACCCTTCCAGATGTGTGGACACATCTAATTGAAGAGAATGCAATGTAGTGTACCAGGCTTGGCGCCTGAAAACATCTGACTGTCTGATGGACTCTGACCTATATGTTGTGCGCATGTGCATATGATTGTGTGTATATATGCTGTACCTTTTGTACTATCATTGTCCTTCTTACCTGGTAACTACTTGCTGAGCAGGGGTCATTACATTATTTTATTCAAAACCTTTTACCCGCCTACTACATGTTTGCCATCAAACGTCCCATGCAGGCTAGCTGCTTGGTCATGCACGTCAGCAGCACGTGCACCTGTTTGCTGCGGCAGAACCAATGTGAGAACACACTTGGTTGGTGATTTCTTTTTAAGCTGCATGCAGACTATCATGATTTGTGAATTCTAAGAGGAGAACTGAAAAGGGGGAACTTCACGTCCCCCCCCCCCCCCCCCCCCCCCCCCCCCCTTCCATGCTGGCAGTAGCCTTGCAACACTTACTATACTTCCGACAACACATTAAATAAGGACTTAAGGCATGCATAGTATAGTAGTGTTATTCCCAGACGCTGAGACGCGTAACGTGAATTTTCGCGTGCAATAGATAGTATGCACAGAAAGGTGTGAAGGAATGTAATCACGTAACGTCGCGTTAGACCACACCCACTGGTGGGAAAGATTCAACGGTGGGCATCGGGAAAAGCACAAGTTTTGTAGTTATGTGTGAAATGGATTACTTTAGTTCTTTGAATGCTATCGGCCAGCAAAGATACATGGATAAGCTTCGTCTTTTAGACTTATCCTTGGCGGACAGCCCCTAAACTGTTGCTAACTCGATCAACTTTGTAAAGGGATATGTCTCATTGGCCACCTGTTGATCGCCCTGGAGTCTACACACGTCAGCAAATGCTGCAATGGAAGCAATTGGATGCGTACAACTATTTCACGTTTGCACTGTGGACCTAAGAAACACAAGTGCGTGTGTGATACTGAAGGCTCTCGTGAGAAATGAGAAATCCAGAAAATGCTCACAGCGCTTGGGTAGCGACCAACAACTCTGGAGATATAGTGGCAGCCCACTGGGAGAGGGAGGAGGGAGAGTGACGAGGTAGAGGGATGAGGGAGGAAGGCTATAGTGAGTGTGGATAAGAGGGATGGGAGGTAGTGAGATGAGAAGGATGCAGGAGGTGGTAGGTGGCAACCCACTGTACCTGCATGGCTGGGTGAGCCTACATATATACTACTTGTAATCATTTTGAAATCAAATGTATTATGTGTATGATATTTCTTTATTCCATATTTTGCGTAACATAGCTTCAGTTAATGTATTGTACCTGCATCATGCACTGCATTTTTTTCTGCATTTGGCTTCTATAACTTGATAAGATTTAATTGATTTGATTGACACAAATCTGCACAGTACCATTCACCTTGCGGAATGCAATCTAGACCAACACAACCAACATGAAAACACTCATAAGGACAATCGTTGTTGTCACATCCAACCATAAGTCCCTCTTCCACATTGCGGCAAATGCAGTACAGCTGTTCAACTTGCTCAGACGATTGCTGTGTAGAGCTGCAGCTGGTGTCATCAACTATGCTTCAGTATAGCATTTGAACACAGTATCAGCTTCACGTAGAAAGGTCTAGCTTGGGCTGTATTTCGTCCCACATCATCGCCGGGATCTCTTGTGATTCTTTTAAGATGCATGCCACAAGTAGTCCAGCATACAAAATCACAATATGGTCTGTCACAAATAGGCAGCTGACCCTGCATTTGGTAATAATATGCATGTGTTGTTGAAAGCTTTATACCACCTTCACTGTGTTCTAAATAGAAGTTGGCTGTGTCAACTGCAGCTGCAGGATCACTGTCTTGAATGCTGTATGGACATACCCTTACCACAGCAGGTGCATGATACAAGTCCATCTGGTGAAGCTCCCAAATGTGGGTAGAGAGGATTCACAAGTAGGCCAGCTTGTTATATCTTGAGTCTTGCAAGAATGGCTGCTGCCATTTCGAATTGGTGGCCAGTATTGGGCTGCTATAATTGGCAGGTTGAGGTGTAACATGAAGCTTTTGGCCTTTTGAATTGGATGTCATGCAGCAATACGAGCAGGTTAGTGCTAAATAATAAATATATAAGCATTGGCATAGGCTTAAAATAAAATAGATATGCAGTTATACTAAACACTTCATTCCATTGACAAGAGCTGGATGTAATAGCCGTGTATCCATTATGTGTAGCAGCTTTTACTTTGAATAGGATGGCAGCAACATGGGAACACCCTTCCCCTAAGCTGACATAAAAGAAACGTCATACACATAATACATTTGATTTCAAAATGATTACAAGTAGTATATATGTAGGCTCACCCAGCCATGCAGGTACAGTGGGCTACCACCTCCTGCATCCTTCTCATCTCACTACCTCCCATCCCTCTCTCCCTCCTCCCTCTCCCAGTGGGCTGCCACTATATCTCCAGAGTTCTTGGTCGCTACCCAAGCGCTGTGAGCATTTTCTGGATTTCTCATTTCTCACGAGAGCCTTCAGTATCACACACTCACTTGTGTTTCTTAGGTCCACAGTGCAAACGTGAAATAGTTGTACGCATCCAATTGCTTCCATTGCAGCATTTGCTGACGTGTGTAGACTCCAGGGCGATCAACAGGTGGCCAATGAGACATATCCCTTCACACAGTTGATCGAGTTAGCAACAGTTTAGGGGTTGCCCGCCAAGGATAAGTCTAGAAGACGAAGCTTATCCATGTATCTTTGCTGGCCGATAGCATTCAAAGAACTAAAGTAATCCATTTCACACATAACTACAAAACATGTGCTTTTTCCCAATGCCCACCGTTGAATCTTTCCCACCAGTGGGTGTGGTCTAACGCGACGTTACGTGATTACATTCCTTCACACTTTTCTGTGCATACAATCTATAGGATGCAATCATGCAATCATGCATGCATGGTCTACAGATCAGCTGCAATCTGTACAGCACAATCCTTTTTCACACGAAAAAGTTCCCAGACGGTAGCCTACTTGAATGTATATAACAACTTCCGCATGGTATATTTATACTGAACTGTTTACCTGCATGTCTAAGAACTTCCCTCAGTGCCAGAGTTACTGCGGTTACATAGGCTTGTATGCATGGGCGGTTAACCGTTAACCGCCCATAGAAGTGACTATGTATGTATAACCGCGCGGCAACCCTGCCTCAGTCTAACTCTTATACGTCTTCCCGCACTGCACAAGTTCCATGCAGGCATAACAACGTCGCGTCACTTGATTGTGGGAACTGATGCAAGCCCACCCCACGACCCGAATTCCATGCGTAATATCAGTTCCGTATAGATCTACGACCACAAGTATATGTACATTGCACGCATGAATATAGCTTTAATTTTTTTAAAGATTTTTTTTTGTTTAACAAAGATTATTCGGCAAAACCTTGCCCACCTACTGCATGTATATGCCAATTAACACGTCCCATGCAGGCTAGCTACTGGTTGGAGGTATGCAACAGTATTGACCAGAATAAGAATAAGACTTCTTCCACGTGAAGTTTCCTGTGCATGCAGTGGGAATGCAATCATGCTTGGTTTACAGACACGTATACAGCTGCAATTTGTACAGCACAACCATCATAACTCCTAAACTATAGCTCGGATGCAGCTCTCTCTGCCGCTTTCCGATGCACACGATCCGGATGCCCGTGAGGCTCTATATACTACCTTATTTAAAAGCAGTTTACTAGCTCAATCATAGTATTACATCACCGCTAGCGCGCGGGTATATAAAACGCGATTTATGCGCTCACACACATTCTCCGCACTGGAAACAGTTCACTGGAAGTACCAAGATGATGCTCGTAGGACTGGCCCTGTGCTTCGCGATGCTTACCGTATCGGCTACAGCTCTTCCTCGAGCTAAGGTAAACACACGCTACTTATTATGTTTGAAAGAGTTCAACAAATGCATGCCGCGGCATGCATATGTAATCATGCATGCATGGCTGTTCATGCTGTAGGATTCTTTCGAGTATGAAGTACAGTCGGAAGGAGAAATGGCCTGCCTTTCGTCCCTGAGCAACGCACACGAGTCTGCCGAGATGATGCGAAGGTACTTGGCAGCAGCGTACTTGGATCCCACAGGCGACGAAGACACAGACTACCTGTACACTGCTGGGGTAAGTGTATATATGTTCCCATCCATGCATGCACAATATACATGTATAGTTGCATGGAGTTTAAACCCTTTCTCGTTGTTACAGCTTTCATGCAGCCTTTGCCAAAAAGCCGTTCCTAAAGTCCTTTCGCTGATCAACAAGAGGGGTTGCGGCTTTTTTTTTAGCCTCGAAATAGCAGCGGGTAAGCGAAATAAATCTATCCATGTATCAGTATATATTAACATATCACTGAAATACCATTTTCAGCGTGCGAAGTACTTGGATTTGGCCCAGAAGATCCCCTGACCTGTAAATTATTGCATACTTATGATGCATCGCAGCTTTGTGATTGAATTCTCCATGCATTCCTAACCCTATAGGGGCCTGTACTGCCCTCTTTATCACCGGATGCAAAACGGCTTTATCCTATGCCGAAAAGAAAATTACCAATCCAACCACGATATGCCATGCCCTCAAGGCATGTTGATTCAAGATCGAAGCCCCTCCTCTGGATGATTCGCTACTAATAGAGTGCAAATATTAAGTGTGGATGTACTTTGCGATGCTCATGTACATCAGTGCAAAATATAGCTATATTATACAATGTGTTACGCCTTGCAAACTATAGTTCACGACACCGGCATACCACAGATACGCCATCCGCGACGTTTAATTTAATTTGTATCACAAAGCTCGGGTTCATTAGCTTACATCATTATATAGCTGTCAAGTTCGTATCGAGTATAATTATACTATATATAGTGCTACAAATTAACAGATACGTGACGCTTGCAACCAATTGCATTTGTCATCATTCGCGCCCGGTGTGCATGCAAAGCCAGGTTTACAAATAATATACACGTACATGTAGTCATAATTCTAAATGTGATTTGAAAAATCGCAGTAATTATACTAACGATGTATCCCCATATTATTTCTGCCGACTATAGATAGTGCAACGATTGGTATTAAGAAGTGCTTGGAGCAAAGAGAGGAGTAGTGTGTGTGTGTGTGTGTGTGTGTGTGTGTGTGTGTGTGTGTGTGTGTGTGTGTGTGTGTGTGTGTGTGTGTGTGTGTGTGTGTGTGTGTGTGTGTGTGTGTGTGTGTGTGTGTGTGTGTGTGTGTGTGTGTGTGTGTGTGTGTGTGTGTGTGTGTGTGTGTGTGTGTGTGTGTGTGTGTGTGTGTGTGTGTGTGTGTGTGTGTGTGTGTGTGTGTGTGTGTGTGTGTGTGTGTGTGTGTGTGTGTGTGTGTGTGTGTGTGTGTGTGTGTGTGTGTGTGTGTGTGTGTGTGTGTGTGTGTGTGAGTGTGTGTGTGTGTGTGTGTGTGTGTGTGTGTGCGTATTGTATGTTGTCATGTCCAGCAATTGCGGACTTGAATAATTGAATACCCGCGTTACGCGCACCGTTCTTAAACGGAATATAAATATTAAGTCTACCGGACGGATTATGATACAGATGAAGATAGCCCATCTCTTTTGTGTTCTGGTCTCCGTTAAAATCTGTCCACTTCTTGTTCCGTTCGCAGTGTTGTGTTCGCTACATACTTTTATACATGGAGCATGCATTTGTTATGTTTCTTCAATTTCTTTCCATTCACGCAGACCGAAAGTTCAAGTCTACCAACTGGAATATTAAATCTGAACCACCAAGACATTTTTAGGCACAAATAGTATAATTTTGCCCCCTTCGCGGTTCGTTCCAATGGAAATTTTGTGGACCCCACTGTAATATGAGGTCAAATATATGATGTAATTCATGCATACGTCACAGTTGCAAATGTAGCTGTGCCTGCATGGAGTAAGTGGAGTCAGATGTCGGACGTACATGCACCAAGCACCATCAGGAGTAAAAGTAGGGCGTACGAGGCGCGCGTGTGAACATGCACACTCTGGACTAGCTGTGATCGGACCAACATGCATGATAGCTAGCTTCTGTAAGTGTAAAGGTTCTCGGCTATAGCGCTGATTCATAATACTGTCGACTCGTCGAGCCACTGGCTAGGACAACTCTAGCTTGCTACAGCTAGCTATAGCGCTAGGTTTGTGTCGAGTCAGTACCAGTACGTGACGTGCGCAGTGATTAAAAGGAGATTCGCATCGACATAGCCGGGTGAGTACGTTTAACGTTTACAGATACATTCGTGATTGTGGTTGAAGGACTCTACAAATGTGTGGTCGCGATCGAACGGTGTAGGTACTACCGGTAGTACCAGTCGACATAGCCAAGATGCGTGCATGGTGTTTTATAGGCAAAACAGGGCATATCATTGCGTATCAACCACTCCTTTTCTAATATCACCGACATAGAGAAGGTGTCTAAAGGTGATGAGCGTGGTTCGTAAGGAAGACCGTCGAGCTAGCCAGTGGGTGTGGCTTTGTAACCGTTTCGCGCGCGTAAAGGTCACTTTACAATTACCGTATACCGCTCGAGCTCCATCTAGCTAGCTATGGTCCTAGCCTAACCGGCCGGGTAGCTGGCCTAACTAATGACCAAAACCAAATACCGGAGTGTATTAATATCATAGTTGCGCTCGTTTTAATTACATGTAAAGTAAACAGCCCACGATTAGCATGCAACCTCCTCACACCTGCATGACCCCTCCCTACTATCAACGCCCCTCCCTACACCACACCCCTCCCTACTATCACCCCCTCCCTACACCACACCCCTCCTACACCACACCCCTCACTACTATCACACCACATTCTACTATCACACCCCTCCCTACACCACACCCCTCCCTACACCACACCCCTCCCTACCATCACACCCCTCCCTACTATCACACCCCTCCCTACTATCACACCCCTCCTACTATCCCTCCCTACACCACACCCCTCCCTACCATCACACCCCTCCCTACATCACACCCCTCCCTACACCACACCCCTCCCTACCATCACACCCCTCCCTACTATCACACCCCTCCCTACACCACACCCTCCCTACCATCACACCCCTCCCTACACCACACCCTCCCTACTATCACACCCCTCCCTACACCACACCCTCCCTACACCACACCCCTCCCTACCATCACACCCCTCCCTACCATCACACCCCTCCCTACACCACACCCTCCCTACCATCACACCCCTCCCTACTATCACACCCCTCCCTACTATCACACCCCTCCCTACACACCCCTCCCTACCATCACACCCCTCCCTACCATCACACCCCTCCCTACACCACACCCTCCCTACCATCACACACCTCCCTACTATCACACCCCTCCCTACTATCACACCCCTCCCTACTATCACACCCCTAGCTCCCTACTATCACACCCCTCCTTACACCACACCCCTCCCTACTATCACACCCCTCCCTACCATCACACACCTCCCTACCATCACACCCCTCCCTACACCACACCCCTCCCTACCATCACACCCCTCCCTACTATCACACACCTCCCTACCATCACACCCCTCCCTACACCACACCCCTCCTTACCATCACACCCCTCCCTACTATCACACTCCTCCCTACTATCACACCCCTCCCTACACCACACCCCTCCCTACTATCACACCCCTCCCTACTATCACACCCCTCCCTACTATCACACCCCTCCCTACTATCACACCCCTCCCTACTATCACACCCCTCCCTACTATCACACCCCTCCCTACTATCACACCCCTCCCTACACCACACCCCTCCCTACCATCATACCCCTGTATACTATCACACCCGTCATATTAATGTGTTCTCCAATAAGTTACATGATAACACACTTAAGTCATTATGCCATTCCCCCCCCCCCCCCCCCCCCCCCTTCACCAACATATGACCCACGCATATACTAGTGTTCTAACCCTGTTCCAGAGTAAAACTTCACTGTCTATTGTGGAGGCTGGTGATAGCTACACAAGTCATTTGGCATTTCCCCCCCTTCCCCCCTCACCCAAACATATGACCCATGCATACGCTACCTAAAACATTACATACTGTCCTAATCATGTCCCAGGGTAGGGGAAACACTTCAATGTCTATTGTTAGAGTCAGGTGATAGAAATTTTAATTTACACAAAAGTCACTTACCCCTCAGTATAGGAAAACTGTAACTGTCTATTGCTGAAGTCAGGTGATACAAATATTTAGTTACATAGAAGTCAGTTGTCAAAGTACCCTCCCCCCTCCCCCAACCATATCACCTAAGCACTCTACAATTGTATCCAAACACCAGAGGCTGTTGTGCACATGTCCCTCAGTACAGGAAAACTGTACCTGTCTATTGCTGAAGTCAGGTGATACAAATATTTAGTTACATAGAAGTAACTTCTAAAGTACACCTCCGCCCCCCTCCCCCAACCATATTACCTAAGCACTCTACAATTGTATCCAAACACCAGAGACTGTTGTGCACATGTCCCTCAGTACAGGAAAACTGTACCTGTCTATTGCTGAAGTCAGGTGATACAAATATTTAGTTACATAGAAGTCAGTTTTCAAAGTACCCTCCCCCAACCATATCACCTAAGCACTCTACAATTGTATCCAAACACCAGAGGCTGTTGTGCACATGTCCCTCAGTACAGGAAAACTGTACCTGTCTATTGCTGAAGTCAGGTGATACAAATATTTAGTTACATAGAAGTAACTTCTAAAGTACACCTCCGCCCCCCTCCCCCAACCATATTACCTAAGCACTCTACAATTGTATCCAAACACCAGAGACTGTTGTGCACATGTCCCTCAGTACAGGAAAACTGTACCTGTCTATTGCTGAAGTCAGGTGATACAAATATTTAGTTACATAGAAGTCAGTTTTCAAAGTACCCTCCCCCAACCATATTACCTAAGCACTCTACAATTGTATCCAAACACCAGAGGCTGTTGTGCACATGTCCCTCAGTACAGGAACACTGTAACTGTCTATTGCTGAAGTCAGGTGATACAAATATTTAGTTACATAGAAGTAACTTCTAAAGTACACCTCCACCCCCCTCCCCCAACCATATCACCTAAGCACTCTACAATTGTATCCAGTCACCAGAGGCTGTTGTGCACATGTCCCTCAGTACAGGAAAACTGCACCTGTCTATTGCTAAAGTCAGGTGATACTAGTTACATAGAAGTCAGTTCTCAAAGTACCCTCCTCCCTCCCCCAACCATATCACCTAAGCACTCTACAATTGTATCCAAACACCAGAGCTAGAGGCTGTTGTGCATATGTCCCTCAGTACAGGAACACTGTAACTGTCTATTGCTGAAGTCAGGTAATACAAATATTTAGTTACATAATGATAGAAGTAAGTTCTCAAAGTACCCTCCCCCCTCCCCCAACCATATCACCTAAGCACTCTACAATGGTATGTAAAGGAAGAAAGGAGACAAGTTTGATTGAAAACACTGTTCTCCAAATTATTATTACCAAACCTGGAGGCTATGAGTTAGTGAACAAAGAATCTATTCACCTGGCTAAGAACTGCTTGAGGTACTGGGTTAATCTGTGGTGATCTTATTTCCCTTCATAGGTGTCTTAAAGCAGCTGTACTGTTGCCCTAGTGACTAGTCATGTGTAAGCATAGGTGTACCACTTAATGTTATTCATCCAATTATAGGTGACCATACTACATGTCAATATGTTCTGGGGCTGCAGAGATAAAAAAAAAAAAATCCTACAGTATGCCCAAGGTTGCAAGCACATTTCCTGTATAAGAGCTAGGATATCAAGTTCTGGGCTTTATACATGCTAGCTAGTGTTGCATGCAGAATTCATTGAACTTTCTTGAGTACTTCATAATGAAAGGCTATCACAATGATAGCACCATAACTTGCACGCACACACAGGTGATTCACCATTCAGATGGGTCAGATGATCCAGCATATGACTTTCAAGTCGGTAGTAGCCTCACATGCATGTACTTTGAGAAGACTTTTAAAATCATTATTACTCATGTTTGTCCATGCTGATTGTCTAAAAATGAAAACCAATGCAACACATGGACAACCATACAATATGTATGCAACTATAATGCATATATCACAAGAACACAATAATTAAGACTCAAACTAAAAGTACAAGAATGTTTTCATATAGCTTCTGATGTTGAGCCTATTGAGGGGGTAGGCAGAACAGAGTAAATGAAATGGCACATTCAGACAACCCAAAGCCTAAACGGACGGATTAAGTGTGTCATACAGCTGGGACCTGTGGCCCTGATCTGCATGCTGTCCGTACACGGCTAGCCAGACACATCAGAATCCTAGAGTACCCAGATTTAGGAAAAGAACCATAAGGTTCTACCCAAACAATCATTTCTTCCTTACTTTCAATACCCCTGCTAAAGCAAGTAGAATTTTAGATAATTGCGACAATATGACCCCTCAAAGTGGTAAACATTTTGCATGCATGTGTTTATACTGAGCCTGTACAAATTAAGTTGCATTACATATACATGTGTGTGGCACGCTCCTCTCCACCCATGATTCCATTCTAAACTATTTCCCCATCCAATGAAATTGATGTGTTATTTTGGTGAGAAGTGGATTGGCCATGCACTCAGAACAGTATTGGGCTTGTGTGTGATGAACAGTACTTTTAGTACATGTGTTGAGCAGTACTGGATGTGTATGTGTGTGTGTGTGTGTGTGGAAGAGGTTTGAGGTGGTAGCACTTAAACCCACGTACTTGTATGCTTGGGCTGGATTGTCCCCATAGCCCAATTCAATTGAAAGAGGTTAAACGATGTATAAAGACCCTGTGGGTGTGGTCTAATTTGTAATACTGTAGCAATGTAGCTGAGTTCTACTGATCTAGAGTGTGAAGGGTTAAGAAAGAGAGTTGTTTTGAGCTTGGTGGTCATGTTTATGTATTGTACATGCAGCAGCTGTTGCATTATCTGATTATGATGCTTGTGGTTTGAAGAAGTTATAGCACACAAAATCCAACTTAGGGCATCTAAGTTTGGCATGCAGGAGTTTTTGGGTGGGCCAGGCCCCAAAAGAAGGTAACAAATCACGCAGTCATACTGTATGAACATATATCACACACACACACACACACACACACACACACACACACACACACACACACACACACACACACACACACACACACACACACACACACACACACACACATACACATACACATACACAACCATATGTGTACATAAGTAAACAATAGGAAAGCACGTTTGGGGGTGGGAGGGGAGGAAAGGTAGCTTGGTGTATGTAGGAAAAAGGGTGGTGGTGTGTGTAAGGGAGACAGTGCAGGGACTGCCATATTTTGAATCAGATAAAAGCACTGTACAAATAAGGGCAGCTGTAAATCAAATAAATAACCACATGTGTACATAGGTAGGTTAGGTGCACAATATGAATATGATATAAACATCACCAGGTCCCTGGAAAACATTTCCTTAATCTCTCTAAGTTTTTGACCAAAATCCTAGGCTACATTATAGCTGTAAGGTCAGTTAGCAATGTGGGAAATAGTACATGTATATGACCAGATCAATGTGTGTGTGTGTGTGTGCATAAGTGTGTGTGTGTGCGCATAAGTGTGTGCATGTGCAAAAGTGTGTGTGCATAAGTGTGTGCGTGTGCATAAGTGTGTGCGTGTGCATAAGTGTGTGTGTGCATAAGTGTGTGTGTGTGCATAAGTGTGTGTGTGTGCATAAGTGTGTGTGTGCATAAGTGTGTGTGTGTGTGCAAAAGTGTGTGCAAAAGTGTGTGTGTGTGCATAAGTGTGTGCGTGCATAAGTGTGTGCGTGTGCATAAGTGTGTGTGTGTGCAAAAATGTGTGTGTGCATAAGTGTGTAGCATGTGTGGACTGATGGAGGATAAATGGCATTAACTAGACAATGACCACACAACAACATGTAGCTGTAAAGTTAACAAACCATACATGCTGTCTCAGTGGAAGATGTATATGTAACTACCAGTACAAGGGTACCTTAGAACATTATTTTCATTAACCCTGTACACTCTCAATTTACGACCATTCTCATAGAACATTCAGTATGACCACATTATAAAGACCGAAGGAGATACGTAATTATGGAGGACACACATGTATTGGCATGGTACTCTATGGTTAGCTCAAGCAGGCCATTACAGCTATATGTAGCAAAATAGTTCCCCCTGCATCTTATATCAGATATAGCTACAGCTGCAACATACTTACACAACCACATGTGTACATAAGTGAACAATAGGAAAGCCCTTCCCTCAAGTGTGGGGGGGAAGGAAAAGAAGTTGGTGTGTGTAGGGATGAAGGGGGTGGTGTGTGTGTGTGAAAGGGAGACAGTGTAAGAAGGGTAGTGTGTGCATATACATGAATCAGATAAAAACAGGGCAGCTGTAAAACAACAACCACATGTGTACATTGGTAGGTGCACAATATGAATATGATATTAATGCCCTTCATGTACCTGCTACATTATAGCTGTAAGGTCAGTTAACAATGTGGGAAATAAGAGTTAGTGTGCCAAGTGTGCATAAGTGTGTGTGAGTGCGTGCATGTGCATGTTGACAAGTGTGTGTGTGGACTGATGGATAAATAGGGATAACACAACTACAAGTTAATTAAATGCTGTCGAAGTCCTTAGAACATTATTTTGTATACACTCTCAACGTACAACCACACACATGGAGTAAATTCAAACCGAAGCATTCACTGAACACTTTCAACCACCACATTGCAGTATATGATAACACTAAACCATAAGGTGCATGTGACTAGGCAGGATGCATCACATGACCAAGTATTATGGGGGAGATAATTTGTAAGGCTTCTTTACATGTTGACCTGTATGTCACTGCCATATATGGTATAAATCACAGCCACTGTTATTAACCCCTGGGATCTTTTTTACTGCTTAGTTCCTTAACACCTGACACTCTAAAAAAAAAAAGTACACCACTCGGTTATGTGCTCTACACACCCATAAGGCTTAGTCCATGACACCTACAGGGCTGTTTCTCTCGGCTATGTACTTTAACCCCTGACACTTGTAATACACCCACAAGGCTGTTTCTCTTGGCTATGAGGAGGGAATGAGGGGGAGGGAGAGAGGTTTCCACAATATGTATATTTACTGGTAGCATCACAACCACACACACACGCAGACAGATGGAGTGTGAGGGAGAGAGAGGAAGAGAGGGAGAGAGGGAACGGAGGGAGAGGGGGAAGGAGGGGGAGGGAGGAGGGAGGGAGGAGGGAGGGAGGAGGGAGGGAGGAGGGAGGGAGGGAGGAGGGAGGGAGGGAGGGAGGAGGGAGGGAGGAGGGAGGGAGGAGGGAGGGAGGAGGAAGAGAGGGAGGAGGGAATGAGAGGGAGGGTGGGAGGGAGGAGGGAGGGAGAGAGGGAGGAGGGAGGGAGGGGGAGGGAGGAGGGAGGGAGGGAGGGGGAGGGAGGAGGGAGGGAGGGGGAGGGAGGGAGAGGGAGGAGGGAAGGATGGGGAGGGAGGAGGGAAGGATGGGGAGGGAGGGAGGAGGGAGGGAGAAGAGGGAGAGTAAATAAGGATCGAACAATATTAACACACACCTAAGCACACAGACAGATGGAGTGTGATGGAGAGGGAGGAGGGAATGAGGGGGAGGGGGAGGGAGGAGGGAGGAAGAGAGGGATGAGGAAAGGAGGAGGGAGGGAGAGAGGGATGAGGGAAGGAGGGGGAGGGAGAGAGGGATGAGGGAAGGAGGGGGAGGGAGAGAGGGAGGAGAGGAGGGGGAGGGAGGAACAGAGGGATAGAGGGGGAGGGAGGAGGGAGGGAGAGAGGGGGAGTGAAGGAGGATCCAAACAATATTAACACATCCACAATATGTATATTTACTGGTAGCCTCACAAACACACACACACACACAGACAGATGGGGTGTGAGGGAGAGAGGGAGGAGGGTAGGAGGGAGAGGGAGGGAGAGGGAGGAAGGGAGAGGGAGGGAGGGAGAGGGAGGGAGGGAGAGGGAGGGAGGGAGAGGGAGGGAGGGAGAGGGAGGGAGGGAGAGAGGAGAGGGAGGGAGAGGGAGGGAGGGAGGAGGGAGGGAGGGAGGAGGAGGGAGGGAGGGAGGGAGGAGGGAGGGAGGAGGGAGGGAGGGAGGAGGGAGGGAGGAGGAGGGAGGAGGGAGGGAGGGAGGGAGGGAGAGACAAGGGAAGGAGGGGCTGTTTCTCTCGGCTATGTCGTTTAACCCCAGACACTATTAACACACACCCTAGGCTGTTTCTATCGGCTATGTATTTTAACCCTTGACACTCTTAACACACTCACTGGGCTGTTTCTCTTGGCTATGTCGTTTAACCCCCACCACTATTAACACACACACAGGCTGTTTATCTCGGCTATGTACTTTAACCCTTGACACTCTTAACACACTCACTGGGCTGTTTCTCTCGGCTATGTCGTTTTATTAACACACACACAGGCTGTTTCTCTTGGCGATGTCGTTTAACCCCTGACACTCTTAACACACCCACAAGGCTGTATTTTTCGGCTATGTCCCTTAACCCCTGACACTCTTACAAAGACCACACCCACAGGACTCTTTTTGCCGTTAGGTTGATTAACCCTTCACACTCTTAATACAAAGAGCATACGCACAGGCCTCTTTTTATGGTTAAGTTGCTAAAACTTTCTTGCAAAAGCTAGTTGGGCTTGCGCGACCTTCGCATTTTGACGGAACGTGGTACCTGGAACGTTTCCGTTAAACGCGAAGGTCGGGCTATGCCTAACTAGAACACCTACAAGACCATTTTTATACTCCGCATTTGCGCAATGTAGGCCACACCCACACGACAAATTGCTTTTAGAGCATCCTTGCAAGCCAAGCAACACACATTCACTTCACAACTTACGGAAGGTTCTAAATGTTTAGTAATAGCGAGGGAGGGATGATAATTTTGAACCTGCGTCGCGTGAGCTATAAGAGTCTGGGAACGAGTAACGCAGTCAATTCATTTTGCGCATGCGTATGTTGTATTTAGGTTTTTGAGCTACAAAACGAGAGTTTTAGCACCCAAAAATACAGGACTAGTCTTTTTATAAGCTACCTACTATGCGGCGTTCATAAAATAACGTGTTGTTGTAAATAAGTTAATTAATTTTAATTAATAATTAGCCATTTTGAAAGTATGATAAATCATAAAAACATCAGGATAATATAGTTGAAACCGTGGTACTTGTCCTTAAATTTTTTTTCAGTACTTCAATGTTTGGCATTGGTTTTTGGTAAATGATATCACAAATCTGATTGCAGAGTTACGTTGAAAAACTACATGACAACAGATGTCGAAAGTGGAAAGTTGTTACGTGACTTCGTAATTATTCAGCATTTTCGTTTGTGCAGCCTGTTCAATGAACACGTTTTTAGATATTTTCTCCATCGGTACGCGACGGATTATACTGAAAAGCGCTATATGTATACTGGCTTCTAACGTTACACTTTTAAACCCGAATAAGTGCTGTTTAGAGGTGTAAAAGTTTCTAGTGGCTTCTCGGGCTCCAGTGGGGAGCTTACAGCGCTTAGTTGGGCGGGAGGGGTGCCCCCTCCGCACCCTCCCCGGGGCGGCCCCACCTACTACTTTGCCCCACCCCTTGCCACACCCTCACCGGTGCCCCAATTCGCCTGTGAGCAGAGTCTCGTGAGCAGACGACACACGCAATGACATACATTTATGAATATAGTTAATTATGCTTGGTTATAATTAATCAATTTGTCTTGAATTTAGTTCATGGATGCTTAATATTCTTTTCATGATACTTGTATATTATAATCAGACCGATTTTTAGCGAATACTGAACGTGTTTGGAATTCAATTTGGAAAAATTAAATTTTAGTTAATTGATTTCATTTAATAATTTCTTTTCTTGAAACATAATAAATCATTAAAAAGGGTGAAAAATTTATTGGTGAAATCAGAATTCTCAAATCTTTATCATAACCTTACACATTCACTCATGTCCTCAATTTCTGGCCATGTACATTTATCGACTGAAATCAGACTGAATCACCATGAACACCAAAAAATTAGTAAATACAATCTTGTATGTATGTTCACATTTGTTTCTTGGGTTATTCATAAAGCATTGTAGTGAATAACATGAAATGCAAGGCAGTGTAAAGTTGGGAGATTATATAGCTATTGTAATTCTCCTTTCCAGCGCGGCACTCTTTCGTGTCCATGCACCGGTACGCAAGATAATAATAATTATAGTGATACTGATGAACATTTAAAATGACCATCAATTTTGCTGGTTTTAATTCACATTAGATCGCGAGATCGCACTACAAGACGTACGAACAAAGTAACCCGGCCGTTGTTGCCTCTGCACTTTTCGCCGGCGATACATGTAGTTCGCACTGCCGTTTTAATGTGTGACCATAGATGAGCGCATGATTTTACATATACATACGCACTCCGATCTAATCTTGAAAACTGATGCTACTCAATAACTGTGTGATTTGTTTCGTCCTATAACGTCATATTACATCATCCTACGTCTCTGTAAGCCATTCTTTAACTGGCACGGCTCTTTGTTCTTATTGTTTGCTTGCTGGACGCAATTTTCTAGTACCTTACGCGACTCGGTTATGGACTGTACCTTCTATTTTTGACCAGTTCATCCCAGCGCGATTCTGTTACCGGCTACTGCGTCGTTGGTAGGTTATACCTTGTATGCCTTTCCTTAATTTTATGTACGGAGGACTGTTCTTTTGTTCGCAACCTCCCTTCTAGTACGTAATTATACAGGGTGTCCACGAATGAACGCAACGCTTTTGATTGTGAATAACTTTTGATAGGATGGAGCAAAAAATCTGGTATTTTGACACAAAGTTGGTCGGTTTCCTCAAATCAGTTTTTTTCAATTAATTTAATTAATACATTATTAATAATGCTAATTAATTTCAATAAGCACAACAAATTAACTGATTTAAAAGTTCGTCTGTGTTCAGGTATTGGTTGTGAAGCTTCGATCAAAATATTGGATTTTTTCCACCTACTAAACTGAAACTACGATCCACTGCCTATTTTTCTTCGCATACGCATGCGCACAAGACCTCGTCCTAAGACTTAATCTCGTGATTAAATCGCTGTTATAGTCACGTGATAATACGGAGGCGGATCTTTAAGCATCAGACCTGATGCCCCACCTTCTAGTGGGTGTCACATCACGTGATACAATTCGAAGGCGGATGCAACTCCGTATGCCCCACCTCCTACGTGGGTGTTGCGAGTCCACTTTTAATTAGCTTTCCTCTAAGCCAATTATCCATGTTTACAAGCATCGAATGTGGTGCGCCTCAATTAGCACAATCGCACAGAGAGGCAATGAACGGTGTGGTACGTACAGATTGATATGCGGTGCCATTCTGTGAGTTAGTGAATCTGAGACGCACACACGCGGGTTAGTAGACACGCAAGAATGAAATGTAAGAATTGATCACATACCTTCCAGCTCTCTCAGAGCTAATAATAGCCTATACCAGCATCTCAAGCAGCACGCAGTAACTTGTGCGCAGACCTGATTTTGTCTCATAGCTAGACTACATGTATATCGTTGTGTCTACGGCTTAAAGAATCCTTTTGTGTCATGTGAGTGCCATTTATGGAAATGTGAAGGGTCAGTGAGCATTCAAGCCTCCATCCAGTGTGCTTTCATTTAAATTGTAACGTTGTATGTTATTCCTTCAGTAAAAAAAAACGGAATAGGTATGGGGAAAGTTCCAGTTTTTTAAAAAGAAAGACCTATGTGCTTTGCAATCATGATGTGAGCTACCCTTAATTATTGCTGGTTTTAGATTATAGTGTGCACAAATTCTGTTACTTAGAATAAATTTATTTTAAAGCACTGACAAATGTTGCAAACCTCCAGCAAGGTTTTAGATGATTTGTTTAAAGAGAAGCTGTGCTTTACTTTCAATGCTCCATTTTTTGAAGCTCGTGTATGGATGATATCATGGAAAGTGTGCCATTTAAAGATAGGGTGTGCTTTAATTTCAATGCATAAAATTAAGCTAGATACCTCGTTTTAAATAACAAATCTATGTGCTTGCATCAAGTTGTAGTTGTAGCTATTTCCGTATCATAATGTTTTTAACCTTTGCTTATGGGTATCTGTTACTTTATGCTTGACAGCCTAATATTGCAACCTACCAGTTAGGATTGGGGAAAGATGAATCATGTAGGGATAGACTCTAGTATTTAAGTGAGTCGTGTTTTTATGTTAGGGGCCGATGCTTTTGTTTTAGAGTATCAGCTCATGTGTCAAGACGATTTCATGGAAAGAGTACTACATGTAGTACCATTTAAAGATAGGGTGTGCTTTAATTTCAATGCATAACACATGTGTAGGCTCTCTTGTTTAGGAAATGCCTGTAGTTGTGATTTGAAAAATTGCCTTGGTATCGACTAATGCTGCAAGTAGGTTTAATTCTGATGCTGCAATTGGATTTCAGAGTAGTATTACAGCACCATGTTGTGTTTGCTGTTGTGATGTTGCAAGCCTTCTTCTAGGTTTTAGATGGTGGATATAAGTGTTTGAGCCTTTTAGCTACTGCGTCACCAAGTCAATGTAGGAGTACTCTCTGCTTTAAGACTTAGATATTATTTGTCTATAGAAAAGCTTCATCGTCTAGAAAATAATAAATTACACCTGTAGTAACTCATCTGTAGGAACTGTAGAGTATTGAAAACATTACTGTTTGAAGAGATGAATGTTGTGAGCCATTTAGCTAAGTTCCCTGGACATTGTGCATAATTTCATACCATCCAGCAATGTGTTTGCACACAAAAGGATTAGAAGTATGTGCTTGGAAAATCCATGTCTAAATAAGGGTGTGCTTTTATTGAAATCTTGTGAGTTTCATGGTGTTTGTGTGTGTGTTTGTGTGTGTGTGTGTGTGTATGTGTGTGTGTGTGTGTGTGTGTGTGTGTGTGTGTGTGTGTGTGTGTGTGTGTGTGTGTGTGTGTGTGTGTGTGTGTGTGTGTGTGCGAAATGAAAGACCTGTGTGCTTTGCAATCATGATGTGAGCTACCCTTAATTATTGCTGGTTTTAGATGATAGTGTGCACAAATTCTGTTACTTAGGGTGAATTTATTTTAAAGCACTGACAGATGTTGCAAACCTCCAGCAGGGTTTAGATGATTTGTTTAAAGAGAAGCTGTGCTTTACTTTCAATGCTCCATTTTTTTAAGCTCGTGTTTGGATGATATCATGGAAAGTGTGCCATTTAAAGATAGGGTGTGCTTTAATTTCAATGCATAAATTTTTAGTCTCATAGATAGATACCTCGTTTTAAATAACAAACCTGTGTGCTTTCATCAAGTTGTAGCTATTTCCATATCATAATGTTTTTAACCTTTGCTCATGGATAGCTGTTACTTTATGCTTGAAAGCCTAATATTGCAACCTACCAGTTAGGATTGGGGAAAGATGAATCATGTAGGAACAGACTGTAGTATTTAAGTGAGTCGTGTTTTTATGTTAGGGGCCGATGCTTTCGTTTTAGAGTATCAGCTTATGTGTCAAGATGATTTCATGGAAAGAGTACTAGTGCCATTTGAAGATAGGGTGTGCTTTAATTTCAGTGCATAACACATGGGTAGGCTCTCGTATTTAGGAAATGCCTATAGATCTAGTTGTGATTTGAAGAATTGCTTTAGTATCAACTTCCATCGTGATGTGGGTGGCTAGTTCCAGATCATGTTGCTCTTAAATTATGCTTTAACAGACTCCTTTGTTATGTCACAGTGTTTTAAAGCATTGAATAATGTTTACAGCTTCCAGCAAGGTTTAAAATGTTTGGGAAGATAGCTGTGTCTTAAGACAACAATTACATGCATCATGTTGTGATCCTAGCTCTTAGCTACATGTAGTTCTCAGATGTTGCTATAATGAAATGGACTTTAGGAGATCCCTGTTGTGATGTTGCAAGCCTCCTGCTAGGTTTTAGATGGTTGGATATAAGTGTGGTGCATGTCCTTACATCAATAATATTGTGAGACTTTTAGCTACTCAGTACTGCGTCACCAAGTCAATGTAAAGTACTCTCTGCTTTAAGAGACTCAGGTGTTACATGTGTATGTGTGCTTAGAAAAGCTCTGTGTTCTTGAAAATGTATGTTAAAGCTACAAATTACATATGTAGGAACTGTAGAGTATTGGCTGTTTTAAGAAAGAGATGTTGTGAGCAATTTAGCTAATTTCAAGTTCCCTGGACATTGTGCATGCATGTTATCTGAGGGTATGCTTTAATTTCATACCATCTAGTTATGTGTTTGCACACAAAAAGGTTGAGCATACTGTTAAAGTATGCACTTGAAAAACTTCTGGCTAAATGAGGGTGTGCTTTTATTCAAATGTTGTGAGCTTCATGGTGTGTGTGTGTGTGTGTGTGTGTGTGTGTGTGTGTGTGTGTGTGTGTGTGTGTGTGTGTGCGTGTGTGTGTGTGTACGTGTGCGTGTATATGTTATTGATGGTAGAGTCTGTTTTAAAAGCCTCAGGACTGTTGTTGTGGGAGGTTGTGAGTTCATTTTTGGTTACAAGCCTCTAGCTAGGTTTCAGATGTGTATTTTTCATAGATGTGTGGTTGCATCATGATCAGGTTGTGATTGAGCCATGTAACTAGTTCAAGATTATAATGGTTAGTGTTGCATATGATTTAAGGCCCTATTATTTAAATTGACTCACATCTTCATGTCATGGTGTGCCTATCAGCTCAATGGTTTCAAACCTTCACCTAGATTTTCATAGGAAAACTGCCATTTTTAATGAGAAGGAATGCATCATGTAGCAAGTTCCCATGTCATAGTTCTCTTGTTTTGTTATGTGAGAATTCAATACCGGTCCAGTAAAGTAATCTTTGCACAGAATGATTGTACATGTAGCTGAGGTATGAAAACCACATGCAGTGTTAAATGTGGGTGTACTTTACAACGTAAAGTTGTGCACTTCTAGATGTGTGTTATTTGTAAAATAAGGTTAGAAGACCGGTAGGTTTTAGATGAGTTGGAAGATTACTATTTATAAAAAGATCTACTTTGCATCAAGATGTGAGCCTTATTGCTAGTTCCAGATGATAGTTTAAGCTGTTGCTTGTGTAATTGATCTGCTTTTTAAACAAATTCTTTTGGTTTAAAGCACTGACAAATGTTACAAGCTTCCAGCAAGGTTTTTTTTTTTAACCATCCAGTTATGCAAACTAATTGTGCGTGGTGGTTGGAAAACGTCTGTGTTAAATGAGAGTGTGCTTATGTTGAAATTTTGTGGCTGCGTGTGTTATGGTTTTATAGTTATTGTATATTTCTGCTTTAAAATACTTCTCTTGTTGTGACTTGAAGTTTTGATTCATGTTTGGAACCTTGCAAACCTCCAGCTTAGTTTCAGATGATTGTGAAGACTGCTGTTTTCATAGAGTTGTGGTTGCATCTGAGCCTTGTAGTTTGTTCCATATCTACGTTGCGTATGGATGGACTCTGCTTTAAGGCTCTCTAGTTTTAAGTGTCTCATGTTTTCTGTTATGCCATTGTGTGCCCTTCAGCTACATTTTCATAGGAAGACACTGCACTGCAGGAGAGGGCATGCATCATGCTTCCCAGGTCACAGGTGTCCAGGCCAACATGTGGGTAGCTTTATTGTTATGTGAGGGTGTACTTTCAATATCATTATGTATCCAGTAAAGAAATCATTGCACAAAGTGATTGTCCATGCTGTGGAGGTATGAAAACTTGTGTTAAATGAGGGTGAGCTTTTATTGAAAATGTAATGTTGTGAGCATTTAGCTGTGAGTGTTTTTCCTTTAAAAGTAAGGTTAGAGGTAGTCTCTGCATGCTTAAAAATACACTTGTAGGTTTTATATTATGGGGAAGGTTACAGTTTTAAACTATGCTAATTCTAGGTTATAGTGTGTGCTGTTGTTAATATCAAGCTGCTTAAAAAAATTCCTGTTGCTATGTTAGGGTTTACGTTCATTTTTAAGCACTGGCAAATGGTATAAGCCTCCAGCAAGGTTTTAGATCATTTGTTTTAAGAGAAGGTGTGCTTTATTTTCAATTCCCACCCCAGATCCTTTTTTGGTGCTTATGAATGGATGGGCTCTCTTCTTCTTAAATGCACGACTCAGACGAGCCTTGTTGTGATATGAAGGAGTGTTTTCATTACAAAATAAAAAGTAGATACACTGTAATGTTACAAGCCAGCAGTTAGGTTCACAATGCTTGGATTTAAGAGCGGTGCATGACATTGTTTCATGTTACAAGCCCATTAGCTAGTTCCCAGGTTATGGTGGGCATCATATTTTTATGTGCTTTCATTTCATTGCATTGAGTGATGTAATACGTTGCACAAGGTAAATGTGTTTAAGGTAATATGTAATATTGTGAGTTTCTTTTTAAAAGAGAAGTCCAAATCACAATTTGTGCTGTTGTTTATGTTGAGGGTATGCTCTTTTATTTAAGACACTCAAGGGTGTGCTTTCATTTCAGAGTATAAGCTAATGTGTCGAGCCTCTAGCTAGGTGTTAGATGATATGGAAGGCTGCTACATGTACATGTGTATGTTAAGAGGAGTGCTTAATTTGGATGCATCGTGAAGCTCTCCAACTCCATGAGAGGTTGTGCTCCAGTGATGCAATTTTTTCCAAGGTGATTGGTGTACATGCCGTTGAATTTTGTGCTAAGAAAATCCCCGTGTTAAATAAGGGTGTGCTTTTTATTGTAATATTATGAGCTTCTAGCTTTGTGTGATTCATTTAAAATTAAATAGTAGTCTCTGCTTAAATTTATATCTGTATGTTTTAGATGAGTGGGAAACGTGCCATTTAAAGAGAGGGCTTGCTTTGATTCATCACGTTGCCTACATGTATGTATGGGTAGACACTCTCTTCTTTAAGAGACTCCTGTTTTGTGAGGGAGTCTCATTTCAAAGCATCCACTAATATTATTTAGGATGATTAAGATCATGTCTTCCATGGTCCCATATCAAATTTAAATACCAACCTAAGCACAGTGCTTCGGCAAAAAAATTTTCAGGCTGGGTAGTCTCTCCTGAACCTGCTTACTGTGAGGTAGGCATGTTTCCCACTCTCATTGTAGAACCTGCTCTTTGCTTTACTGTCAGCCTATGGGCTCTTGCTGCTCGAGGCATTCTTCACAGTACATGTGCACATACATGTAAACTGAGGAATTTTATACTATTTTTGTATAATCTAATTGGTCTCCAAATGCTGCATGCATTCTATTGGTCAACTATCCCTGCCGCCATTTCAATAAGCAGTCCTAAGCATTCTCTGACAAGAAACATACCTTGCCAAAAATAAAAAGGAAAAGCAAGGGTTTTTTTTTTTTTCTTGAAAAGTCTCTGCACAAAAGGACTCTTATTTGAATGTGAGGGTGCTTTTTTTTTCATTTCAAAGCACTACTAGTATATACATTTTATGTTAAATGTCTCCAGCTAGCCCCCAGTTTGAAAGGCTGATGACTGAAGCTCATGTTTGCTCTGCTTTGTTGTTAAGTGAGATAGTGCTTTATTTTATAGAAGATTATTTTGCATGCTGTTGTGAGGTACATGTATGGAGAGAGTCTTCAAAAACAGTCATTACAATGGAGTTTATGTCCTTTTAGTGAGCTACCATTATGGATTTTGTTGAATCAAGGTTATCAAAATACATGTAGTTCTACATTTTGGATGTTGGGGCCTAATTAAATTCATAGCAAAGGACATGCATGAGGTTTTATATGAATTTAATTTACATTGTTCCTTAAAGTGAGAGATGTTACTGATATAAGTTCACCATCTGTTTTACTCAGCAAGGTACTCACTACAGTGTATGTCTTCCATGTTCCCATATGCTCTTCAAATACATGTACATGTAGATTTTTTTTAAATGTACATGTAGTGGAATGTGCCTGTATGATGATGTCCCAGGTTGTAGTGTAATGTCACACAAGATGACTGTGCATTCGTACTTAAAAAAAACAAACTATATTTAAAATAAGGGTGTGCTTTCATTGAAGATGAATGTTGTGACAGTTCATACATGTTGAAAGCTAGTACAACCAGCCTCATTTAACACAGACATTTTCTAGGCAACATAACGACAGGAATCTATTAAAGTTGTGAGCTGGTCTACCCATACTTGAGCACTGACACTATGACCTTAAAACTAACCACTCTTAAATCCATGCCTTGGAAATCTATGCGGCTTGCAACATAGTTGATACTTGAAAATGAAAGCACACAACACGTGTCTCCATGAGACGAGAGCCTGACCATACATAACCAACAGCACAAGTTGTGATCTGGAAACTAACACATTATGATGCAAAGTACACCTCTCTTAAAACTGTAGCCTGTATTTTTAAGCAGAGAATACCCCTAACCTTACTTTTAAAGGAATAACACACAAAAGTGACACAGCTCTAAATTAAGCTTACAGCATTTGTATCATGAAAGCTCGGCTAACTTAACACAGAGCTCTTCCAAGCACAAACTTTAACAGCATGTGTAAATTGCTCAATTAGTACAGGATTAAATTACTGTCTGTATTGAAAGCACATATTCACATAACAAAAAACCAAAAAAAAAAAAAAAAAAAACAGAGAATTTACCCCTGCACACATAGCCTCACTATGAAAACTGGAACACGCAACATGCATATCACATAAAACCTTAAACCCTAGCTTAATCATATCTGTAAATAGCTTAGGGGCTAAAACAGGATGCATTAAAGCAGCTGCTGTCTTAAAACAGCATTCTTCCCAATTATCACTCCGTCATTTAATGCAGAGGTTTTCTAAGCACATAGTTCAAAATTTTATTACAGATAGCTTTGAAATGAATGCACACAAGTGTCTCTTAAAGCAAAGCAGCCATTTATGTACATAATCTGGAAACCAGCTAGGTACCTCACAACATGATGCATCTAATCATCCGAAAATGTGATGCTTGAAAACAGGAGTCTCTTAAAGAAGAGATTGTCTACCCATACATACATGTAGGCATCGTGATGAATCAAAGCACGCCCTCTCTTAAAATGGCACTTCCCACTCATCTAAAACATAAAGATATAAATTTAAGCAGAGACTACTATTTACATGTAATTTTTTAAAAGGAATCACAAATTAAAGCTAGAAGCTCACAATATTACAATAAATAGCACACCCTTATTTAACACAGGGATTTTCTTAGCACATACATTGTACTTCAACAGCATATCGCCTTGGGAAACATTGCATAACTGGATGCTACTTACATAAGCAACAGACTGGGATATTGGATTGCAACATGATGCATTCAAACTAAAGCACTCCTCTTAACACAGCAGTATTCCAAATCATCTAACACCTAGCTAGAGGCTCAACACATATACTCTGAAATGAAAGCGCTCCCTAACATACATGTACAACGTGAATGTCTAAATAAAAGAGCATACTCTCAACATAAACAAAAGCACAAATTGTGATCTGGAAGCTAGCTAAGAGGCTATAACATCATGCAAAGCACACCTCTTTTCTTCACAACCATGTAAAACCTAGGCTTCTCTTTTAAAAAGAAATATTACATATTACCCTTAAACAAATATTTTAACAACATGCCCATTTACCTTATGCAACATATTACATCACTCAATGCCATGAAATGAAAGCACATACAAATATGATGCCCACCATAACCTGGAAGTAGCTAACGGGCTAGTCATGCACCGCTCTTAAATCCAAGCATTGTGAACCTAACTGCTGGCTTGTAACATTATCTACTTTTTATTTTGTAATGAAAACACTCCTTCATATCACAACAAGGCTCGTCTGAGTCGTGCATTTAAGAAGAAGAGAGCCCATCCATTCATAAGCACCAAAAAAGGATCTGGGGTGGGAATTGAAAATAAAGCACACCTTCTCTTAAAACAAATGATCTAAAACCTTGCTGGAGGCTTATACCATTTGCCAGTGCTTAAAAATGAACGTAAATTCCCTAACATTACAACAGGAATTTTTTTAAGCAGCTTGATATAAAGAACAGCCCACACTATATAATATGGAAGCAACCTTCCCCATCCATCTAGCTAAAACTTACATGTACAGCAACACACAGCTTGAAGCTCAAAACTTTACATTTTCAATGAAAGCACACCCTCATTTAACACAGCAGTTTTCATACCTCAGCAGCATGCACAATCGTTTTGTGCAAATATTACTTTACTCGTCAGGGATTGAAAGCTCACATAACAAAACAAGAGAATCTACCCCAACTATGAAATGCGAACTTGCTACATGATGCATTCCTTCTCTTATAAAATGGCATTTTAAAATCTAGCTGAAAGTTTGACACAATTGAGTTGATAAGCACATCATGGCATAGAGACATGAGTCACTTAAAATAAGAGGGCCTTAAAGCATATGCAATAACAAACATTATGATATTGAACTAGCTACATGGCTCAATCGCAACCTGATCATGATGCAACCACAACTCTATGAAAAATACACATCTGAAACTTAGCTGGAGGTTTGTAACCAAAAATGAAGTCAATCCTCCCATAACAACAGTCCTGAGGTTTTTAAAACAGAGACTCTACCATCAATAACATATACACGCACACGCACACACACACACGCACACACACGCACACACATGCACACACACGCACACACATGCACACATGCACACACACCATGAAGCTCACAACATTTGAATAAAAGCACACCTCATTAAGCCAGAAGTTTTTCAAGTGCATACTTTAACAGTATGCTAAACCCTTTTATGTGCAAACACATAACTAGATGGTATGAAATTAAAGCATACCCTCAGATAACATGCATGCACAATGTCCAGGGAACTTGAAATTAGCTAAATTGCTCACAACATCTCTTTCTTAAAACAGCCAATACTCTACAGTTCCTACATATGTAATTTGTAGCTTTAACATACATTTTCAAGAACACAGAGCTTTTCTAAGCACACATACACATGTAACACCTGAGTCTCTTAAAGCAGAGAGTACTTTACATTGACTTGGTGACGCAGTACTGAGTAGCTAAAAGTCTCACAATATTATTGATGTAAGGACATGCACCACACTTATATCCAACCATCTAAAACCTAGCAGGAGGCTTGCAACATCACAACAGGGATCTCCTAAAGTCCATTTCATTATAGCAACATCTGAGAACTACATGTAGCTAAGAGCTAGGATCACAACATGATGCATGTAATTGTTGTCTTAAGACACAGCTATCTTCCCAAACATTTTAAACCTTGCTGGAAGCTGTAAACATTATTCAATGCTTTAAAACACTGTGACATAACAAAGGAGTCTGTTAAAGCATAATTTAAGAGCAACATGATCTGGAACTAGCCACCCACATCACGATGGAAGTTGATACTAAAGCAATTCTTCAAATCACAACTAGATCTATAGGCATTTCCTAAATACGAGAGCCTACCCATGTGTTATGCACTGAAATTAAAGCACACCCTATCTTTAAATGGCACTAGTACTCTTTCCATGAAGTCATCTTGATACATAAGATGATACTCTAAAATGAAAGCATCGGCCCCTAACATAAAAACACGACTCACTTAAATACTACAGTCTGTCCCTACATGATTCATCTTTCCCCAATCCTAACTGGTAGGTTGCAATATTAGGCTGTCAAGCATAAAGTAACAGATATCACACATTCCATGATATCATCCATACACGAGCGTCAAACAAGGGAGCATTGAAAGTAAAGCACAGCTTCTCTTTAAACAAATCATCTAAAACCTTGCTGGAGGTTTGTAACATTTGTCGGTGCTTTAAAATAAATTGACCCTAAGTAACAGAATTTGTGCACACTATCATCTAAAACCAGCAATAATTAAGGGTAGCTCACATCATGATTGCAAAGCACACAGGTCTTTCTTTAAAACTGGAACTTTCCCCATATCTATTCCGTTATTTTTTACTGAAGGAATAACACACAACGTTACAATTTAAATGAAAGCACACCCTTAGATGGAGGCTTGAATGCTCACTGACCCTTCACATATGGATGGTACGAGGCTTCCATAAATGGCACTCACATGACACAAAAGTATTCTTTAAGCCGTAGACACAACGATATACATGTAGCCTAGCTATGAGACAAAATCAGGTCTGCGCACAAGTTACTGCGTGCTGCTTGAGATGCTGGTATAGGCTATTATTAGCTCTGAGAGAGCTGGAAGGTATGTGATCAATTCTTACATTTCATTTTTGCGTGTCTACTAACCCGCGTGTGTGCGTCTCAGATTCACTAACTCACAGAATGGCACCGCATATCAATCCGTACGTACCACACCGTTCATTGCCTCTCTGTGCGATTGTGCTAATTGAGGCGCACCACATTCGATGCTTGTAAACATGGATAATTAGCTTAGAGGAAGGCTAATTAAAAGAGGACTCGCAACACCCACGTAGGGGTGGGGCACCTTCGAATTGTATCACGTGATGTGACATCCACTAAAAGGTGGGGCATCAGGTCTCCGTATTATCACGTGACTATAACAGCTATTTAATCACGAGATTAAGTCTTAGGACGAGGTCTTGTGCGCATGCGTATGCGAAGAAAAATAGGCAGTGGATCGTAGTTTCAGTTTAGTAGGTGGAAAAAATCCAATATTTTGATCGAAGCTTCACAACCGATACCTGAACACAGACGAACTTATAAATGAGTTAATTTGTTGTGCTTATTAAATTTAATTAGCATTATTAAAAATGTATTAATTAAATTAATTGAAAAAAAATTTGAGGAAACCGACCAACTTTGTGTCAAAATACCAGATTTTTTGCTCCATCCTATCAAAAGTTATTCACAATCAAAAGCGTTGCGTTCATTCGTGGACACCCTGTAGTACATGTATACCAATGCTTAGGGGGTACACACAGACTCTGAACTAAGCTACTGTAACACTTCTAATAGTGCACTAACGCACAAGCAAAAGACTTGCTTTTTTTAATATACATGTACACGTTTGAAGCTTGCGTAACCGCAAACTGAAACATAAACATGCAAGCAAAACTGTATGTCTCACACGCATCATTTTGATTTAGATTATCTCTGGTTATTACACTTCAAAGTATGGGATGAAAAGGCAGCTGTAGTCTTAGGGTATTCCTCAATCTCAAGGAAAATGGTTAATATATTAACCACAAGCAGTTAATTGACTGGTAGTTATAAAAAGTTCTAACAGACATGCTGATTTAATGGTTAACTAAAGTGACCTTTTCATTTCAGTTAAACATTATTGATGTTAATAAATATAGGGTGGGTGGTTAGTTAAAAGCTAGCTGCAAATTGTATTAACTAACTACTAAAGTTTAGAGGTTATTAAACATTGAAATCTTGATATTTTTTTCCTGCAATACAGCGCCATTGTATCTTGATTTAGGGGTTTAAATTTATTAATAAATTTCGGCTAATTATTTAAATATTAAATAATATGTACTAGAAATGCTGCAATTACACATACGTATATACACATGTATACAACATGCAAAAAAAAACTCCACCCACTGACTTGAAAAAGCCTGAACGTCCTCTGAAATTTGGTCTAATAAGTGTTATATTGAGGTGTTGGTTGCATTCCAACTGGATGGCCAGACGGGAAATGGTGGACTACCATAATTATAAGTCTCAACTGTTAAGGGTATAACTGAACACTAATATAAAAACCATTAACCCCGTGCTGTCATAGCAATACCCGCTTCAGTTAAAGTAATGAGATTAAGCTGTGAGGTTACAGTTAAGTCACTGGTTCGCCGATCATCCATTAATTCCATTTCTGTTCAAGAATATCAGCTGGACAGTACGGTGGCCCGGTAGGTCGCGGAACAAAGCAGTTGACATAGAGCATTGTGCAGTCGACATAGTCATAGAGCATTGTGCAGTCGACATAGAGCATTGTGCGCTCGACATAGAGCAGTTGACATAGAGCAGTTGACATAGAGCAGTCGACATAGAGCAGTCGACATAGAGCAGTTGACATAGAGCAGTCGACATAGAGCAGTCGACATAGAGCAGAGCAGTCGACACAGAAACGTCGACACAGAAACGTCGACACAGAAACGTCGACACAGAAACGTCGAACTATGGGCGTGGCCCAGCGGAAGTACTATTTAGGCGTGGCCCTTAGGAAGCGGATAAATTAGTGCGTGGCCATCGGAAGTCGACACCGCCTACGGAAGTATAGTTGGTTTAATAGGCTGGCGATAATGGCGATCCATCGTGACGATGTGGAAGTTGAGAGTAAGGCTTATACCACACATCGGGCCAACCATGCACTACGCAAATCTGCCATTTTCATTCTCTAGGGATCATAGTGCGATACTGGAGGCAGCGCAAACCTATTGCCGTTATATTGGCGTACTTGCGCTGGGTGTACTCCGTGTCTTGCGGATATACGTGGCTGAAGGCAAAAATTAGCAGCCTCGGATTGAAACGACGAGGTGCTATTGAAACCAACCTTCTTCTTTTGCAACAAGCCATTAAGGTAACAACAGCACATATTTTGGTTAGTTCTCTAACAAAATGTTGACTTAAATAACGTGTAGGTGGAATTAACAACGTCAAACTGCCTATTAGGCTATAGGGCTATGTGGCGATTGCTCCAAACCAAGTATGGTTACACCGTAAAAAGGTAAAAATGTTACACTAATCCTATCTGTTGAGCACTGGTGGAGCCAGTATTTTTTTTATTGGGTGGCCCAACTTTTGGCCAATTCAACCAATAAGGGAGAGGGGGTATGGGGGGGGGGGACCAGGGGGGGCCAACTGCAGATGTCACTGTACAAGCTCAAATCACAGGGGGGACCAAGCCCTCTCCAGCCCCCCCCCCCCCCCCCCCCCCACCCCCACCCCCCTTGCTCCGCCACTGCTGTTGAGACGGCTTGTGTATACTTCCATTTTAGAAGCACCGTCATGATGCTACTTGCACTGATGGACCCTCAAGGTACAAGTGATAGGAAGAAACATAGACTTAAAAGGCGAAATTACATCAATAAGGTATAAAACTGAAAGGTGCTATACAGAATGGCAATTTACCTTCTCTGTTTTAAAAGGGACCAAATTGGATGTGGCACCTAGATGGGTACGATAAGCTTAAACCATATGGTTTCCCCATTCATGGTTGCATAGACGGGTAACATTTATGACACTTTTGAAGGTATATGTTAAAATTATATCAATTGTAGTTTTTCCAGAAAAATTATCTGGTTGGAGGTATCAACTACTAATAACGATCCTTGTGTAGTGCTGAACTATTACTTAGATGCACTAAAGAAGTTGGAAGGTCAGAACACTATACATGTATACACTTCTATTTTGCACATAAGTATGGTTTGATCATAATACTTAGGGTGTCCTATGCGAATAAGAAGTGACTGTGGAACTGAGAATACTTGTATCGCCAAATGCCAAATGACATTTAGGCATGATGGTACAGATCAATATGCTGGTCCTAACAGTTTTGTGTTTGGAACTTCGGTCCTAAATACAGTATGTTGTAATATTGTAGCGGTTATCATGATATGTAAGTATGATCTAAATTTATTGTATGTACTATATAGCGCATTGAAAGCTGGTGGTCAAGGTTAAGAATTTTTAAAACACAATGGTGGATTACTCTTTTTAAGGTATTGTTATCATAAATGTGGTAGATCTAAATTTGTGGTTTAAAGTTCATGGAAACCATCTATTCATAAGGATTTGTTAGAAGATGACCTGTATGATCCAGACAATGTGGTCCATCGGTAAGATTGGGTTGCATACACTACAGTGGTTATATGTATAATTATTATTATATAGCCACATAGCTGGATATGTGTTCATGCCTGTATTGAAAAGGGAACTGAATGAGTTCAAACACAGATGGAATAATCACAGGATACGTTTTAATAGATTTGCATCATGTCCCAGTGATACTCCCAATGATGTATATTAATTATCTAATTATCTAGGTATGGCTCATGTAATAGCCTGTGTGCAGGTTTTAACCCTCTTTTCTTTTTTTAAGATGGTGATTACAAGTGTGACATTGATCCTGATCTTCTCGCTCATTGCATGGTGCATGTTGCACATGATCCACCACCATTTCAACTGCTAGCAGATCACATTCTTTCATATTTGAATTTGACACAAGAGCAGATCACTGCCAACAATAGCAAATTTGTGTATCTTTATTTGTCATATGTTGTAAGTTATGTTATATAATTTCATGTTGTTCATGATACATTTTCATGAAAACCTATATGAAGTAAGCTAGACACTGCACAGCATTTTACAAACACTTTAGCCAACAATACATGAGTTCACTTTGCTGGATCACTTGATGGCTGTTATAGAATTGAATCAAAAAACTTGAGAAGTGACATTGCACTTGGTCTTGACTTAGGATCTATGTTTGTGCATTGACAGCATATATCTTTAAATTCATCAGGTACAGCTTCACAAGATGGAGACTCCGCTGGGTGAGAGGATGTGCCTAAAATCTTGGCAGTTATCTGCATGTTGTTTAGGTCTTCCCATACTCTCCTTCCTGTCAACAGCTCCACCATCACGCACCCAAAAGCATATATATAAGTAGCATCATGACGGTGCTTCTAAAATGGAAGTATACACAAGCCGTCTCAACAGCAGTGGCGGAGCAAGGGGGGTGGGGGGGGGGGGGGGGGGGGGGGGGGGGGGCTGGAGAGGGCTTGGTCCCCCCTGTGATTTGAGCTTGTACAGTGACATCTGCAGTTGGCCCCCCCCTGGTCCCCCCCCCCCCCCCCCATACCCCCTCTCCCTTATTGGTTGAATCGGCCAAAAGTTGGGCCACCCAATAAAAAAAATACTGGCTCCACCAGTGCTCAACAGATAGGATTAGTGTAACATTTTTACCTTTTCACGGTGTAACCATACTTGGTTTGGAGCAATCGCCACATAGCCCTATAGCCTAATAGGCAGTTTGACGTTGTTAATTCCACCTACACGTTATTTAAGTCAACATTTTGTTAGAGAACTAACCAAAATATGTGCTGTTGTTACCTTAATGGCTTGTTGCAAAAGAAGAAGGTTGGTTTCAATAGCACCTCGTCGTTTCAATCCGAGGCTGCTAATTTTTGCCTTCAGCCACGTATATCCGCAAGACACGGAGTACACCCAGCGCAAGTACGCCAATATAACGGCAATAGGTTTGCGCTGCCTCCAGTATCGCACTATGATCCCTAGAGAATGAAAATGGCAGATTTGCGTAGTGCATGGTTGGCCCGATGTGTGGTATAAGCCTTACTCTCAACTTCCACATCGTCACGATGGATCGCCATTATCGCCAGCCTATTAAACCAACTATACTTCCGTAGGCGGTGTCGACTTCCGATGGCCACGCACTAATTTATCCGCTTCCTAAGGGCCACGCCTAAATAGTACTTCCGCTGGGCCACGCCCATAGTTCGACGTTTCTGTGTCGACGTTTCTGTGTCGACGTTTCTGTGTCGACGTTTCTGTGTCGACTGCTCTATGTCAACTGCTCTATGTCGACTGCTCTATGTCGACTGCTCTATGTCAACTGCTCTATGTCGACTGCTCTATGTCGACTGCTCTATGTCAACTGCTCTATGTCAACTGCTCTATGTCGAGCGCACAATGCTCTATGTCGAGCGCACAATGCTCTATGTCGACTGCACAATGCTCTATGTCGACTGCACAATGCTCTATGTCAACTGCTTTGTTCCGCGACCTACCGGGCCACCGTAGGACAGCTTATGCCGACTCTTTAGTCTGCCTCTAAGCCACAACCTACATGTACTTCAAGCTGTCCCCCTAAACGCGCTCGATGGCGGAACTGTGAAAAGGCATCCCTCAAGCACTAGTTGTGGCGCAGCGCGACATCCCCTCCACCTTTGTTATTATTTTAAAAATTCACTCTTTTAAAATTAAAAATGATTATTGCAATAATTTACGTAACCTGGCCGAATTTATTAATAAATTCAAATCAAAATACAATGGCCCCTAAATCAAGCACATTGCGAAAATCATGATTTCAATTTTGAATAACTTCTAAACAGGACTGAGCAGTTAATTAAATACAATTTGCTGCTTTTAAATAACCACCCACTCTACAGTAAGCTCCCTAAACAGTACCTTATACATGTATTCACACATACATGTATAAGATGACCGTTTAATGGGGCTGGCTCTAGTAATTCCCTATCAGCATTGGTGGGCGGGGGCTTGTGGTTATCGCCTTAGCTAGCAGGGGTGTGTGCGCAAGAGCCACGTCCAACAAAATCTTACCTAAAGTTGTGTGCGCCATGCATGGCCAGCTTGTGCACACCACATGGACAGCACTCCATGTTATGATAATTATTAATGTACTAGCTTATCACCCACACATATCAATAATACACTAGATAACAACACACCATAACAATATTTTGTACATGCAATACACTCTGTACACACTTTGCACACCCACACAATGCACACACCCATACAACCCCTGAAACACACCAATATAAATAACACACCCACAAACTGCACCCATATACAATATCCACACAACAGATCCAATCAGGGGCGACTTCAGTGTTGCTGGCAACTGAATTGAATATGTGTCAAATTTCAGTCAACCACCAGTATGAACTTTTACTGACCCATATTCTTGTAAGTAGGGGTAGTAGCCATCCCACTATTAGTAGTCAGTAGTTCCCTATACGTTATGAGAAAACTGTATTCCCTCTTACCCTTTCCCACTCTGCTTTTCTCACACGCACTAACTGAAGTTGTTGAAATTTTCTTAGTTAATATGCAGGTATGCTCATGTAATGTCAGCGGAGGTCTTGTGTTGATGGGTGTTGATATGCTGGTATGCCGATGCAACTGAGGTCAAGTGGCCACGTGTCAAGCTGTTAGATGTGCGTGCGCAGGTGTCGTGTGCACGGTTACTGTTGCAGCAACTCTGCTAAGGACTGTCATGGACGGCTATTATGGAACTGCAGCTGGTGAGTGCTTGTGTAGTAAACCCCCCTACCCCCCAGGGCCGAATTTACATGTAACCGGACTCGGTAGGTAGTTACTCACAGTACGTAACATAAGGATCCGCTTATCGGAGCGCTTTGTTATCGACGTTCAAGCGAATTGATGGTTCAATTAGTAGCCAATGGGTAATCAGCTTGCAGATTAATGAGCTAGCTGATTAGATTCAAAAACTACACATTGACAAGTGTAAAAGTTGGTTGCTAATGGAACCACTAACATCGATAACCGAGTGCCCGATAAGCGGATCCCTACTGTGACGATTTGCTTTGGAGCAACATGCCACGCGGTTTGATTTTAAAAAAAAATCTAATGTTTTCAATTGGGTGTGGATATTTGATATTGAGACAGGTCGCATGGCACATAAACGTTATTTGCATCATTTTGTTCAGGTCCGGCAGACCACAGAAAGTCCAATCCTACGGTGTGTTATATGATGCATATTCTCGTACAGTATAATTATCTTCATGATTTATAATGAATGATCTCAACAGGTCACTCAGCAGCCTACTGCTGCAACGCCTCTAATCCACCATCCATCCAAAGACTTCCACTTCACCATTGCCGTTATTGTTACTGTCCTCTGCTGTCTCTGTGCTGGCTGGCTAGGTGTGGTTCTATCCCTAGCTGCTATTTATTTTTCACTGTCTGTAAGTTACTAGAGGCTTGTTTTGACAAGTATGTGCATGGCTAAACTGCTAAATGTAACCGACTGAGGCCGAAATTACGTACAGTTTAAATTGTTCATGTTAACATCAGCTGATCTCAAACACACTTGGGCCACTTAGAGTGTCTATCACAAACAACATGTGATAAGGTCCAGCAAAGCCTAAGTGTATTCTTTGCAATGTCATAATTGGGATCTGGGGGCTGATTGTTTGAAACGCTTGAACAATACCACACGTCTCAATTTCACTATATCCCCAAAGAGCAACCACGTAAGCCAGCTCATGTACATGTAGGTTGATCAAACCTGAGCCTTTTATTGTAATTAGAATTGGCATACATCTGCAAAATGTTACACAGGCCCATAACAAGACATGTATGTCATGATCCATTGCATAAAAAATGTGGAGATTTTTTAAAATTCCACTTCGCTAATTACAATAATTTAAGAGGCTCTAAGGTAATTAGACATATGAATGTTCGCATGTTATACATTTATATAGGCTCAGAAAGATCACAATCTTGAAAATGCTGAACGCAAAGGAAGGACCTCTCTACTTCTCATTGTTGTTGCTGTTGTGGCTGGCATATCTACTTGGATCATCATACTAGCTGCAGTGGTTGTCAGCAACTGCCACTCCTACTCCTATATTTATTATGACAGCCATTATGGTATATCTTTTAGTGTATTTGGATACTCTTGCTGAAATGATTCATGTATGAAGCACGTTGATAATTTGTAATAGCTATTGAGCTGCATGAGGCTTAGTACTCCTCCCCTCTAATGTATTGGGGGTACAGCGTAAGGATAGTATAGCACGTCTATTGAGTAAAACTTGCTGCGTTGTAGGCCTGAGCCCCACACGTACTGGCGCTTATCTCAATGTATCGTGTAATCTTATATACACGAAAAAACAAGAAGTGGGATAGGGAAATTAACTGCACGAGTGCCGAAAAATAAATTACCTGGTATGGTTACTGTAACCATAGTTTCGCGGGCCATGACGTAATAAATGAGATACTACTTTCGCCAAAATTTCGTTTGGTATACCAAGCGCCGGAATTTGGGCCTATACCAATCGGATTACAGGTATGCAATGATTAAAATTCTAATAGCTGTTACATGTATTGTGGGGAAAAAAAAAATGGTTCATAATACTTTGAAGGCAATGGTGGTGTAAAAAGAAAGGGAACAAGGGATTCAGTGGAGATACAATGATTATTCCTATATTTAGCAACATAATTGTAATGGCGTTTTATACAATGCTAAATATAGGAATAATCATTGTATCTCCACTGAATCCCTTGTTCCCTTTCTTACACACTACACTATCCGTTTCTCGGTTCGTGAGTTATACGCGGGACGCGTTTTTTAACGATATTCATGATACGGCACAAATCCTATATGAGAGTTACTGCCGTAACTCTCGATCACGACATAATATCACTGACAGAAGATCGATGACACGATCTTGCATGTACCTACCTGGTATATAATAAAATAATATTAAAACAATAGTTTTTTTTTTTTTTTTAATGGATTTAATTATTCCAACTATTACGCAAATTATAATAGCAATCAATTAGCGTTTCTTGATATATAGCGCGGCGTGTGCATTAGAGACGTGCTCTGGTTTGTTGAAGTCGACAAAGGCAAGTTAAACTGCTCTTAATGGATGAGCGTCCAGTAGAATCTAGATGTAGAGGGTTTTGACAGCACGTTTGAAGCATGCTGCAAACACCGAAAAATATCACCACGACCAGCACAAATCCTAGCATTGCTGTAGTAATGGGAAAGGATGACTAATGTTTATGTTTTGTTTCTTTGCCCGCCCATTTATTGATTCTGAGAAGACGCCATTTTTCTTGTTGTCAGCGCATGATTATATAAAATAATGTCTCGCCACACCGATGTTGTACGTGGAGTCCCCAGACCCTTTATGATGTTAATAAATGATTATAAATGGTCTCTATAGGAAACTGTTGTCCATGCGCTGGTTAATATGTACTGCATGATAAGTTGTTGTTAGGAATGATCTATTCACTTGTCAAAAATTGTGCTACTCTTTGTGTCAAAAGTGTCGGCTGGGGCACGCGTCCGGCGCATCGTTCCCTCATTATAATTACGTCATTTTCGGACACTACCAATTTACTCAGTGGACGTTTATGACATGGCCCAAGTAAGCAGCTATTGGTTACTTCTGAGAGTGAGTGTTACTGTGAATGTACCTATGGTCCCAATCTCTAAGCTAGCTAGGCAAAACCATGTTGAATCGCTAAATGGACTTTAATTGGTAAGGGTACATATACTCATAGATTAAAGAGTAGGTCTTTGATATACCGATTTCAATCAGTAGAATTGCATCCGGTTACATCAAGAACAAAAATTCAATAATGTATATATATGATTCAACATAATTAATTTCGGCTAATGCTTTCTTCGTTTTTCAATCTAACCTCATTATGCTTCTTGCCGCTACGCTCCCCCTCCCCCTTGTTATGTCACTTGAACCATGGATATTGAAGGGACGTGTGCACAAACAAAAAAACTTTCGCATGCATGCAAACCCAAACATATATATGACTCTTCCTTTGTTTTTAAATCCATTTGGGTGCCAGATCTACATTGTAATCATGTGCATATATTGATCACGATAAAACTGGTCAAAACTATAGCATGAATTAAACAAACATGTCACTTCTTCCCCCAACACAAATGTGCAAACTTGTAGTGTGTAACCTGAGGGATGTAGCTATAGTGGGCAGTTACAGCCAATAGTATTCAAGACTGGTCTCCACTCAGTAATACTGTAATCTGATATCTGAATAGGTTTTGTACAAGTGCATTGTCACTCGCCCATGCTGATTGTATAGGGATTGAACTACCCCTGACTGATTTGCAGCGATATGCAATCTCTGTTGTCTACAAAAATGCTATCATTATACGTGTATAGGCGTAACTTGACCTGGCACCAACACAACACATCCTTTTATGAGGTGAATTTAAGGAGGGGGGAGGTGGACTATAGTAGTTTAAACATGATGCGCATCACTAGTGTGTGTGGGTTGTAAATTCCTGTTCTAGGAGGTCATGCAGGGTGCAAGTGATGTGTTAGAGAATGATTTGACTAATGAACATTTTTAGAGTTTGAAAAGGCTTAGCCATTCAAACATGGGTTTATGAGGTTACACTTATAGTACAGTACAGCATCTTGCATGAAGCTATGAACTTTACGAATCATGAATGGAGTGGCACACATAATTATTGTGTGCATGCACATTCCAAGAGTTAAGTAATGGTATCAAATCCCTTAAAAATCAATGTTTCAAAACCCTCTATTATCTAAGATGAGGGGAGATGACTGCACACAACCACAAATGGCACAGCTCTCAAAATGTACATGTATATACTTATGAGTCCGTATCAATAATTACACAAGCATAAAAGTTCTTATGCAACGAAATATCATTGCGGATTTTCAACTTACCATCCGCTTCACATTAGTCGTAATTTGGCTTTTAAGGTTTTGGCTTAAAGTACAGTCAATGTACAGCTAGTCTGGAGGGTGGGAAAATTTCGTTTTAATTTTTTTAAAGACATTATTATCAAGGGTGTGTGGCAATGTCCACAGGGTGTGCTTTATCTGAAGTTCTTTCTTTCATCCTAAAAGGATCCTAATGCCTGCAGAGACTGCCTGTACTTCTACTTCTTCCTCGTCCTCACTGTACTGTACGGCCTATCCCCTATTGACTTCATACCAGAGATATTATTTGGCCCCGTAGGACTGGTGGATGATCTAGCCGTCATGGTGCTGATGTTTATGTACTACATGGAATACAGGGCCGGACAGCCGCAGGCCAGACAGCTGTGGGCCGGACAGCCGCAGGCCAGACAGCTGCGGGCCGGACAGCCGCAGGCCAGACAGCTGTGGGCCGGACAGCCGCAGGCCAGACAGCTGCGGGCCGGACAGCCGCAGGCCAGACAGCTGTGGGCCGGACAGCCGCAGGCCAGACAGCTGTGGGCCGGACAGCCGCAGGCCAGACAGCTGTGGGCCGGACAGTGCCTACTTTTGTAGTTGTTACTGACTTACTGCAACAGTTATTGCAGTGCTTATATACATGTATACATGTATATTGACCAGTGTTGCCGCGAAATAACCTTCATCCTTAATCGTCTATATCGCGATATATCGCGATATGAGCATTTAATCGCGATATAAATATCGCGATATATTAAATTATTCATGATCAATTATCGCTTGGTTATTAAATGTTGGGGTGAATAGTTATGGTTACCACGAAGGCACGGCCGTTCCGTAATGGACATTAGGTTTGTAATTAGAGAATGATCGTAAACATTACGGTATATCGGCACAAAACATGCACAAAAGTTGCCATTTGTTTGGCGATTTTTTATTACCATCCAGACGGTGACAAAAATCTAAAAACTATAACACGAGGTTTCCCAGGGTATCTCCTCCTTATAAAAAAATCCAGCGCATTTTATACCCCTATGGATCGACGTATATATTGATTGCGCATTATTTGGATCGTATTTTATTTACAAACTATGTTCGATTCACTCGTCTAGTACGCCACAACTGCCACATTCTAGAGCCCCAATTTTTACCATGCTAGCGTCCAAGTGTAGTTCTCGCAGTATGTGAATAGTCTCTCTCTGGACGCTTTTTCTGTGAGAAGTTGTTACCTTCGCAAAACTGTTGACATCAATAAATCATCCGCGCGAGTACTACGTGCATGGCAATATATAGGATTTGACGATCCTGGAACTGTCTGTACCTTGTGCTTATAAAAAAATCTTCTATTTCGCTTTGAAACCATAAGCACTGATCATGTAGGGTGCAATTAAAACCTGTATTTGCACCCAGTGTACATGTACACTTGTACGGTACCTGGCCTGAGTGGCCTCCTTTGCATGGCTGTATGCATAATGGCTCCCCCCTTCAATTAATAGCTGGTTGGTCATAAAGGTCATAAAATTTTCATGGTGCAATGGCTTCAGCATAAGTCTTTAGAACCATGATTCCTGGCAGCCTGCCTGGAATTTTTGATTTCTTATTAGCTTGCTGAGAGTGTATTTGCTAAAATGTACAGTACGTGGTCAGTGAATGTAAACATCGATGATGAATTTTGAGCCTGTCATATGTCTAGATCATGCATCTTTAAGGTGTGGTCTTTGTAGATGGTATGCTGCTGCACAGCCAGATGGCCACATGCTTTGCAAAATTCACTTGGACATGCCAATCTCAATTATACAGTAATACAAGAGTAATTGAAGGGAACTACTGTACAATGGTCAACCATATGTGACTATGTATTGTAAAGCAGTTGGTGAGGTCATGGGTCTGTAGTCAAGAATGCAGTGCATGCTATGGTGCACAGTGGATTTCTATATAAATTGGCCAAGCAGTGTCCATGTTGACAATTTGAAATTACAGTGTCTACCACCCAGTACATATTAGGTGCATGATGTACATGAAATGCAAGGACAAAGTTCAAAGGCTGAAAGGCATAATGCAACAACACTTTTTAAGCGTTTGTCCTACACTGGAAGCCGGAAAACCACCATCAAAGCGACCTTTACACTCGGCCGTTTATTTTAACCTGTAACCGCCATCTTGGAAAATGCCATATTCAAGGGCTTTAGTATAGCCGTCAGAAAAAGCGTCCATCTTAGAACATGCTATACATTTATACACCCATCTGTCCACTATACCGAGTATAAGGGATTTTCACATCTCTGTGGCAGTTGGTGCAAACAAGCCTCGTGTTCGTACCCTATTCGACACGGGTATGGTAGCTTCCGCAATTACAGTGTTGCGTAGGAGAGTGCTGCCAAGACAGGACTTGCACTGTTCTCATCAGGAGAGATTACACTATCCATCCGTTCGTTAGTTATGTGCATCACTACAACCAAAGACTAGTAGCAAAGCGAATTCCATTCGCACGTACGTGGTTGCCAGGTCGATAATTAGTAGGTAACCAGGTAGTTAATATTCATCACGGGCGGAGGCCTAATGTCCAACTTTTCAATGTATTGAAACGGCCGTGAAGGAGGTATACGTGTACTTACGCTAAATGTACTTGCTACCACAGAGGATTTCATGAGCGTTGATCGCAAAGCCTTCAAAACTGCCGTATGGGAGGCTTTGGATGGCACAAAAAAAACTCAATCGTTTTTTTAGCAGAAATCAATTTCAGAAAATATGATCCATTGTTGTGGTGGAGGAATCATTAGCCATACGTTCCTACCATAGCTAAACCAGCAAGCAAGTACTTGTGTGCATTTTTGCTTAGGTATTTTCCTTAAGAAGAAAAGGTTGCGCCCGTGGGGGGCGTGGCATCTTGCATGAAAGGCTGCATTGGCAAATGTATATTTCTAAGGCAAAATTCAAACTCAACTGGTTTTACTGTAACAGTAAATTATTTTCATTGATATACCTAAATGTATGCTTATTCTCTGCTCGTTTCTAAATTTTGTTTCCGTATATCTTTGTTTACATCCGTACACGTTTATTTCGCGATATGACTAAAGATTAATCGCGATATATCGCCTTTCGCGATATAAACATTTAATCGCGATATATCGCCTTTCGCGATATATCGCGGCAACACTGATATTGACCTAACGCAGTTTTCAAATTACTTGATATTCTAAGAGATTCCTAAGTCCTCTACAACTTATTTCTTACGCACTTGAAATTGTCCTTAGTGGCATGAATTTTTAATTATACGCGTTAATTGCACGCGTCAACTTTGACTGCCATAAATACGATAAGCAAAATGTCCATATATGGTCCCATGCACATGTATTGCGGTACGTACGTAAACTCAATACTGGACGTCACCTATAGCGTAGAGCCTATTTGGGTATAGTCTGGGGACCATCAGTCTGGTCCCCAGACTAATTTGGGTAGAGGTGGCCAATACCAACGACGCCCACGCTTAGAAAGCTCAGTCACCAGAGAATTCACTTGTTCCCACACTTGAATCTTAAATGTTTCTCCATCCGGATCTCTGATATACTAGTAATGATCATGAAGAAAAAAAACTATCCCGATTGAATTATACCTATTTACAATACTAGCGGGAAATCGAAGTACATGTACAATTAAGCTACCGTAGAAACTTAAAGCCGGCCAATCGAATCTAACTTGTTTATGATTTTGTTGAGGCCGGGCGATCTAAATGCATGCTTGTCATGCAATGCAAGCTTAATTTGATTGATTTATGGCCACTTTGAATTGCAATGTTGGTTCCCGTCCCCGCCCGCATGATATTTTTAAAAATGCTAATTCTTCCATTATTCTATTTATTCAAATAGAAAAGAAATTTTTTCCATTTTTTTTTAAATGTTGTTTGAAAGTGAAAGTCGCGTGTAATGGAAGAAACCCTTGTGAATAGCTCCGTCTTTGACTCTAGCTGTGGAAGAACAATAATATCTTGGAAAGTATGTTGTATAGAAGATGAAAAACTAACCCTTCAAGGATTGTACGATGTGCTCAGTTGTAAGTAGTAGTAATGATGACATAAAGCAGCATATATGTGTCCAACCATTTCCTTGAAGATTGCAAAATAGGGACATTCCATGTACTCTGTGGATGGTTTCCGTAATGTCTAATGTCCTGGACTGCTCCGAGGGGCACGTAAACCTATCTACATTGCGAGGTACGCAAAACAAAGCGTTCGGCCGTTTTAGCATTCTAGTGCAGTTCGACTGTTTTTTCCACGTTGTATAAGTCGTTATCGGTTTGGGCCGAAACTTTGAAGGCCTAATACCTTTCGCTGCTCTTACAGCAACTCGCCACAGCGGCACGGTTGTTTGCGCTCGTAGAAATGTTGGAAATAAAGTTCAATAAAGTAATATTGAAAAGTACTTGCGTCATCCCATAGCAACCACCCCGACAACGTAATGACCTTTGGAATTTGCAGCTGTACAAGGTACCAACAAGTTTAACAAACATGTTAACAGCAGAACATACGCCAATGACCTTCACTCTTTGCACTTTAGCAATCACGTGCTCGGTGTACATTTCTGCGTTGTGCCCTGGGACTCGAAAGCGAACCGCTTGAAACTGATATGTCGCAGCAGGTGCAGTATATTCGCCAAACGGCGCAAAAAAGGCCAAAAAGCCGACTTGCCAGGTAAAGTTAAGTCCTTAAAGAAACCTTATCTTCTTTTCTGAAATCGAGAACGATAATTCTGGGGAAGTTCTGTGTCACCAAACAATGGCATTTTTTACGCGCGTATAGTCATGCCGTGCATGTACGTGTGTACAATATACACATGTAGGGCCTGCAGGGGAACGAAACAAAGTTGCTGCTTTCTTTTTTTTTGGTGGTGGTACGTGAGGTGCAGTGTGAAGAGTTAAAAAGTGTTGCTTGACTATGCACAGTAGTCTTTGAACCTTGTCGTGCATGGTGTTGTAACTTAACTCTGCCTCCTGTAGGGACTTTAACCAGGGGGACTGTTGGGGACCACATGCCTAAGAACATCAGCTGCCATATTTGCTTCACTTCTTGTAGGTGAACTGGTGCACTCATGACCAACAAATGCACCAGTTCTCATATCCCTGCCACAGGAAGGGCAGTGGACCAAAACGTCATTTAGCAATAATTGAAATCAGAAGCCGGCCGCAAGCTGAGTGGCAGCATGGGCACAAAACAGTACCTGAGACTTTTAGCCATTCGATGACACATTCAGCACAAGCAAGAAAACTGCATGGCAGCTCAATTGGCTGAGAAAGGATCTCCAAACAGATAGGGCATTCCAACAAATTGTCAGGTGCTACTGGTGGCCTGGGACAGCCAGGATCAGTTACAGTAGCTGATGGAATGACCTGAATATGTTTGACCAATGTGCTTGGCCACACACATGGGCGCCCCCAGCTAATCTGGAAGGGGGAGGGGGGGCCAGGATAGGGCAGGGGGGAGCCATTTGACAGCCCAATGTGACAACGGGGGGGGGGGGGGGGGGGGGGCCAGGATAGGGCAGGGGGGAGCCATTTGATAGCCAAATGTGACTACCGAAAAAAGGGGGGGGGGGGGGGGCTCTCCGCTTTCAGCCGATTGAACCAGTGGGAGGGGGGGGGGGGGGTGCTGTCCAGCTTTTGGCCAATTCAATCAGTGGGGGGCAGGGGGTGCTGTCTGCTTTCTGCCTATTCAATCAGTGTGGGGGGGGGGGGGGTGCTGTCCAGCTTTCGGCCAATTCAATCAGTGGGGGGCAGGGGTTGCTGTCTGCTTTCTGCCTATTCAATCAGTGGGGGGGGGGGGGGGGGGGGCATGTTCCTAGTAATACTTTAACTTTTATTAGAAGTGGGGGGGGGGGGGGCACCATACAGTCCCAAAGGGGGTTGCTCATAAGACACCACTTTGGCAAATGAACTTCAAAATTCTCCCCCTATGCTGGTTTTGTGAAAGTGCTCACAAATCCGATTTTGTAAATTTCAACATGCATAATTATATATTTGAACCTTATTTCTTACTATGCATCCTTCAGCTTTGTGAGCATACCACTGAAAAAGGACAATGAGCTTCTCAGGGACACCTATGCTGCGGGCTTGGATGACCCTGTCTATAGTCATCTTGCAGGGTTTGCAAACGCATTCAGGGTGCGTGGCAGCACTATCATCGTTTACATTTATTGCAAGTGCTTGCTGCAGACTTTCAGCAAGTTCCTTGCACTTGTAAACTATGTACATGCATTTGCCACGATGATCTATCACCCGCCTTCCGCAAATCCTGCAGTGTATAGTAAGCTGCTGGATGTGGTAATCCATTTGGCTGCTATTATCGGGACAATTATTCACAAATATGCAACAACTACAGTACGGGTAAAATTATCGTTCTCACATTGCAAATTAGATAGACTTGTGGACTTAACTCTTCTCTTTGATATTTAGTGTGTCTCACCTTATGGTTTTGCGCGCCTTGCCTGCTGTATGTGAAACTCTGATAGTAGGTTTCTAAATGGTGCGCACATAGCTATCAAAGCGAGCTTGCGCATTGTCATCTTGGATTAGAAAACTGGTGCGCGAATGTGTGTTCTGTTAGGAAACCGATAGAGTATGTGGTTGCTACATTTATATATGATAAGAGAGTTGTATTCGGCAAGAAACTGTTCTCGAAACGTATATCACAAAACGGTAGCGATAATGAGCTCATTAAACATTGCTTGGATTGAGTGATACCGTATATTCTTTTTAGGACCTTAGTTTCCAATCCGAAACATCCGTGGCGGAGGTACACTGATACCGTACGGCGATTCATGATTAGTGTACCGGAAGTTTCGCGTACCTCCGCTGTGACGATCGAGTTGAGGAGGTATTAGGCCTTCAAAGCTTTGACCCAAAGAGATAAGGACTTAGACTGACAACTTAGCAAAACATGCAGTCGAACTTTACTGGAATGCTGAAGCAGCGGAACGCATGCAATAAACTTTGTTCTGCGTACCCCGCGGTGTACAAACATACAATGCTAGTCTACTATACGGCTACACATACACATGCATTGCAACTGCATGGTTTATCCACTACTCAGTTAACTTATTCTCTATAGTCATGAGAGTGAAACATCTTGTTGCAACATTTGGCCCTTTTGTTCGATTATTCAGCTAATTATGTGGACATCTGTGTTTATTGTTCACAAGACCTTCCATTAGCAATGTTAAAGATATAATAAAGAATGAACATTTTCCTCAGTGTGATGACTGCAGTTCGAAGCCAAAGATTCCCCGCAGAAGTACTAAGAAGTGATTGTTAGTATTGAGAACGTATATTTCCTGCGAATATTAATTCTATGTCCGGCAGAATAAACATGTACATATTCACATTCATTACCGTCCCACTCCATGCACGTAAAAACACGAGGCGTCTCGCATTTATAATTGCTTGTTACCTACTAATATGTATGTACATGTGAAGCATTCGAACGCATCATACGTTCATACAATGAATTGTGACATCACTTCCTGTAATGGATAATGGAAATGGAGCCGCCCGCCCGCATCCTCTCCAGTCTATAGACAGGACGGGAACCAACTTTGCAATTCAAAGTGGCCTATCAATTTAGTGGGATACAAGATCGAAGCGCAGCCATGTAAACAGGCACATGTACACCCACCAGATGAGGTTCAATCACAACTTGCTATGACGCATTAGGAATAGTTATATACATGTAACCTCCCAACTTTACATTGCATTTCAAGCTTTTATGAATGATGTAAGAAACAAATGTGGACATACATGTATACATGATTATAGTGACTAAAGTTGGTGTGAATGTGATTCAGTTTGATTTCAGTTAATAAATGTACAAACATACAATACACTCGAACACACACACACACACACACACACACACACACACTACTCTTCTCTTCGCTCCAAGCACTTCTTGATACCAATTGCAGTAAATGCAGTGACCATCAGAAGTAAGTCAAGCACAGCACACACCACCACGGCAATCACCACAGCAGTGATGTCATCAATACTGCTCCTAGCAACCGCCGTGACCTTCCCCACGTTGGACTGCTCCACACCAATGGATGCCCAGGTCCCAGTGCTCACACCTGCACTGGTGTTGGTGCAGAGACGAGCGCACACAGTCACAGACTGGTTCTGCACATTGGAGAGGTCCGGACCTCCCAGGACGATAGAGGTGAGACCATTTGATGCAAGGGAGGCACCAAATGGAATCACACGCTGATTCGTGTTGTTTCCGCCCAGACTGCAGTTTTGCGACTCCAGCATTGGGAACCATAGCAGGTCGTAGGACAGAGGAGTGCCGCTGTAGTTGAGAGGCTGTGTGAACATGACCAAGAGGGAGGACTGGTTGTATAGGGCACTCAGTCCCCGGGGCTCGGAGGCGGCCATTGGAAGGGTGCTAAAGGAGACATTGGCTTGGGAGCTGCTGGGTAGACCGACAGAGATGTCCAGTGTTCTGAGGGAGAGCACGTACACCACACCAGGGAGAAGGTCACCCAACTGCAGGGAGGTGGTGTTAAGGTTGGGATGTTCCTGAACCGTTGTACCCAGAAGTGTAACGAGAACGTTGAACTGCGTGGAGGAGGGGTTCTCCCTAGGTGGGTAGCTCCAGGTGATCAGTGCTGTCGTACCGGTCACACTGGACACGTTCAGCTGGCCTGGAGGATCTGGTGGGTACTGTGGTCCAATAGTGTGTGTGTATGTGTGGTGGTGGTAAGCATCAATTATTAGGCATGGCCATTGGGTGGATATGTAATGTGTATACACTGTATGTATGTACAGTGTCCTCTGCATTTTGCATGGCCCTATGTTATTTTAGTTCTACTGGTAGGATGCGAACTTTTAAAGTGCATGACGAAATACGTGTACATGTATCTTAAGGCTGTCCACACATCACACATCACACATCATGTAAATGATGTGTGTGTATGTGTGTGTGTGTGTGTGTGTATTTTTTGTTGTGTGCAAACGTGTACAAATGCATGTGTGGTGATGGTAAGCATCAATTATTTTAAGTCCATGTCAGGCATGGGTGGTGGAGGGTGCAGTAATTAGAGCTAGAAGTGCAAGCACATGGGTGGTGGAGGGTGCAGTAATTAGAGCTAGAAGTGCAAGCACATGGGTGGTGGAGGGTACAGTAATTAGAGCTAGAAGTGCAAGCACAAAGACGAAGATGGCAATAAGCTTACCAGCAGTGTGGTTCCGTTGAGCACACAGGGAGGACTGCACCCCACCCTGTTACACAGGGCCACTTGGAACAGGTACGTCAAGTTGCGTGCCAGCATGGTGAACCTCACCCCATTGCCCCCCACCAGCATGCCCACGTACCCCCCACGGCCCCCCACAGCGAGCGCAGCGGACACAGTCTTGTTGGTCAACGTCAAGGGGTCGGTCACGTCAAACTCAAAGTCCAGCTCTGACCCGAGGTTTGTGGCCTCGTAGCAGCCGGGCACGGGGGGAGGGTACTGCGGGTAGTAGTTCTCCACCAGGCTGGACAGCAGGCTCCGCCCAACACTGTTAACCCCCTGGACAGTCGCCGAGCACCAGATATAAGGTGCCAGTTGTTGGACGGCGAAAGTTGCTGTGAGGTTCGTCACCGTGGTTTCATTGTAAATGATGTCGTTGCAACGGCAGCGGACTGTGTACGATGTCACCCTGTACTGCACAGAGGTGGGGTCCACCCAGCTGATGAGGGCAGTCAGGTTGTTTGGACTCACCCACACAAACTGAAGGGTGAGGTTGATGGGTGGGGGAGGAGGGGCGGAGCCATTGGTAGAGAAGGTGACAGTTGACGGGGGCCCAGACCCTGCCGGACTGGCGGCAGTGACCGACACATTATAAGAGGTGTACATGTTCAGTGAAGTGAGAATGAGCCTCGGGGCCATCGTCGTCATGGTAACATCAGATGCGTTCTGGGTCAGCACCATGACAACATAGCTGACAGTAGATAAGTAGCCGGCATACAAGTAGTTGAGGGGCGTGTCCCAGAAAACAAGGGCAGAGGTGGGGCTGAGGGGAGTGGCACCTATGTTCCTCACCCCCAGGGGGACAACATCGCTCATCTGTTGGCAGAATGTGGCCTGGGCACCCAGAAGAGGGAGGAGGTCCCCGTAGCTGAGGGAACAGTTGGCTATTGGGTAGATGGTGACGCAGCAGGTGACCAGCGGGTCCAGCCCTGTAAGGTTTCCCAGGCGGGGAGCTCCGGATGGCACCGGAAGGCTTGTCCTGGGGACCAGGCTGTTGTAGCACACAGAGTCGACCTGCGGGCCACAAAAGTGCCAACCATGAAACATACACGTGTATTCCATTTTAAGATGTATTCTATTTTAAGATGAAACACGTGTATTCTATTTTAAGAATACATGTAGGTGGAACCACCATGCAGAGGGGTTGTGTGCAGGTGTGCTACAAATGGAAATACATTCCAACAGCTCAACAATACTGTGTTACATGTACATCGCACGTACATGTACATGTTAATATCTCAATATTACGACTAGATGTCTATGATACGAATTCCTCCAATCCTATATACATGTACAGAATGCATGACTACCCACCAGCTCTGCCCCAAGGCCACACCCCCCATTTAGATGTGGATATGATTACAAACATTACGACACTGGAACATATCTCTTGCGTGTACCCATTTCTGCGGCCCAGATTACCCACTGTTAATAACTGTTGCCAATAAACATGGATTACCTAAGCTACATGTACATGTACATGTACAATTGTTTGCTAAATGTACATGTCATGTCATGTACATGACATGACATGTACATGACATGACATGTACATGACATGACATGTACATGACATGACATGTAGGTCTGCAATTCACAATTCCATGATTTCCACAATTCCCTTGTTTTGCTTCTTTTTTATATACCGGTAAATGGTATATCAAATTAATATCTTGTATACATGTAGATATACATGTACATGTACATGTATTACAATACAACCTAACAATCGTATTAGTACTAACACGCCCACTGCTGACCTGGTATTGCAGAGCATCATACTGCCCCCCGGGGGGGTCCCAAGTGTAGCTAAGACCTGACGGTATACTGGTGAACGTAAAGTTCTGCACTTCAGATGGGGGAGTGCACCTCGTAGTCGTAGTAACGGTGGCATTGGGGCCCTCACCTAGACCGATGTGTGAAGGAACAGGTAAGGATGTAGAACTACCACACTGCTGAACCGAACAACTCTATAGCACAAATGTTTACACAATCAGCACAGTGCGCTTGAATACATATACATGTACAATAATGTATGCATGTACAACGTAGCATATTTATATATCTCACACACATTTACACATACTTGTACCCACATGTACATGTACATGTACCCACTCACAAGCAAACACACACACCCCTCCTTCTACACACACCATCACATCCCTCCCTCTACACCCACCCCTCTACACACACCATCACCCCTCCCTCTACACCACCCTCCCTCTACACCCCTCCCTCTACACACACCCTCCCTCTACACACACCCTCCCTCTACACACACCATCACACCCCTCCCTCTACACATACCATCACACCCCCTCCCTCTACACATACCATCACACCCCCTCCCTCTACACACACCATCACACCCCCTCCCTCTACACACACCATCACACCCCCTCCCTCTACACACACCACCACACCCCCTCCCTCTACACACACCATCACACCCCTCCCTCTACACATACCATCGCACCCCCTCCCTCTACACATACCATCACACCCCCTCCCTCTACACACACCATCGCACCCCCTCCCTCTACACACACCATCACACCCCCTCCCTCTACACACACCATCACACACCCTCCCTCTACACACACCATCACACACCCTCCCTCCACACACTTACCATCACCCCCTTTCCTCTACACATCCCTCCCTCTACACCCCTCCCTCTACACACACCATCACACCCCCTCCCTCTACACCCATCCCTCTACACACACCTCCCTCTACACACTCACCACTGGTTGTGCAGGCGCTGACCATAAAGGAGTACACAGATGCAGGCATGAGGTCGCTGGCTGTGAAGCTAGGGGAAAGTCCACTGAGGGCACACTGGGTGACCTGGGAGGGGACAAATGCTTGCTAGAGGCTACAGAAGATATTCAAAGTTTGATTAAGAAGGACATGTATTCAAGATAGGGTTGGTTCCATGCATTTGTATTTGCATGTACATGTACATGAATTTTATAACCAAGTATTCAAGACCGGAGTACTCTAGATTTGGCTCTACATTATCTGCACTAAGTGACCTCATCAACTGCTTCGATACATGTATCAATCCACTTACATGTAAGATCATGTCCGCACCAAATCAGATCAATGGTTTATGCGCGCACACGTGTATTAAGTGACTGGTTGGTGTTGAAGAGGTTATTAAAGTGGCGGTACATGTACACACCATGGTGGGAACATGGGGACTGGCTGATACACAATGCCAGCTGCACATGGTAGAGAGCATTTCCCAGCAAATAGCCACATGTACATCCCTCACCGTCCTTATCCCTCCCTCACCATCCCTCCTTACCATCATCCTCACCCCCTCCTTACCATCCTCACCCCCACTCCTTACCACCCTCACCATCCCTCCTTACCCTCCCTCACCATCCCTCCCTCCTCACCATCCCTCACCCCTCCCTCCTTACCCTCCCTCATCATCCCTCCCTCCTCCCCCTCCCTCCTTACCCTTCCTCACCATCCCTCACCCCTCCCTCCTTACCCTCCCTCACCATCCCTCCCTCCTCCCCCTCCTTACCATCCTCACCATCCCTCACCATCCCTGCATACATGTATATGATGAGTAACAGAGTATGGTTGTACATGTAGGCTGCAAATGCCAGTTTGAAAAAGAAAATCACTTTCTACACTGGGACACATATCCCCCTACAAACATGTACATTACATGTACTATAATGTACATGTACATGTATGACAAATCGTCAGGTGGTATAGATTTAATGGGTGCTTTAAAACCTACATGTACATGTACATTGTATGCAACTGAATTTAGTGTAAATCAGCTACTGTATGGTCATTACCAGCTGTGCCCCCAATCAGCTAGTGTATGGTCCCCTGTGCCCCCAATCAGCTACTGTATGGTCCCCTGTGCCCCCAATCAGCTACTGTATGGTCCCCTGTGCCCCCAATCAGCTACTGTATGGTCCCCTGTGCCCCCAATCAGCTACTGTATGGTCCCCTGTGTCCCCAATCAGCTACTGTATGGTCCCCTGTGCCCCCAATCAGCTACTGTATGGTCCCCTGTGCCCCCAATCAGCTACTGTATGGTCCCCTGTGCCCCCAATCAGCTACTGTATGGTCCCCTGTGCCCCCAATCAGCTACTGTATGGTCCCCTGTGCCCCCAATCATGCAGCTACTGTATGGTCCCCTGTGCCCCCAATCAGCTACTGTATGGTCCCCTGTGTCCCCAATCAGCTACTGTATGGTCCCCTGTGCCCCCAATCAGCTACTGTATGGTCCCCTGTGCCCCCAATCAGCTACTGTATGGTCCCCTGTGCCCCCAATCAGCTACTGTATGGTCCCCTGTGCCCCCAATCAGCTATTGTATGGTCCCCTGTGCCCCCAATCAGCTACTGTATGGTCCCCTGTGCCCCCAATCATGCAGCTACTGTATGGTCCCCTGTGCCCCCAATCAGCTACTGTATGGTCCCCTGTGCCCCCAATCAGCTACTGTATGGTCCCCTGTGCCCCCAATCAGCTACTGTATGGTCCCCTGTGCCCCCAATCAGCTACTGTATGGTCCCCTGTGCCCCCAATCAGCTACTGTATGGTCCCCTGTGCCCCCAATCAGCTACTGTATGGTCCCCTGTGCCCCCAATCAGCTACTGTATGGTCCCCTGTGCCCCCAATCAGCTACTGTATGGTCCCCTGTGCCCCCAATCAGCTACTGTATGGTCCCCTGTGTCCCCAATCAGCTATTGTATGGTCCCCTGTGCCCCCAATCAGCTACTGTATGGTCCCCTGTGCCCCCAATCATGCAGCTACTGTATGGTCCCCTGTGCCCCCAATCAGCTACTGTATGGTCCCCTGTGCCCCCAATCAGCTACTGTATGGTCCCTTGTGTCCCCAATCAGCTACTGTATGGTCCCCTGTGCCCCCAATCAGCTACTGTATGGTCCCCTGTGCCCCCAATCAGCTACTGTATGGTCCCCTGTGTCCCAATCAGCTACTGTCCCTGTGCCCCCAATCAGCTACTGTCCCTGTGCCCCCAATCAGCTACTGTCCCTGTGCCCCCAATCAGCTAGTGTATGGTCATTTACCTGTGCCCCATTTATCCATATGCTGTACCCTACAATGGCTCCTGTCGAGGCAGTGGGAGGGGTCCAGCCCAAGACCACACCCATATCAGAGACGCTTGTCACGAAGAGGTTGGTGACAGGTCCGGGGAGACCAGACCTCAGGGTCACTGTGCTGAGGAGGGCGTAGGCAGGAGGGGCTGGGTACCCGTTGGAGACCACAAGTTGGTAGCTCACTCTGTGTAGGTGTGTGTGTGTGTGTGTGCAGTGATAGAACGAGGTACAGCACCAGTTACAACATGAGGGTGTGGTCTATTTACACTTCTCTAAAGGCGACCGACCATACACTAGATAACATGCTGTGCACGGCTCAATGAATATATTCAGTAATCTAATAGTAATCCATTACTTTTACCCATATTCATTTGAGTTGCATGCAACATGTTGCCTAGTGTATATGCATGGTCGCCTTTGAGCTTTGAAACATGTGCAACTGGAGTGAATATGAGTAAAGTTTAAAGTTTTTACTTAACTTTATACCCATATATGTACATGTATATTCATTTCAGTTGCAGACAACATGTTGCTTTTTTAAAGACACATGGTGTGTCAACTTATCGGCAAATCTCTCTGATATTCCAGAGACTTGCCACTCCAAGTACATGTAGAAAGTATTTCTATTTCAAGCGACAAATCGCTCAACCACAAGCAACCAATCCCAGCCCTATCCTAACCCCACAACTACATGTACATGTATGTGCATGATTATACAACACATCACATGAAGAGGTACATGTATGCTGAGCATAACACAAACCTCCCTCCCTGAAGACACCCTCCCACACCACACCTATCATCACCATCACACCAGTCACATGTGGCACTCACACTTCTCCTGGCTGGAAGCCTGATAGGGTCACTGAAGGCTGAGCAAGGACACTGAAGTATTGGGTCACTTGTGAGGGGATAGAGGGTGAGCTGTAGAGCACCTGTGTGGGGAGTGTGAGGGGGAGGGAGTGTGAGTGGGAGGGAGTGTGAGTGGGAGGATGTGTGAGTGGGGAGGAAGGTGTGGGGAGGAAGGTGTGGGGAGGAAGGTGTGGGGAGGAAGGTGTGGGGAGGAAGGTGTGGGGAGGAAGGTGTGGGGAGGAAGGTGTGGGGAGGAAGGTGTGGGGAGGAAGTTGTGAGTGGGGAGGGAGGTGTGTGGGGAGGAAGGTGTGAGTGGGAAGGGAGGTGTGTGGGGAGGAAGGTGTGAGTGGGGAGGGATGTGAGTGGGGAGGGATGTGAGTGGGGAGGGATGTGAGTGGGGAGGGAGGTGTGAGTGGGGAGGGATGTGAGTGGGGAGGGATGTGAGTGGGGAGGGATGTGAGTGGGGAGGGATGTGAGTGGGGAGGGATGTGAGTGGGGAGGAAGGTGTGAGTGGGGAGGGATGTGAGTGGGGAGGGATGTGAGTGGGGAGGGATGTGAGTGGGGAGGGATGTGAGTGGGGAGGAAGGTGTGAGTGGGGAGGAAGGTGTGGGTGTGAGTGGGAGAAAGGTGCAAGTGTGTGAGTGGGAGGAAGGTGCAAGTGTGTGAGTGGGAGGACGGAGAATTTGAAGGCGAGCGAGTGAGTAAGGAGGTGGAGAGACAGAAGAGAGACAAGGAGATTAAGATCATAAATGACTCGTGTGCTGTTATTCAAGTAACATGTACATGTACACCATGTATGTACATATATTACCCTACAACATGTACATCACCACTCACTTGGTAGGAATAAGTGTCAAACATGCGGCTGTATTGAGCGATCGTCATGGTGATGCGGAAAGATGTGTTCTGCACCTGATCGATGAGGTAATCGCTGTTCGACAGAGGTAGGGGCGCTGTGGTGAGAGCAATGGTAGGCGTGGTTAAAGTGGGGTGGGTGTGGCTAAAAGGGTAGCAACAGATACATGTACATGTACAACATACAACTGTACACATGAACACTACCCCCTCTCTTCATACAAATGTAGTTTCGATAGCAACAGTTCCTTCACAGTTACCATAGCAACAGCATCCCTGTCGCACCCCCTCATATTGGGTACACTTACGTCCTTCAGGAGGTCTGATGTAGGCTGTGTCTTGCAATGCACCACTGTCATCAAGAAGGGACAGCGTGTAAGATTGGAGGCCAGAGGCATCAAGGGAGCTGCAACCACTGTACGCATTGGCTGAGGGGGGGGAGGAGGGGATGGTGGGGGAGGTGGATATGAAGGGGAGTAAGGGCAATACAGGACTTAAGCTAATGCATAACTGTTACATACATGTACATGTATACACACATACATACACACATATATACATACATACATGTATATACATACATACATGTACATACATACATACATACATACATGTATACACACATACATACACACATACATACATACATACATACACACACATACACACACATACATACATACGTACATTACATACGTACATGTACATTCATACACACACACAAACGCACACAAACACACAAACACACATGTACATGTACCATTATAAGGAGAAGGTAGCAGTGTGATAGATGTTGTCATGGTGACATCACCACTGATGGACACAGTGATGTTCTGGTTGAAGGCACACGTGATGCACACACCCAGGGGACTGTAGTAGTACACCCCCACTGAAGTGAAGCTACACGACTTCCAGACTGCAAAGACAAAAGGTGGTATTGTGGGAGGCATTAACAAGAGATAGACATGGCACATGGGGTGGGCATTAATAAGAGATAAACATGGCATATGTGGGGGGGGGGGGGGGGGGGGGGGGCATTAACAAGAGATAGACATGGCACATGGGGTGGACATTAATAAGAGATAAACATGGCATATGTGGGGGGGGGGCATTAACAAGAGATAGACATGGCACATGGGGTGGACATTAATAAGAGATAACATATGTGGGGGGGGGGGCATTAACAAGAGATAGACATGGTACATGTGGGGGGCATTACCAAGAGATAGACATGGCAAATGTGGGGGGGGGGGGGGGGGCATTAACAAGAGATAGACATGGCACATGTGGGGGGCATTAACAAGAGATAGACATGGCACATGTGGGGGGCATTAACAAGAGATAGCTATGGCAAATGTGGGAGGCATTAATAAGAGATAGACGTGGCACATGTGGGGGGCATTACTAAGAGATTAAACATGAGGTGATGGGTACATGTGGAGGGCATTAACAAGCACCAATGGTTAATAATGAGGATATACACAAGGGCTGTACTGTGTGTGGTAGTCGGAGGAAAGGGGCAGTTCAGTGTGTGGTTTTATTTATTTTTTAATTACCAAACTTCCAAATACATGTAAATAGGAGAGATAGTGATTAGGTGGTCATGATTACATGTAGGTCATGGTAATGGTGATGGTGGTGATGATGATGGTGATGATGGTGATGATGATGGTGATGATGGTCATGATTAGGTGCTCACAACACACATACATACCTGGACAGCTGTTACTGACCCCAGTGTGGATGTTCTGATAGATGCTAGGCAGAAGAATCAGATCACCACTCATAACACGAGGTGATCACCACTCATAACACCAGGTGATCACCACTCATAACACCAGGTGATCACCACTCATAACACCAGGTGATCACCACTCATAACACCAGGTGATCACCACTCATAACACGAGGTGATCACCACTCATAACACCAGGTGATCACCACTCATAACACCAGATGATCACCACTCATAACACGAGGTGATCACCACTCATAACACCAGGTGATCACCACTCATAACACCAGGTGATCACCACTCATAACACAAGGTGATCACCACTCAACACCAGGTGATCACCACTCATAACACCAGGTGATCACCACTCATAACACAAGGTGATCACCACTCAACACCAGGTGATCACCACTCATAACACCAGGTGATCACCACTCATAACACAAGGTGATCACCACTCATAACACCAGGTGATCACCACTCATAACACCAGGTGATCACCACTCATAACACGAGGTGATCACCACTCATAACACCAGGTGATCACCACTCATAACACCAGGTGATCACCACTCATAACACAAGGTGATCACCACTCATAACACCAGGTGATCACCACTCATAACACCAGGTGATCACCACTCATAACACGAGGTGATTGGCTAGAGAGGCACTCACCCATTAGGCACAGGGGCGGAGCCACTGGGTGTACTGGGGACCAGAGATGACACCATGCACAGAGAGGCAGTGGTGTTCCACACACAGTAGGGGTCCCGAGAGCCCACACATGCTCTGGGGTACGAGGGGGAGAAGTGGGTGTGGTTAGCACATTAGAAGTGGGTGTGGTTAGCATATTAGCAGTGGGTGTGGTTAGCATGTTAGCATTGGGTGTGGTTAGCACGTTAGCAGTGGGTGTGGTTAGCATATTAGCAGTGGGTGTGGTTAGCATATTAGCAGTGGGTGTGGTTAGCATATTAGCATTGGGTGTGGTTAGCATATTAGCAGTGGTGTGATTAGTACATTAGCAGTGGGTGTGGTTAGCATATTAGCAGTGGGTGTGGTTAGCATATTAGCAGTGGGTGTGGTTAGCATATTAGCAGTGGGTGTGGTTAGCACATTAGCAGTGGGTGTGATTAGTACATTAGCAGTGGGTGTGGTTAGCTCATTAGCAGTGGGTGTGGTTAGCATATTAGCAGTACAGTATGATGTGGAAGAGTGAAAAGGAGAAAAGAGGTGGATAAAGAGGAAGGTACCAAGGAAGGAGTTCACATGGTATTCTCATGCAATCCATACACGTTCCACGGTACATACATTCTAATAGGTGCCTCCCTTCCCCCCTCACCTGCAGCTTGGGTAGGTACTACACCTCTGAACTGGGCGTCGGTATATATTGCTGTCTGTGTTCACGTAGAGGTACTTCACTCCTCCCTGGGTGGCACAATGATGCCCAGGGTGATGCCATTACTCCATATGTTATGCTGACTTACTACACTGTGTATGGAGAGCTGACGAACAGGTGCTACTTCATTCAACTGGGGCACAATGGAAGGAGGAATAACAGCTGAACAGGCACCAATATAACAATACATGTGTACATGACATGTACATGTACACATGTGTACATGTACATGACATGTATGTGTACATGACATGTACATGTACACATACATGTCATGTACATTTACACATGTATGCATGACATGTACATGTACATTTGTACATTAGGAGGGGAACCATGCTTCATATTACTGCCTTGGAAGAGACATGGACATTTAGCAAACCTCATCATCAAACCTACTGACACACATGCACACAACACACAGGTACACACCACACATACATGCACACAACACGTACCACAACAGGTTCACACCACACACATACACCACTTGGTATGACAAGTACTCACAGTGATCTCTTCAGACATCACAGAGGTGGCATTTGATGACGAATCAACTGCCATTGTCATCTTGATCACCTTCCCCAGACCTACGCCCACCACAATGATAGTAATTCAACAAAAATACAAAATTACATTTGTAATTAAATCAATGTATTTGTTCTAAGGACTACCCACCCATACCATGCACACAACACACCATGCACACACAGCACACTACACACCCACACCATACACACAACACACCATGCACACACACCACACTACACGCCCACACCATGCACACACCAAACTACACACCCACATCACACTACACACCCACAGCACACTACCCATCCACACCATGCACACACACCATATACACACCCACACCATGCACACAACACACAATGCACACACTCCACACTACCCACCCACACCATGCACACAACACACCATGCACACTCCACACTACCCACCCACACCATGCACACACACCATATACACACCCACACCATGCACACAACACACAATGCACACACTCCACACTACCCACCCACACCATGCACACAACACACCATGCACACACTCCACACTACCCACCCACACCATGCACACAACTCACCATGCACACACTTCACACTACACATCCACACCATGCACACATTCCACACTACACGCCCACACCATGCACTATTAAACACACCATGCACACCCACACCATGCACACTACCCACCCACACCATGCACACATTCCACACTACACGCCCACACCGTGCACTATAAACCCACACCATGCACACAACACACCCATACAAACATTACTTGTGCCTAGGAAGAGGACATCTTGGAGCACACATATCCCCCCACTGGGCACCAGCACACATGTCTGGTCCACCACCATAGTGCTAATGCTGCAGGTGCAATGAATGGTTGCATGGCAACAGGTGAACATGGCCACTCACACAAAGCCAGTGAACATGGCCAGAGGGTTAGCTGTGTACTGCACTATGGGGTTCATCAGCTCCACATGCGCAGTGTCCGTCTTGGTGTTGGTACACTGCAAGGAATGTACAAGTGTGGTAGTGGGTGATAGTGTGGGTGTGTGTGAGTGTGGGTGATACATGTAGTGTGAGGGTGAGTGATAGTGTGGATGAGTGATAGTGTGGATGAGTGATAGTGTGGATGAGTGAGTGATAGTGTGAGTGATAGTAGTGTGGGTGATAGTGTGATAGTGGAGGTACATGTAAACTCAGGTAATAGTGTAAGTGTTAGAGGAAGCATAAAAACAATACATGTACATACATTAAGTCAAATAACTGGCTGTTGAAATGTACATATACATATACATGTACATATGTGAGGAGTATTTTAAACCATATCATTCAGCATGGGTCTGGGGACCAAACTGTACCTCGACATAGCCGTTGTTTTGTGAACCATCACTGAAGCTAGACCTGAAGGTATCGAAGATCCCGCCATTCAGCCCTCCTGCATCGGTGAAGTCATTCTTGCTGTTGTCAGCCCGATACAGACATATGACACTGTTGTTGTACTCTGTCCTGAATTCAGATACATGTACATGCACAGTGTATGAACACAGTCCAGGGATTTCACTCATGTATACACACATGCACACACACACACACACACACACACACATACACACACATACACACACACATACACAACACACATACATGTACATGTACACACACATATACACATATACATGTACACACAATGTACATGTACATACACATATACATGTACACACACATGCACACACACACACACATACACTCACCCCTGGTAGTTGGAGAAGGCTGCATACACAAGCTGAATCCACTCTCCGTTGACATAGAAACGACCTATTCCATTTGCAGCTGCACTCTCTGAAAAAGGAACTTCCTTAACTAGAGTTCATCCTCACAACCCATAGCCACATGTAGCCAAGCCCTTCATGGCCCGTACCCAAAACCACAGCCAAATCACTGGCACACTTTCGTCACATCACATGAATTATAGGCATGTCTCCATCAGATCACATGACCCATTAGCCAAACCATAATCAGGTCACCTCCCACAACAGCCCACAGACAAACACTAACGCATGTAATTGTAGTTGTAGAGAGAGTTGTAGAGAGAGGCAAGGGAAGGGACGTTGCATGTGATCTGTGCCTTCATAAAGCTGTTGGGGACCCTCACTCCTGGCGCTACGGTCAGACCTATATCATTCTGGGGGAGAAATATACAGAGGTGTAACAGGAGTATGCAAAAGTTTATTAAAGAGGGCAGAGACAAGCAGAATGCAGCACATATCAGTGCACCCCTAACCTGACCACCTTACCCCTAACCTGACCACCTTACCCCTAACCTGACCACCTTACCCTAACCTGACCACCTTACTCTAACCTGATCACCTTACCCCTAACCTGACCACCTTACCCCTAACCTGACCACCTTACCCCTAACCTGACCACCTTACCCCTAACCTGACCACCTTACCCCTAACCTGACCACCTTACCCCTAACCTGACCACCTTACCCCTAACCTTACCACCTTATCCCTAACCTGACCACCTTACCCCTAACCTTACCCCTAACATGACCACCTTACCCTTAACCTGACCACCTTACCCCTAACCTGACCACCTTACCCCTAACCTGACCACCTTACCCCTAATCTGACCACATTACCCCTAACCTGACCACCTTACCCCTAACCTGACCACCTTACCCCTAACCTGACCACCTTACCCCTAACCTGACCACCTTACCCCTAACCTGACCACCTTACCCCTAACCTGACCACCTTACCCCTAACCTTACCCCTAACATGACCACCTTACCCTTAACCTGACCACCTTACCCCTAACCTGACCACCTTACCCTAACCTGACCACCTTACCCCTAATCTGACCACATTACCCCTAACCTGACCACCTTACCCCTAACCTGACCACCTTACCCCTAACCTGACCACCTTACCCCTAACCTGACCACCTTACCCCTAACCTGACCACCTTACCCCTAACCTGACCACCTTACCCCTAACCTTACCCCTAATCTGACCACCTTACCCTAATCTGACCACATTACCTTGTACCTTGATGACAATTCTAAACATAATACACACACACATAAAGGGGGCGGGGTCAACAAGGGGGCGGGGGGGCGTCTCACCTGACAGAGGCGGCCAACTCTGTTCACAAAACTCTGAACATAAAGGAGACACACATTGTAAGTACATTTACAGCGTATAAGGTACTGTTTAGGGAGCTAAACACAGTTCAATGGGGCTGGCTCTAGTTATCGCCTTACACTGTAGCTAGCAGGGGTGTGTGCGCAAGCCGCTAACACATACACAACATTGCACACCCACACACACACACACATTGGACAGGCACACATCACACACACACAACATTGCACACCCATACAACATTGCACACTCACATTAGTGGCATTGAACTCCCTGAAGAACACAAAGTAGAAGAGGTGTTCATCGGAGTATATGCGTACATAGGGGGCCAACAGAGGGGTGATGTAGGTTCGAGGTGGGTAGTTCCCCTTGTACACACCAACCATCGCCACGGGAGCTGCAAGCAAATGTGCACACATGGTCATATAACAACACCAGGTACCTCTGGGTTACATAACAACGTCAGGTACCTCTGGGTTACATAACAACACCAGGTACCTCTGGGTTACATAACAACATCAGGTACCTCTGGGTTACATAACAACATCAGGTACCTCTGGGTTACATAACAACACCAGGTACCTCTAGGTTACATAACAACACCAGGTACCTCTGGGTTACATAACAACACCAGGTACCTCTGGGTTACATAACAACATCAGGTACCTCTGGGTTACATAACAAGGTTACATAACAACACCAGGTACATGTACCTCTAGGTTACATAACAACACCAGGTACCTCTAGGTTACATAACAACACCAGGTACCTCTAGGTTACATAACAACACCAGGTACCTCTGGGTTACATCACAACGTCAGGTACCTCTAGGTTACATAACAACACCAGGTACCTCTGGGTTACATAACAACACCAGGTACATGTACCTCTGGGTTACATAACAACATCAGGTACCTCTGGGTTACATAACAACACCAGGTACCTCTAGGTTACATAACAACACCAGGTACCTCTGGGTTACATAACAACACCCCTCCCCTCCCCTCCCCTCCCTCCCTCCCTCCCTCCATCCCTCCCTCCCTCCCTCCCTCCATCCCTCCCTCCCTCCCTCCCTCTTTCCCTCCCTCCCTCCCTCCTCCCTCTCTCCTCCCCTTCCCCCCTCTCCTCCCCCTCCCCTCCCCTCCCCTCCCCCTCCTTACTGGTGAGCCAGCCGGACAGCAGTTGGAACTCCAGGGTGGCTTGGAGGGAGGCGGGGGTCACTGCTGTTGGCAAAGGTGAAATTGTAGTACGAGATGTTGTACTGGTCAGGCTGGGGACCAGAGGGGTAGGCAGCCACAGAGAAGAAGTTAGCAGCTGATGTGGTGGTACCTGGAGAAAGGGAAAGAGGGATAAGGAAAGGAGGGAGGAGGGGGAGGAGAGGGAGGAGGGGGAGGAGAGGGAGGAGGGGGAAGAGAGGGAGAGGAAGGAGGGGAAGAGAGGGAGGAGGGGGAAGAGAGGGAGCAGGTGGAAAGGGAAGGGACAAGAGGGAAGGGGAAGGGACGAGAGGGAAGGGGAAGGGTGGAGAGGGAAGGGGAAGGGAGGAGAGGGATGGAGGGAGAATGGATGGGGGTACAGAAGGGAGAAGTCCACATACCATTGATGATGTCACCATACTCAAAGTAATAAGGTTTGGTAGAGAGAACACCAGAAGAGGTGGGGGTGGGTGTGCTGCTTACCAGCTGCCCATCGGATCCAGATAGCTGTACGTGTGTGTATGTGTATGTGGTGTGTAGATGTGTATAACATGTGTGGTGTGTGCATGTGTAGATGTGTGTAACGTGTGGTGTGTGCATGTGTAGATGTGTGTACACATATGTGTGGTGTGTAGATGTGTATAACGTGTGGTGTGTGCATGTATAGATGTGTGAAACATGTGTGGTGTGTGCATGTGTAGATGTGTGGTGTGTAGATGTGTATAACGTGTGGTGTGTGCATGTGTAGATGTGTGTAACATGTGTGGTGTGTGCATGTGTAGATGTGTGGTGTGTAGATGTGTGCAACATGTGTGGTGTGTGCATGTGTAGATGTGTGGTGTGTAGATGTGTGTACATGTGTGGTGTGTGTAGATGTGTGTATACATGTATGTGTGGTGTGTGTAGATGTGGTGTGTGTAGATGTGTGTATGTGTGGTGTGTGTAGATGCGTGTACATGTACATGTGTGGTGTGTGCACAAGTGGTGCATGTGTCGTATGTGTATATGTGTGCATATGATGAGGACAAATACATGAACATGTACATGGGTGCATACATATTGCATGCAAGAGCAAAATGGAATCAGGTGTAGAGCTAATCAAATGAATCATAGATGTACAGCAAATACCACCAATTGCTACACTCCTCTAGAAGCCATGAAGTTACTCCCTTATCCACCAAATTCATTCATGTGTACATGTACATGTAGTCAGTACATGTAGTTCCCTACACGCTCATATTCCTCCTTTCTTCACCTCTACCTCTAAACCACTACCCTGCCCTCTCCACCTCCACCCTCCCCTCTCTGCATCATATAATGGATTGTCCATAACTACCTGTAATAAACTGCCAAATGCACATGTTCATAACTCACACTAACTGCTCTACAAGATGGCGTCCCAGCTGCCTCACTTCCACACACCACCAGCTTGTCAGGATTTGAGGGTGCGGAGCTGAACACATGAATGAGGTTCCTGCACACAGAGCCCTAAGATGGAGAGGTGAAGGGTGGAGGGGGTGGAGGGGTGAAGAGGTGGGGGGTGGAGGGGTGAAGGGGTGGGGGTGGAGGGGTGGAGTGGTGGAGGGGTGGAGGGGGGTGGAGGGGGTGGAGGGGTGGGGGGTGGAGGGGTGGGGGTGGAGGGGTGGGGGTGGAGGGGTGGAGGGGGTGGAGGGTGGAGGGGTGAAGGGCCCATCAAGTCCTGGCAGAGACCAAAATTGGTCTGTTCTCCTCTACAATGTATGTCCATAAGTCTACAATGTAACCAATTTGACCTTCTTACCACTAAATGTAACATGTACAACACACCCACTAACATACACTAACACATCTAATAGACGGCTAACATCCTAACCCACCCACTAGCATCCTAACCCACCCACTAACATCCTAACCCACCCACTAACATCCTAACCCACCCACTAACATCCTAACCCACCCACTAGCATCCTAACCCACCCACTAACATCCTAACCCACCCACTAACATCCTAACCCACCCACTAATATCCTAACCCACCCAATAACATCCTAAACCACCCACTAACATCCTAACCCACCCACTAACATCCTAACCCACCCACTAATATCCTAACCCACCCACTAACATCCTAACCCACCCACTAATATCCTAACCCACCCACTAACATCCTAACCCACCCACTAACATCCTAACCCACCCACTAACATCATCTAACTCATCCACTGATGCAGCATGTTGGTGTTAGCATATGTTAGTGGATGTGTTACTAACATTAACACACACTAGCACACCCTCCCAACATTAACACACACTAGCACACCCTCCCAACATTAACACACACTAGCACACACTAGCACACCCTCCCAACAAAATTCTAACACACAAATGATAAGCTCACGGTATCATAAGTCTTCTGACTAGCCAGGCAAGCAGCCACACCAGAGCTGTTACTAGCACTGAGAGAGAGAGTCTGCTGAAGTGACAGGTCCTCATTAAGCAGGGACAGGAGGTCGCTACGGGCAACAATGTGTACATGTATGTAAAGAGCAGGTGGTGTATATACATGCATGAGTGTGTGTGGTGTACTGGCTGTACACGTACATGTATGTGTACATGTATGTAATGTATGCGTACAAGCTATGTGTACCCAAAGCATATAAAAGGATGTCCACATATAATCCTTATAACCATGATGGTAGTACAGGCTGTAACCATGAAGGTAGTAAGTACAGGCTGTAACCATGACAGTAGTACATGTAAGGTGCACATGTACAGTAGTACAAGCCATAGTGTACATGTAGTACAGGCTATAGTGCACATGTAGTACAGGCTATAGTGTACATGTAGTACAGGCCATAGTGTACATATAGTACAGGCCATAGTGCGCATGTAGTACAGGCCATAGTGCACATGTACATGTAGTACAGGCTATAGTGTACATGTAGTACAGGCTATAGTGTACATGTAGTACAGGCTATAGTGTACATGTAGTACAGGCTATAGTGTACATGTAGTACAGGCTATAGTGTACATGCCATAGTGCACATGTAGTACAGGCCATAGTGTACATGTACACTATTTTGAGTTCCTGAAATGATTACACCAAGATTTCCTACAACGATGAGGGCTGCTTCAAAATGCACGCATGTACATGTACAGGTCATAAAGTCAGGTCTATTCAAGGGCAAGCCAATGTCCTATTTAGGCCAAGTATTCAGCTGACTGTGTAGTATTAAGAAATGTGTGTGTGTGTGTGTGCAAATGGTGTGTACATGTGTGCAAATGGTGTGTACATGTGTGCAAATGTGTGTACATGTGTGCAAATGTGTGTACATGTGTGCAAATGTGTGTACATGTGTGTGTGTACATCATACATACATGTGTGCAAATGTCATGTAACGCATAGGTACATATGTACATGTAGCAAATATGGATTGGACTGGGGAGGAGGGCTAAGGTACATGTACACATGCCAAACAATATGCCATGTATCCAACTGCCTTCATTACTACATGTACATGTACATGTACATGTAGTTCTAAATTCGCTACTGAATAGTAATATACTAATATATTCATTCTCTCATTGGCAGCTCCTCCCCCAGTCCCTATTCAACTGGTGTGTTGTGAGCTAAATAGTTTGAAGCACCCCTCCCTCCCTCCCTCCCTCCCTCCCTCCCTCCCTCCCTCCCTCCCTCCCTCCCTCCCTCTCTCCCTCCCTCCCTGTGTATTAACACTACGTTCCATACACGTTACGCTCCCAAAACGCTATTTTAATCCCACGTATACTGTACGCCAACATTAATTGCGTGCGACGCATACGTTACGTGTACTTTTTTATGACCGCTACTGTACATGTGTATGTGCATACATACATGTATGTGCACGTACATACATACATGTATGTGCATGTGCATACATACGTGCACATGCACATACATGTACACATACTTGTATGCACATACATACAGTGTATGTGCACATACAGTATACAACATGTATGTGCATGTACATGTACGTGACTGTACACGTCATTGTGTGTGATGTGTTCACACGATAGCTTACGCGCTCCCAACAACCACACTTCCCGGCACATCGCCAAAGTTGAGGTGAGTGGCAAAGTGCTCTCCCGAGTACGTGCTTGACTGGTAGTCTGTGTAAGGAGAGAATGGAGGCAAGTTTGATTGGCTGTGCGGTGAACATTAACAGAGGAAAGATAACTTTGATTGACTGTGCAGTAAGTTTGTCTGACTGTGCAGTGTACATTGTCTACGAGATGGTAGCACTACAGAGGGGGCTAGTAATAAAAAAACCCTAGAGGGTATTAATGCACCCTAGGGATATACATGTACATGTACTGGGGGGGGGGGGGGGGGGGGGGGGGGGCATTAGGGTCCCTAGCAATCATTGGACGGGTGGGGTGGACATTGGAACTACACACACCATACTCAATAAGATAATGTTATATCCCAGACGTTATGCTATCGCTACTCAAGAATTTGTGTCATATCATTAACACACATTTCAAGAAATGAGACAATGATTCTTCCAGGAAGAGAACAATATACAATTCTCCCCCAAATACTATTATCAAGCACCCTGAAGACCACACCCATACATAATGATGATACCTACATGTACTTCCAAACTGATAACCTACCCCAACATTCTCCCAAGGGCAATGTCTATGTGCAAGCATGTGTGTAGGTGTGTGTAAGTGTGTGTGTGTGTGTGTGTGTGTGTGTGTGTGTGTGTGTGTGCACGGCATTTGTATATGAAGTTGTGTGTGTGTGCACGGCATTTGTATATGTAGTTGTGTGTGCATGCACGCATGCGTGCGTACATGTACATGTGTGTGTGTGTGTGTGTGCACGCATGTGTGCGTACATGTACATGTTGTGTGTGTGTGCAGAATGTGTGTGTACATGTACATGTTGTGTGTGCAGAATGTGTGTGTAGATGTACATGTTGTGTGTGTGTGTGTGCATGCATGTGTGTGTATGTTGTGTGTGTAAGTGTGTGCATGGCATTTGTATATGTAGTTGTGTGTGTGTGTGTGTGTGCGCATGTGTGTGTACATGTACATGTTGTGTGTGTGTGTGTGTGTGTGTGTGCACGCATGTGTGTGTATGTTGTGTGCTCGCATGTGTGTGTGTATGTTGTGTGTGTGTGTGTGTACAAGCATGTGTGTTGTGTGTGAAAAAATAATCCTGCTAGGGTTACCATGACCCCCGCTAAGATAACATGCCACCATCCCTCCCCCTCTGCCTCGGAATGGGCCGTTGATACTAGGGGTATCACTATGGGCGCAGGAAGTACATGTATGAGAAGGGAGGGGAACCTCTTTAGTTGTTTACTAAAGATATTAGAACATGACCACACCACATATTGTGGTAATGTAGTGGTGTTTGTATCCATTTAATGCACACCCTCTAGGCCTATGACCAGAGATAATCTATATATTATCTCTGCTATGACATTTGGGCCAAAGCACAATATTGCTTAGGCTGAGTTACAAATTTTTATTTTTAGCTTTGCAGCTGGTTGAAAAGATGATTTATTCCCACCCTATACATACACTAAAATAGGCCTAGCATTGACTGTCGGTAAACAAAAAACCGTTTGGCATATAAAATGCATACGAGTGGTAGGTGTGTGTGTTGTGTGTGTACGTGTATGCGTGTGTGTGCGCGCGAGCGCGTGTGTGTGTGTGAATGTTATTAATCTAGGCCTAGCTATGCCGACTATGGTGTGTTTTTGTGTTTGTGTGTGTGTGTGTGTGTGTGTGTGTGTGTGTGTGTGTGTGTGCGCGCGCGCGCGCATGTGTAAGTCGACTGGTGTACGGCAGCTGGTGTACGTGTGTGTACTTTGATGTGCGTGTGTGCGAGTCTTGTCTCGAAAGCTTACCTACAAGTCTTGTATTGTACGAGTACCCTTGAAGAGGTTGGCGGATATTGACAGTTGGCGGCGACAACTGCGCTTGTGCTAGCACAACAACGCTGGATACAGCCCACAGCAATCGCAAGTAAGCCATTGATCTTGATGAGTATGGACAGGTACATCCGTTTGTTTTAAAATTATTAAATTTTGAAAATGATGAAGTTAATTCATGATTTTGAACAAGCTACAGTAGTAATAACGCTGGCACTGTACAGTCGTTCAGTAGAGGAAGGTTTATCAGGTCATGCGTCTCATTGTGGTGGATAGATGGAAAGCCATCAAGAGAGCTTCAGGTACCAAAGGAGTCCACTGCATTAGGTAGACACTGACTCCCATCCCAAAGCATCACTCAGGCTACTAATATATTATTTAGTCTTAGGTAGTAGGTTAATTTAATGTTCGTGCTGTACTGTTTAGTATATAATTGTTTTAAAGATACCTAGAAGAAACACGGGGCAGATTAAATAAATGTGTACATTTTAACTAATAATCAGACATTTAAGGCGGGCTGGGTATCACCTTAAATTGGTCAGATACATTGGCTATTCAGGCAGGGAAGCTCCTTGTAACTCTGTGTATATGTGTGCTAATGTGTGTATGTGTATGTGTGAGATGGCCCCTATAATATTACATCATTGTGACCTCTCCCTTAACCCCTTCCATCCCAACAGCAGCAAGCTTGTCTTGAAGGGGCTGCAGTGGAGGAGGCAGAGGCCAGGAAGCACAGGGTAAATGACCCCAAGTGTTCAGAGCTGGGTTGGGTGTGCAGCCTGCTTGCGATGGAGACCTACGTGTACATGTATGGAAACTGGGGAAGGGAAGCCCACTCTACTTTCTCCCGCCTGGCTTCTCACCTGGCCATCACCACTTCTTCCCACATATGTTAGGCTCTCACTGAGCTCTGCAGCAAGCTGAACTTCACCCTGGTTTGGGCTTTGGCTAGAGCCTTAGTGGCACAATGTACAACCTCCCTTGGTGGCACAATGTACACCATCCCTTGGCCCCTTGATCATCCCTTGGCCTCTTGATCATCCCTTGGCCTCTTGATCATCCCTTGGCCTCTTGATCATCCCTTGGCCTCTTGATCATCCCTTGGCCTCTTGATCATCCCTTGGCCCCTTGGTATCATGATGTAAATTTGTATTATTATTTTTAAAGCCTCATGAGGTAGAATGCCAGGGCACTTTTGGCCAGATGTGTCCCTTCAACTACCTTGTTTCTTTTTATATAGTTGTGAGTATGTATAATCCGTATTAATACTTGTAATACCAGTATCACTAATTAAAATCATAAGCATACTTCTGTGACAAGCAAATTAGCTGGACATTGATGATTGTTATCTTTTCATCAACCCTTTTCTACTGCAACAGGCGTGTGGGCTCGATGGAATCAGGTGTACACTGAGCTTCTCCCTGCTCCTCCTCCTCCTCCTCCCCCTCCTCCTCCCCCTCCTCCTCCCCCTCCTCCTCCCCCTCCTCCTCCCCCTCCTCCTCCCCCTCCTCCTCCCCCTCCTCCTCCCCCTCCTCCTCCTCCTCCTCCTCCTCCTCCTCCCCCTCCTCCTCCCCCTCCTCCTCCCCCTCCTCCTCCCCCTCCTCCTCCCCCTCCTCCTCCCCCTCCTCCTCCCCCTCCTCCTCCCCCTCCCTCCTCCTCCTCCTCCCTCTCCTCCTCCTCCTACTCCTCCTCCTCCCTCTCCTCCTCCTCCTACTCCTCCCCCTCCCCCTCCTCCTCCCCCTCCTCCTCCCCCTCCTCCTCCCCCTCCTCCTCCCCCTCCTCCTCCCCCTCCTCCTCCCCCTCCTCCTCCCCCTCCTCCTCCCCCTCCTCCTCCCCCTCCTCCTCCCCCTCCTCCTCCCCCTCCTCCTCCCCCTCCTCCCCTCCCTCCTCCTCCTCCCCTCCTCCCCCTCCTCCTCCCCTCCTCCCCCTCCTCCTCCCCTCCCTCCTCCCCCTCCCTCCTCCTCCTCCTCCCTCTCCTCCTCCTCCTCCTACTCCTCCTCCTCCCTCTCCTCCTCCTCCTACTCCTCCCCCTCCCCCTCCTCCTCCCCCTCCTCCTCCTCCTCCTCCTACTCCTCCCCCTCCTCCTCCCCCTCCTCCTCCCCCTCCTCCTCCCCCTCCTCCTCCCCCTCCTCCTCCCCCTCCTCCTCCCCTCCCTCCTCCTCCTCCTCCTCCCTCTCCTCCTCCTCCTCCTCCTCCTCCCCCTCCTCTCAGCCATCATGTACATTAGAGGTTCAAGGTCTTCCCTTCACCATGTCCACCACACAGCATACCATCCTTCCTTGAGCCCCCGCAGAGGATGGACCTACTATAGCTAGTCATTAACTTTTATTATTTGTCTACATATTATTTGGGTTTTATGTGCATGTGTTATTTGTTGTATATCAGGGGAAAAAAGAAACCGGCAAGTAAAGCCACCTTATCTAAAGGTTTTATCTTTTGTCTTATTGTATTGTACTACAATAAAGTGATGGTTTATTTTAATTAAATGTGGTTGGTTAGTATTATTGTTATTATATAAGAGCAGGATTTCAAGCAAAGCACAAAACACGTAATATGTATAAATATGCACACGTAACCACAGGCAACATTATAACTATACTAAACAAGAGGCTGCCTTGCAATCCTCGCACAGTCATTGTTTTTCTGTAATGCAATGACTAGTCTTTGGCTGCCATCCTGCCCAGAGTACATTGGTATACTAGCGGTGCCCCACCCACCAAATGACTCGTCAGCCAGGGGAACAAAAAGTACATGTTCAGCATCTACACTTCTTCCTCTTTTGTTCCTCTCTCCATGCAATGAGCAGCACCAACTGTGAAACATGGTGGCAATTATTATTAGGTGCTGGATTATGTGCGTGCAGCTGGTCTAGTTTTTTTTATTTGTCCAGCCCCCAGCTACTTCCATCCTCAAGGTGAGCTGATAAGGATGCACTGCAGAATGCATTGAACAATGCAATCTTGTGTCCGTTTGATACATCGCCTCCACACTAGCAGGTTGTGCAGTGATAACCTAATTTTGTCCGATGCTGCTAAGAGGACAAACTAGAGAATTACCCTCAGGAGATGCTGATTGTTGTTATTATTATTAGAAACTGAGGCACTGAGCCAAATGTACTGCCTGCTGGCTGTCACACTGATGAGGCAGAATGCAAGAGCCATTCTCCTCAGATGTGCCCATGCTCCCCTTCATAAGTATTAAATTGTGTTATTTAGGATTATTGTATTTTTCAACACTAGCTATCACTATTATAGTCTCTAACTATTTAAGTTAACTGTAACAATACAAGATACGCATAACATTAAACTACCTATAACTAATGATACACAGCACAAAAACACAAGCAGCAATATGCCCTGTTCTTTGCTGGTGGTGCTATCCTTGCTGTGGCATTGGTACGAACCAGCTGAACATTATTATCATTATTATGGAAAAAGAACGTAATAGAAATGTTCATGTATAACTATCGGTACTAATTTACATGTACAAAGGCTGCATGGCAATCATTGCCCTGGCATGTTGCCTCTGCAAGGAGATGGCCAATCTTTGAAATAACTGTTTGGTGATACACGGTTTTGCCTTGTTAGTGTGACATGATATTCTTATTATGGTACAGATTGAATACATTTTAAAAACAAACTTTCATGTGTATAACTACTGACTTGCATGCAATTCTTATTTTTTAAATACAATAATGCATAAACTAATACATATGGCTAACAACTACACAACCTAACTTATACTGACTCACTCACACGCATAATTAAAAGTTGATGTGAGTCTCGGTGTATTTGGTGCTGAAAGATTGTCTTTTATTAAGGACCTTGAGCATCGTCTGCACCAAACCACTGGAGACTCACAATCCTACCAGTTCCTACTCCGGTACCTTTCTGTGGCAATCAAGAGAGGAAGTTCCACATCTGTCTAGTTCTTTTGAATGGCTTAGAGGAATACTTCTTCCTCTTTTGGGACTCAGCCTCAGCTGCTACCAATCCTGCATGGACCTCTTTCAGCAGTGGTGAGATGTGATGGTGCCAAGGTGTCTCTGCATGTAGCATCCCACACAAGGAGTTTCCCCTCTTTCCAGGGAACCATTGAAATACCATCTGGCCTTTTACCATCTGATCTAGCTACTCCAGAAGGCTCCAAACGAGCAGATATCTTTGCAGCTGACAGTGCTCTGTGGATGATGTCATTTAAGCTAGAATGCCTGGAGTGGTGACCTTCACTCCATCTACAGCTGAGGCCTTGAGTAGCAAGGTCATTCACATGAGAACCACAATGGCAGCTAGTGTTGCCCCCCCCCCCCCCCCCCCCCCCCCCCCTGTTCCTACGCCCTTGTAGGGTCTCCTAGTTAGGCTTTGGATGGTCTTGTCTGCTCAGCCATTGGAGTAACAGACAGTGCCTGGAAATAGGCTCACCTTGGTTTGAGGTTCGTGGGCTTAGGCCTTCATTCTCTCTCTCTTGCCATGCAGCCTTCATTGCCTCATCAGGCCTGGGCCTTTCCAACAATTACCACACAATCACGACTGCCTAGCTGTCCCACAAGATCGACGAGGATCAGTTCAAATATTTGTTGGAAGCATCCTCCTCAGCCAACAAAGCCTGACTTCTGTCTGCTTCAGCCCCTCATGCAGCTTCATGGCTGTCAGTGGTCCCCTCCATATCATGGGCTTAGGCCTACACATGGAGTGCAATGAGTTCCAGACTACAGTGAGGTGGTGGCTGTATAGGACTGTGTGACCCTTTTGCCCGGATGTTGCTCTTCATCCCTTGGGTCACCACACTGTAACCTGCAGGCATGGGGGAGGTGTGGTGGTGAGGCACAATCAGTAGCTTGCATGATGTCATTGTGGACTTCTGTCGACCAATGAGCTCATCTGAGTGTAAGAGTGGAGAAGGGTCAAAGTTGATAACTGTTCTATCTAGAAAGAATTATCCTGACATTTGCCCTAATAAGGACCAGGTTTTAGCCTTACCAGTTTTACAAATGATAATCATTAAGATGCATGCATGCACAAAATGCTAATTATTAAGGTCAAGCACAAATGCCATCCTTTAAAAAAATTAATCTTATTTATTTTTTATTAGGCACCAAAAGTGTCTTATTGTTTGGGTATGTTTGTGGATCAAAAATCACTACAAGTTATACTACTATTAAATAAATAACATTGGTGAGATCCAATGCCAGAGCATTAATTCCTGCAACGAGAATGATGTTATGTGCATATGGTGTACGTACACGTACATGTATCTTGCAGTTATATCAATTTTGATACGTTTATGATTGTAATCACGTTTTCCAAATATAGTGGGCGCTCCGGATTCCAGCATGCCGTATACAAGGCACTCCCATAGCGCATTTGAATTCACACTTTACTACACTATTCATGGCCCGCGCATTAATGCATTGCGCACTTTAGCAATTGTTGACACAGGAGAGCAGCCGGTTTGCAAGTAACGACACTAACCACCTTGGTACCGTGTATTAACTCCAACTGCCCCCCTAATTAAAAAAGCCTCGTGTTTAAACGAGCGTATCCCTAGTTGTAACTAATACTAACCCTGCTAACGCCTCTACATTTCAGGACTGGATACTTCGAAAAACGGTACGCAGTAGCGTTTACGGTCATGGAAAAATGCGCTCGTTTATTAAAAACACAGGGTCCTTTTTTCTTTTTTTAAAATGGAGATCGAGTTCAGTTCTAAATATACGAATATACGGTCTGTAAAAGACCCCAGAGGAGGGTGTAGCTCGGCTATGGGTCACATTTGCAAGCGCATCCTGTGGCTTCTTTCTTTAATCGCACTCTCGGCGGGCCAAGTTCCAGTGACGTCACCTGTCTTCATATCAGGCTATAGTCAACCAATCGCAGGTAAAAAGTGTTGCATGACCTGTGCAGTTATATATACTATATTATATAAAACGACATATAGACACGCATACCGGTAGCAGACAAACATATACATAGTAGCTAGTCTGGGATATAGGCATATATTTAAGCGTGCACGGAGTTTCAGCATATTTGACTAAACAGCTGTACGCTCATTGGGTGGACCCTGTTTAAAAAACAGCGGCACGTATATATGTTGTTGTTTACCTCCATTACTGGCATCAGATGATCAGAGACAATCAGGCTTTCGTGCGTGCAGATGTATACCTGAATTGACATTTCCCCTTCTTATTAGACCCTTGTTTCTACACCCGTATTGCCTTATATACCACTAACTTTCTCAGAAAAGAATGTGTTATACAAGAGAAGCGATCTCGTTGGGACAGTTCAAAGAAATTGTCCAAATGCATTGCTAGCAAATAAAACTAAATTAATACTTCAAAGGAAGGTATCAATAATCATGGACGGATCTGTAAACGTCAACACTTCAACATCTTGTCCTCACACACTGCAGGGGTGGGTGGATCCAATACCCGCCGGCATTAATAGATTGACATGTCAACCGCTAGCTTTGCCATAGATTATTTAGGTTACGCAGTCTATGGCTGTGCCAACCTGTTTGTTTTGGTTATATTAATCAATCAGTGCGCTTGTAAATTACCAGAACTTTTGGCCACTATCCTCACTCTCAACAAAGTTTCCTTGATTGTGTGGTGTGCACGCGGGTAGTAGCTGTAGAAACTAAATGGTTCATTAATGATACCCTTGTATGTAATTAAAGAGTACTGTATTTTGCCACACACACACACATGCACACACACAAACACAAACACACACACACACACATGTACATTGTACACACACACACACACCACACACACATATACACACCACACACACATACACACACCACACACACATACACACACCACACACATATACACACACATACACAACACGCATAGTATATTGTAAAACTTTGAAGCTGGTGCAATTCGTGAAGCATACATTGAAGTGTGCATTCTTTCAATACAGACTATATGTACTCCAAGTTCACCGGAGCAAGTGGAACGTTGCAACCATACTTCATTAGCAAGCTGAACTTTGATTCCATTCCTGGCAACATTAGTCAAAACATTACTGGCAACATTGTTGTCGGAGCAGCGTAAGTATTTATCCATATCACACACACACACACACACACACACACACACACACACACACACACACACACACACACACACACACACACACACACACGAGCCTAAAGGTTGGAGCTAACCTCTTATAATTACTATGATATGTAAGTTTGGTTATAAGTCCTGACCTTTTGTTATAATCTCATGTTTAACACAAATGTATTGTAATAGGATTTAGGCTGGATGTGC
>OX442416.1:1131394-1264394 GCA_949361645.1 Spongilla lacustris | reverse complement strand
CAGAGACTGGCTGTACTTACTAAATCTAAACCTGACTGTGGTTGGGCAACTGTACCTACCACCAAAGCCTTCTAATGCAGGATGTGCAGCTGCTATTGGATACAGTCCAGTGAGGTCCATCATTATTTTGGTCCTAAAACCACACCCCTTTCCTCCCTCCTCCCCAGAACTACGCGTGCAGGAACCACCTTCGTGTGTTCCCCTCCAGTCCCACTGATCCCACCAAACTGGTGGTGTGTGGGAGTGAGGCCACTGGGACACCATCTTGTAGGACAGTTAATGTAAGTTACTAATTTTAAGGACATTTTCACATTTTGCATTGCTTTTCATATGGGGGAGGGATGCTTCTTATGACACAATTCTTAATGATCCACTTTGGATATTACATAGTTCCTTACATATGTCATGTCTCCTACATAGACTGCACCACAGCATATTCAGAGCCTGCATACTATATGCTTTGCTGCAATTACATAGCAGGCGTTTGCTGCAGTTTTATAGAAAGCACACAACACATGGTGCTAGCACCTTGTCTGTTTGATTTTCACACACTTGCTTTTCATTGTGTGACAGTATCATTTCTGGTAGAAGTAGTCAGTGACATTTTGATTGCTATTGTAACGATATCCCTAAGCTTCTAGTGGTTAAACGTAAGACATAACTCATTACAACAGGAATAGTTAATTAGTGAAAGCATGTAGCTAGTTTCTAGACCATAAAATTTATTGATAATAGTGATCACATTATCTTGATTCAGTGATTTGTGAAAGTCATTTTTGATAACTATATAAATGGTTAGGATTGCCCAGTATCTCTTCCTGGACTACTAAATTTACGAATCGTGTTTATCATTATGTACATATTTGTAAACAATGTAAAGTCCCGTATGTCCTTATATATATAAATAAAATATATATATAATAATATAATATATATTATAATATACATATAATATATATATATTTTGATTATTATATTGCTTTGCTCAATTTAATTTGCTTGGGTAAATAAATTTGTGTTCTATTTGAAATGAGTTTTCCTTGATTGTGGGATGCCACAGCCCTACATGGTCTAGAGGTGCAGCTTCTTTCTGTCATGAAATCAAACCCACAATTTAGCTGGTTCAGTCTGTATACCACTTTTCAATACAAACTGTAATACACATCAATATTGACACAGACTGGTAGCTGTGCATGATAATTATGGTTAACAACACACTTTGGCTATATTTTTTATAATTAATAAATAGTTCTTGTCTGCAGCACTAACCTATTGGCTGCAAACTTTTATCTCTGATCGATCCATCGAATAGGAACCTCATTACATGCACCGTGTGTACAAATGTACGTGTAATATAATTTAATGTAGAAGCAGTGTGTGCAGAAGTTTAAACTGATCCTTTGAAAGGTTCTCTCAACTTGTTTCTGATTGTTAAAACTTCCAGATTACTAACCTAGTGAACTTCACTACTGTGGCAGCAGCAAGTGGTCTAGTATCCATTGTACCTGCCTTTTATGGAAGTGGAATTTCCTACAACGGTAAGTATGTGTGTGCTACACTCTGTGATACACTACTGGTCTTCTCTCTCCAGCGAATAACTCAAGGGGTATCAATTTCTTTGCTGTCTCTACTCTCAACTTCAATGCCAGCAACACTGGTCTATTCTTCCTCACTATCAACTACACCAATCCTGCAAACCTTAGCTCACTCACCACAGTACTGCAGCTGCGTTCAACCAATAGCCTTGCCAATTTGATCAGTATGGCTGTTCACTGCTATCAGAGGTGTCTGTTTGACTTAATGATGTTCCTTCCAGCTCCAGTGTTTGTGGACAACTATGTAGCCAACTATGCCCCTAGGACTGCTCTTCTGCCTGGTGTCATGGATACCATCAGTCCTGATGAACACAAGTACTTCTTTGTGTTTGCAACAGATGTTGATAATACCACAAATGTAAGTTATATCCAGGTTATACCAAGATGCCCATGGAGCTAATTAGTGAGTATAGTTGTTCATAGTACTTCTTGTGTGTTCTTTTAGACAACAAGGAGTGAAGTTATTCGTGTCTGTCAGGTCAGTAATCCTTACCTCATGGACCTGAGGGGCTGTATAAGACAGCCTCTTACCCCTCACTGTAGAATGATCCAGGGTACAGCATTTCTAGCACTATCCCAAATACCTTGGTGAAGGCACGTATTAACTGTCAGAGTACCACATACTCCACCTCCTACAATGCCATCAGTAAGTAAAAATTAGTCTGTGCTAAGTTACATATTAATGTAAGTGTAATGTCTAGCTAATTACAACCTTGACACTCTGATCAGATTTGTTCTTGGTGTGCTATTATTAATCAATGAGTTGAATAATGGTCAAAAATGATTAAAATCGATGTAAGTTTATTTTATAAAAGCCCTTCAGTTGCAATACAATAAAATTAGTGTTGCATTGTGAAGCAATCATGTGCATTAATAATTATAAAAGGGCTTTATTAAAATTTTGCATTAAACAAGATATTGCATTTGTTGTGGCTAACTGAACACCATGCCCCAACAGCTGGTGCTGCATTTAACCAGATGGGACGTTATTACCAGAATGGAGATTGGGCACTGTTTATGTATGGAGTCTTCACCACCAACATTGGGTTAGTACCTTTTCTCTCCTTGGTGTCACAAATAATACTGATATATATCAGAATGGGGGTGTGACATGACCAGCCATATGATATCACATTCATCATCTTTCCCCAACAGAGGAGTTGCTGTATCAGCTGTGTGTGTCTACCCAGCTAATAACAGTAAAAATGATGCCACTGATGCTGGAGGGAATAATGGTGGAGTTTTTGACATCTTCAGGACCCCACTGATCAATCCTGTTACTGGTGTACGATCATCATCTGGTTATGTGGAGGTAGGCATTAATTAGGCATAAGGTTAATTACTGTTATGTAACACATATGTACTAGCTTGCACAGCAATATGCTGCACACCTTAATTGCCTTGGCATTATTAGAGAGATAAGTGCCATTTATTAACAGGAATCATTCAATTTAATTATCATATAGCACATTTTCTAAGATTGATAAGGCTTACATTGAATACTCTACAAAATGTATTTTGCTATATGCCAGCAGAAATAAGCATGTATATAAATAATCTTCTCTCTAATTAGTGCACAACCAATGGAAACTTGGCCAGACCAGACTACACCTACACAGATACATCCCAGCCAATAACCCAGATTGGCTTTGACCCACTGGCAGTGATCAATGGTGTTAGTGTCACCAAGATTGTACTGGACCAGACCTGTGTGATGACTAACAACATATCTGCACAGACCTGTGTCATCCAAGATGTGCTCTTTTTGGGAACAAGTATGCAATAATATTAACACCACGTCAGTGTGTAATGCTAATGAGTGGCTTTAAGTGATAAAGTCTTACATTTTTAAAAATAATTATAATCTGCAATTAGTAGGTTCGTTTGCACATGATCCAGTCATTAGTACTTTTAATGTTGCTGTGGGTGATGTTAATGTGTATAATTAGAGTGGTGATCCAATCCTTCACAGGTGTAGGAACGGTGCTGAAGGTTGCCATGGGTTACATCAGTGGAAGTGTATTTTCTGTCATATATGAGGAGATCAAGGTACAACATGTGTGACACTGATGTAAACAACACTGTGAAGATAAGAATCAAAGCCACTTGCATGTGCTTGCAAAACATGGATAACCATGCAATGCTTGAGGCTACCAATTGTCATTTATTTGCATTGCTGCTATGTTGGCATCATGTGAGCAAGTGGAAGTTCTAATTCTAAAATATGCCCCTGAATGTTCAGAACCAGGCCCACTAGCTGTACTAAGGCCCACCCCCATAGCTGTATGAACGTCACGATGTTGTACTTTTTACAATACTATTTAATCCCATTACTTGCTTAGTTGGATGACTTCTCAAGCGTTAGACAAATGAGCATTCAGCAACAGGTGAGGGTTTTATTTTACCCTAGTGCAGCTATGCCTAGTACATGTATGTGATCTCTCCTCCCCATCCTAACCACCCAGGGAGGAGTGAAGTACCTCTACGTGAACACAGACACCTCCATCTACAGACTACCAGTTCAGAGGTGTAATAGATTCCTCAGCTGCAGGTGAGCAAAGATGTGAGGTGGGGAAGCCTGGAAGGAGGAGGGGGAGGGGGGGGGGGGGAATTGATTAATGTCCTACATGTACATGCCATCCCTAGCAAAAAGCTCTTGCACAAGACTTTGCACAAGATCTTGCCTTCCTGGGTAAGTCTTGTGCAAGTCTTGCCCCAGCTCTTGCTCAAGATCTTGGGCAAGAACGTTAACTTTTGCTGGGTGCCTGAAATAGGGGTGCATGTTCCTTCCTAACAAGGAAGGAAACTACAGTGCAGGTACACACACACACACACACACACACACACACACACACACACACACACACACACACACACACACACACACACACACACACACACACACACACACACACACACACACACACACACACACACACACACACACACACACACACACACACACACACACACACACACAAACTACCTCCATAGTCTTGGTGATATGGTCGAATAGATCTAGAACACCACACTTGTAAACTTATCTCGCAGCTTTATTGTATTTATTCAGACACTTGAGTATTCATCACAACTTTTGCAGTACCTGTGTGGGCTCCCAGGATCCATACTGTGTGTGGAACACTTCTCTGTCACAATGTGTGGTGTTTTCTATTGTGCCCACCACCTATAATGGTTTGGCATCAGTGCCCAATGGGTGAGTTTGTATGAAGTAACTTACCACATCAAGCTAACTGTGCACATCTTTTAAATCAGCATCTACCAGAACATTCACACAGGAGTTGTTAGCAACTGTACAGGTAATGTGTACAGTATACAAAAATGTGCAAACACTGCTGCATGTGTCAGAGCTCTATATAAAGCTCACCTGCATCCTGTTTACTGCAATTTAAGTTTGATTTTTTTTTCACACACTTTCTGTCACCATCATCAGCCAACATACAATCAACATCTTCATCTGGTGTGACATCATCTGGTGCGACATCATCTGGTGCGACATCATCTGGTGTGACATCATCTGGTGCGACATCATCTGGTGTGACATCATCTGGTGTGACACCATCTAGTGTGACATCATCTTGTGTGGCCACACCTTCAACAGCTACAAGTTTGTCCTCAATCCTTACCAATATCCCATCAATTGGTATCGTTGCTGCACTGGCTGGCGTGGTTGTCCTCGAATTCATGGTGATGATCCTGCTCTGCTGTTGTTGTTGTTGCAGAAGGAAGAGGTTACCAAACCCTTCAGACCCCACAGATAAAGTCATATATAACAAAAGGTGTGCATGTAAAGATAAAGGGGTGGTGTGTTAGGGTAGGGTGTGGTGGTGTGTTAGGGTAGGGTGTGGTGGTGTGTTAGGGTAGGGTGTGGTGGTGTGTTAGGGTAGGGTGTGGTGGTGTGTTAGGGTAGGGTGTGGTGGTGTGTTAGGGTAGGGTGTATTGGTGTGTTAGGGCAGGCACAGGGAAAAGTTATAATTATCTAGCGTGGATTTTTTTTTTAACAAAAACCCATCATAAAAAACCCATCATAAAAACCATCCTGGGATTGAACATCCAACATTGGAATAGTGCAAAATCCATGTGGTTCTACCCTGGTTTTGTCGAACAAAACCCATGTTGAAGTATGAATATAATTATTGCTTCAACTCGACAGAACCAGGGTAGAACCATATCTATTCCCAACCTGGACGCTCAATCCCAGGATGTTTTTTTAAATAAAGCTCCGTAAATAACTGCCATTAACTCCAATTACAGCAATTGACCACCATGTGTATGGCGCAATACAAATTTGAGCTCAACTAATTGTCATTGTTTATTACTGCTGGTTGTATATCTGTTTATTAGTGGTGATGTGATTGAAAATCTTAGTGCTGGTTTGCCGGACCTGAATGATGAGAAAAGATCTGACACTTATAACGAAACACCCAAATATGAGGAGAAGGAGCTGATTGAAGTTTATTCTAGTGCTATTTGAGGGACAAGTACAAAATATTTGAAGGGCTCTATTTTGAATATCTGTGTTTGGCTGTACACATTGTAGCCCTGGCTACTGGGCTGTGTCACTTAGTAATTGTTTATTTAATTTATGTGAGTCATTGTGATTGTTTAAATTATAAAAAAATGAATTTAGAAGCAGTCGGATTAACACATTTCAATGGTAGTCTTTAATTAGAACTGAGAGGTTTAAATGTATTTCAGTACATTGTATAGGGTCATGCATGTGACACTGAATGTGTGCACCATTGCCAAGCATAACTGCAGGCAGTATGAGCCATGCACCTTAGCTTTACCTGTACATGTACATGGTTATCGATGGAGGTGCCATTTGCTTTAGTGTGTTAATGGTCCTTGGCCACAATTACAGTTAAAGTGTGAGGAAAGTGGGACTTGAGAAAGAAAAGAACACGGGTAGTAGTGGGTTCAGGCCTAGCCAGGATTAGGCAGTTATAGTTACATGTATGATATGGTCTTAGTGAAAATTCCCCATCCATGTGCTCAGAATATAGTACACAGTGTCATGCAAACCTTGGAATGCCCACTTGACAAGTGCGCTGCTGACATCTTCCACATAGCCATCAGGGCCTCTCTTGTGTCTGATGTGCTCCACAAAATTGTCTCCAATCTCACACAGTCCTGATGCATAGACTCTGCATGTGAAGAATATGCAGACGCATATCATTGAAGTGTAACATCAGTATGAGCACAAGTATGAACTCACACATAGATATAGACAGACATACAATCACAAACAGACTGACAGAGTTACAAAACACTCACTGGCAATGCACCAATATATATATAATATAATTATAATTATATATATATAAAGTTAGAGCATGTGACGTCTGCACTTGGTACTTCTGTCATTCCCTCCATAAGTTTCTTGTGTCCTCACAAGAAGTCAATAACCAATATAATCTCTGTATCGTTCAGGAGGTTGATGATTGCGACATGGATACCTCCTGTTACTTTGAGCTTCAACAGTAAACTTCAGGTGCTGTATCATGTCCTAGATCTGGAGGCATTGGTACATCTGCCTCCAACAACTGTTCCACAGGACCCTGTGCTGCATCTTCCAGCTCTTGATTGACAGGTTCATTTTCCACCACATGCCCTTCATTCTCCTCTCCTTCATGATTCACATCTTCCTCATGCTCAACCCTTGTGTAGCCTGCATGGTCTTACATGCAATTCTTTTCCGTAGACTTTGCCGGTTCTAAGTTGATCTCAACTTTTTCTGGGCAACCATAGTAGGGCTTCAAACGATTACTATGGACAATTAGGCATTTGGTACTACCAATCAGTTGTACCCTGTAGTTAACCATACTGATTCTGTCAATGAATGTATAAGGGCCTCGCCAGAAAGACGAAAACTTGCGACTCAAACCGCTCTTGACAGCAGGAGTGTACAACCATACTATATCACCAACCTGGAATTGTATTTCTTCATTTCTTAATTTACTGTGAGCATCTGCAAATTGTTTCTGATGTTGATGAGCTGAAACGAGCTTCTGACGGACCTCGGCAAATGCTGCTTTTACAGATTGTTGTAATTTCCACACAAAACTGTATTGAGAGAGCTGTGTGCACTGTTCTTGCTGTGTACGACCCAACATCACATCCACAGGTAAGGTAGGTGAGCGACCAAACATTACAGAAAAAGGAGTAAACCCAGTAGAGTGATGAACTGCTGTTCGGTACGCAAACAGTACAGTCTGGAGATGTTCATCACAGTCCTTCTGGTGGTCTGCAACAACCTTTGCACTTTGTACTCAGTAGATTTGTTACAGAAGTGTCCGTATGCAGATGTCTGTATATGGAGACTTCAGTGATATGCGTCTGTATATTCTTCATTTGCAGAGTCAATCTGCATAGTTCTCCTGTCATGCAGTGATATATTGGCTATTTCTAACTGCTGCGGTGCGTTCCTACCAACTATAAGTGATAATTATAGGTCACAAAAAAATAATCAACGTATTGCACAGTATCATTGCGTGTACAAACAGAATGGACATGTACATGTATAATGCCACAATAGCGTAAAGGAAGCTGTTCAGATAGATCAGAGTGATTGTTCATTTTTTTCCTTCTTTGTTTTTTCTTTCTTCAATGGCGCCGGCATTGTCAAAACTGAACTTATACACAATGTGCCCTCACTTCAGTCTTCTAACAGACAGATTGGAACCATGCTAACAGGTTCAAAATATATATTAGGGTACAAATGTGTTTCTTCAAGTATCAATACCTCGTTAGCTCAATGCTCTCCCCCCCCCCCCCCAAATACAGCGTAACTACAGTAGGATGACATTAAGCAGGCCGATCAAGCTTCTGGTGTATTTTGTGTGCTTATTAATAGCATGCATTATTTTACTACTCTGTATGTATAAAAATAATAATAATGTATGCGTCCATGTATTCTTGCATTCTTGCATTCTCTGTTGTACAATACTGGTCAATGATAATAATGATATAATAATTGACTATATAAAATTATGAATGTACACAAGTATAAATGTAACTAAACGCATCAGCCGATTGCTCTTGGCAAATCTCTAGCTTAAGCAAGGTTCAGTCGGCTGTAAAGATCGAAAGTGGCATTGGACTTGTTGCATGGGACACCAAGACGTGAGGCAAGGCGGGAAAACACTCCCGGGGTTTATTATTGGTGGTTATTTGCCCCTGGTATAGTAGGATTCGACAGCAATTGGTTCACAAGCCCACCCCAGCCTATTTCTGCCACCAGCTGTCACACCCATGCCACTTCCGGTAAAATGTTTGCTTTAAGTGGTGAAGCTATAGACAGGTACAGAGCAGCATGCTTCCCATACCCCCCCCCCCCCCCCCCCCCCCCAGTCAAAAACTAAAATCAAATGTCAGCTGCATGGCCAAGAATGGGGCTATCGATCATCCAGAAGCAGCCTCAACATGGATGTGTAGGTTCGACTGAAGACTTCACCAATATGCATGCATGTGCCTCAATTTATTATGCCTCCGAATAATATCACCTCCACGTCTGCATGTTGCAGCATGATGGCCAAGTGGGTCAAGGGCACTGTTCGGGCAGAGAGCACCACTCTCGATCCGTTTTTTTTTTTAGGGGGGGGGGGGGGGGGGGGGGGGGGGGAGGCCTTGGACAAGTCTTGTGCAAGTCTTGCCCCAGCTCTTGCTCAAGATCTTGGGCAAGAACGTTACCTTTTGCTGGGTGCCTGAAATAGGGGTGTATGTTCCTTCCTAACAAGGGGGGAAACTAGAGTGCAGGCACACACACACACACACACACACACACACACACACACACACACACACACACATGCACACACACACACACACACACACACATGCACACAACCTACCTCCATAGTTATCATCGAATAGATCTAGAACACCACACTTTTAAAATTATCTCGCAGCTTTATTGTATGTATTCAGACACTTGAGTATTCATCACAACTTTTGCAGTACCTGTGTGGGCTCCCAGGATCCATACTGTGCATTGAACACTTCTATGTCACAGTGTGTAGTGTTTTCTATTGTGCCCACCACCTACAATGGTTCAGCATCAATGCCCAATGGGTGAGTTTGTATGAAGTAACCTACCACACCAAGCTAACTATCCACATCTTTTAAATCAGCATCTACCAGAACATTCACACAGGAGTCGTTAACAACTGTACAGGTAATGTGTACAGTATACAAAAATGTGCACACACTGCTGCATGTGTCAGAGTTCCATTTAATGCTCACTGCATGATATCGCACTTCCTTCATCCTGTTTATTGCCATTTTAGTTTGATTTATTCTTTACACACTTTCTGTCACCATCACCAGCCAACATGCCAAGCACAGTCTCCACATCATCATCAGGTACGACATCATCAGGTATGACATCATCTGTTGCGACATCATCTGGTGCGACATCATCTGGTGCGACATCATCTGGTGCGACATCATCTGGTGCGACATCATCTGGTGCGACATCATCTGGTATGACATCATGTGGACCTCCACAGGGAGTCTGCATGTGAAGAATATGCAGACACATATTATTGAAGTGTAACATCAGTATGAGCACAAGTACGGTACACTGATCTTGGTTTGAAAAACTTCGCCTTTGCGTCTTACCTGACTCTTACCTTGGCCTTGATATCTTTCATTTTCCCTAACTCCTGTTTGAAAATGATCTCACTTCTTTTCAACAATGCTTCCAATGCAGGTGGATTTCCCACTCGCATTTTCTCTAATATCTTTTACGTAATACAGATTTTTTATACAAATAGGCTATACAGTACCTGGTAATTGGTAATCAATTGTATTGGAGCAAAAAACAGACACCAAACACCTTTAGCGAGTAAGATATATGATCTCTGCTTATATTGCAACTAAGTGCAAAATTCGTCTTAATTACCCCTAGCACTCTACATTTGGGTCTGGGTACGAGACTACTATTAGAGCTCCCATTCATCAGCACTAATTGCTTTACTAGCCACGCACGGCTGTTTCGAGCTGGACAATTAGTTTGATAATTAGAGCGTTACGGTATATGATTTACAAATGATGGCGGATAGCCTCATTATCGCTATGCAATGTTTAACAGCATGGCTTGCTTGAAGCTTACACCTGGTGCTATTATACGCTGATGCATTAGTACCAGCAATCATTTCTCTATAACACACACATGTGAACTATTAATACTACGCTTTCCAATAATACACTGGCCTCGTTTTCATAAGCATACGCCGTTACGTCATCTCGAGCATGTGTTAAAAAAGCGCGAGTTGCATCGAGCCGCCAATTTTCCCACTGGTAAATTCGACATAGAGGCAATGTTAACACTTCAGGTGAAAGGTGTATGTCATTAACTAAGTGCGGCCGGCACTTTTCGGCCTAAACAGTCTGCTTGTTTTCTATGAATAATGATGCGGAGTTGTATAGGTTGAATGGATTCCCACCACCACCAAGGTCAGTTGCACTGCAGAGGGTGCATGACTGAAGGGGAAACTAAAAAGACACCACATAACAGTGTGAGGCATATACTCAGGCCTTGTAGAAGGTGTTTGGTATGGCATTTTGAACTGAGGAGGATGCAATGGTGTACCCACAAAGCTTTTGTAGCTCCTGCAAGGATTCCCTTTAAAAGGCAGCATGTGTGACTGCATTTCAGTGGCAAACACATAGGAGTTAATCTTGCATGGTGAGATGTTTGCACCCGGACCCAATATGATGGCATTCAAATCAAAATGTATTTAAATTCATACATATATAAGGTATGAACACTTCATATCCACTCAGCAAGTGGGAAGGCCATCCAATATCATTCACATAGCTAAAGATGGTGGTGCTAGTACACTGACATCATTTACCCCCTACCCGCTGTTTTGAATTTGTCAGATCTCTGTGCCTGAACGTTCTCAACCTGCCCCTGCACAGTGTGTCAGCAGAGGTACAGTGTCCCTGTTGTTATGACACAGCACAGCTGCATCATGACCCTGCTTCCACCTTGGGATTGAACATCTCGGGCAATAGATTCATCCATTTTGCAGCCTGTTCCAGGGACATGTAGGCACACCATCTCCTACTGAGGAGAGGAGATGGTAGATGTCCTGAGACGCATGTCATCAACAAGTCCTTAGAACCTGTCCAACACAAGGAAGAGCACGTGCACATGATTATCACTGACAGGATGACATCACATACAGAGAAGTCATAAGACATTCACACACACACACACACACACACACACACACACACACACACACACACACGTTATTTCCCAAAGCCACTATCCCAGTATTAATGCATTTTCTTGACGACCACAATGTTGCTTGGGTACATAAGTGGTATGTTGGATTTGGTCTCCTTGGAAAACAAGGAGCAAATCCATATACATGTCAAATTCAATGCACTGGCAGCCAAGGACATATGCATCAATACAGGAAAAGTTGCAGTATTACCAGTGTGTAATGTAGGAATATCACAAAATATCGCAGCAATACCAGTAGTAACAAAAAGACGCAAATATGTATCACCTATGCTATACATGGTATGAAAAATCACTTTTAATATGTGTCAAATCACCTATGTTTGATGACTTGTAGCGCTGTCATTTCTGCAGGCCGCACTTAGTTGTTTGGCTTTCAAGGTAGCCTCCACTCTCCACCATCTATCCACGTCTTGTTTTCATCCAGGAAAATTGGCGGTAGTCTAGTGTTCCGATCTTTGTGAAGGATATCTAATCGCGGTACTCTCGTGGCGAGCGCTATAGCTAACAGACGGTACAGAGTTGTGCCTTGCAATTCACACGAAGAATAGAAAAATGGTATGTGTACGCTAAAATGGCTTTTAAATGGCGGGACTACAAGTGCAGTCCTTATATAGCTCGAAGATACAAAGTCCTTGTTGAGGTCATGTTTGATGATGTAATCGTTTCAATATTTCAGGGCGTAGGTCTTATTGTCCAACGTTGAATGGGCCTGAAACAGCCGTGCACGGCTGTTTCGAGTGGACAAAAGGCTTATAAATAGAACACACTGACATCATTTACGGTTCAAGTCAATCATGGCTAGCCGCCATCTCATTAAAAGTTCACCCATCAAAAATGCAAAACTTGTAGCAGTAATGCACATCTTAAACCCATTTCTAACTAGTAAAACTAGTTTGTTTTTTTATTTTCACTTAAACGCATGTCCCAACGCGTAGCGTGATTCTACACTTTGCCACGCGCATATTGTACTCACCAAGTGGCGCATTCAGTCTGGCCTTCGTATCTTTTTTTCCGCCCTTATAAGTGGTACCAAAAGACGCAGAAGTAGAACAATCAATCTTTTTCACGTAGGAATATGTGTTTTACTCGTGGTGCCGCAGTTCCTGTCACTCACAGAAATACATAATAACACACCATCCGCTTCATGAATAATGCGCACCACCTCATAAATAGCTATGGAATCCCACCACAAATGCCGATCGGCGGATCTCTGCATCGTATGTGGATGCAAACCTCATAGAGGAGTCAAAGCCAAGGGCAAACCACTAAAGCCAGAGCCTACATATACATACCACTGATACCAGTGCAGCACCTATACTGATAGTCTTTGGTCTCAGTGTCTCAACAGACCAGGAGGAGATCCACCCACAATTGTTCTGCACATTTGTGCCATAAGACAATGTTGAGGGTGCAGGTGTAAGAACCAATACAAGTGTCAAGAGCAGCCATATAACTGGTTCACATACACTGCTGACACTTGTAAGGTACAGATTCATGTAGCTTAACATGTTATTCTGTAGGCATGTAAACCAGTATAGCAGCTATGGTACACACCAACAGGCATCACAACTGTGATAGACCACCTGCTATTATCACCAAAGTACTGGTGCTTTCTGTGTCAACTGACAAAACAGATATTGTCAATGGTAGACGCAGTTAAGTGTCCAATTTGTTTGTACATGCTACATCAACCTATAGAACTACCATGCCATGCCTATGCCATTTGTAGCTTGTGTCTTAAGGAGTGGATTCGTGTCACTGTACACTCAAGTGCCCCTGCTGCTATTCAGTCACCAGTCTTCAGCCCGCCGAGCTCATACAGCCTCCAGAGCTTATCATTACATAATGGTGCATTGTACATCTTGTGGGACAGATGTTATGGCTTGAGCTTACAACACACTCCATTGCCATCAGCACAACAAGCCATGATAGCAGCACAAGTTCTACATGAACTTCTTCAAAACAGCACAATCCAACCACCTACGAGAGGAGCAATAAGTACATACAAGTTTCTGTATCAAACTAGCACATGCTTAGAAGCAGTCTCACACTAACACAGAACTTCGTTTTAAGCAGGCAATTTCACACACATGTACACACCACACACACGCACATGCTCAGAAACAACTGATCTCACACTAACACAGAACTTCATTGCATTTTTATTTTAATTTGATGCCAAGTTCAAAGGTGCCAGAAGAACTATAAAAGAGCACATCCTACATGTTGGATTGCATTTGTTCCCACCTCGCTGGATGTGGGTTGAGGGGTGAGCAGGGGGCCGAGTCTATCCACTCCTAGTTCAACAGCCTTGCAACTACGTATAAAACCATCCCTGATCCAATAGACAGGCTGAAGTGCATTATGAAGGAACACTACTTAACGGTCTCTCTTCAAATTCAGACTGCCACACCTCCTAAACTTAAGCTTACGTAGATGCAATGCGTACTAATACCATATTTATTCTCATGTTTCTTCACTAGACAGCACAACCAAATTGATTCAAGAGTGTTGATGGTGGGCTAAAATTTTGAAATGCATGGCATCGTGATTCAGGCAAGCCAGGTTAAGCTAGGTACATGTAGGTGAGGTCAATGGCGTCAAACATCGAGGAAATATTGCAATATTCCAAACGCCTACTGCGTGAGTTAGGCAACGCGGCACCACGAGTTTTATTGAAAATCTTACAGCCAAGACTATCTCAGTTATATTGTAAAAGTTTCAAGGTACTTCATAAGGGCGGAAAAAGTACCAGAGCAATGTGCATCACTTGACCTCAAACAACACACACAGAATTCGCGAGCGTGTAACATATTATCCACCGAATATAATTGGCATTAACTCACATTGTTCAGAGCGCCAGACAATATAGAAGTAGGATCCGAAGTCAAAAGAAGAGTTCAAAACAGTCCTCGTGGTAAAAGGGAGCATCTTTAAGCCCATCTTGGTTGCTAAGGTCGTAATTAGGCCCGTTGCTATGAAAAAATTTCGTATCACGGGGCGTAGCCTTTTTGTCACAGGTTTAATGGAAATGAAACAGCCGTGAGCAAAAGATAGTCATATAGATCTGTGAATACCTCAGCTTGGGAATGTCAACCAAACCGAGGGACCAGTCACTGTAGCTTTTCGTGGTTGCCAACAGCTGCTCGTACCTCTAAAAACAGCCAAAGTTCCAAACGCCTTTTCTTCAATTCAAGATGAATCCCACTATATATCTGGGTCAACGAGCCGCGCTTAGCAGAACCAGTAGTCATTAACGCGCTCGATTAGTGCTGCCTTGTTTCCATTCCGCGATGCACCTCGACATTCTAACCAGTTCTGGCCCTTTACTAGTACACCCTTGCGTATCCACATAGCCATAGGTGGATACGCAAGGGTGTGGCTACGCCAGACTAGCACTTTACATGTATGCTCCAGGTATATCGTCCTCCGTGAGCTCAACTTCGACAGAAATTGAATCACACATCTTAAACAGCCGGTTTTGATGGCACCCTCTGCTTTAAACTTCAACACGGAAACACCAAACAAACTCCCAAAGAACAACAATGGACCTCTTAAGAGCTAGAGATTCCAAAAGGGAAAAGCACGTGGGTATTACGGAAGTGGAGTTATAAACAAATGTTTGGCCCTATCCCCATACTAAGACCGCAATACCCCCAAAAGTGATCCGCGGAGCAATAATCGTGCATGCGTGACATCAGCGGTAATAAGTCGTACTGGTACTGAGCTTAATTAAAAAAAAAAAGTGTGGCATAATCCAGCACTCGTAGGGACTCTAGAAGGAAAAGTTGCAAAATGGCATGGTTAGTGTACAGTCACGTTCGTCACGGCCGATATTTCCTTCGGGGGTTGTCGCTGCGTCGCTCCGGGCCTCAAACCATTTTCTGACATACCAGGTAAGTTGCTAGAGCTCTAATTGGAAGGCGATTAGAACCTCCCTCATACGTTTTATCGACAGGACCCAAAGGTCTGCCATTAGTTGGGTCGACGTTCGATGTGATAAATAATTTACCAAAGGCTGGAGAGGAGGGGTACTTCTATCAACTGCTGCTTAAGTATGGCCCTATTGTCAAGGTTATGGCTATGGGTGAGTTTGCCGTACCGGTATATAATAGTGTAGACGCAACACCATCTCTTGTATCCATGGACATATGCGCGGAAATGATATAATAAATTAGATATAGGTGCGTGCAGCTCAGCAGGTGTCACATTAAAAAAAAAAAAAAGAATGTACAAAATTCGTGTACACAGCCCGCAAGCTACTACCATTCCCATAATGAATGTAGTTGAGGGTCCAAACAGCATGCAGTTTGCCCTAGCAATTTTAATTAACGAGTAACCGCACCTGATGAGTGCGTCAGTGTAATCAAGGACATTTACGTGCACTGGAAACTGCAATGAATTCATGTCGCTGTTTTGTTATGCATAGAGCATTCTTCGCTTTCCTTTGGCATCGCTAATTCATGAACTGATAATTAATAATCATCAGTTCAAGGTACTGTATAGAAATAAATACAGCCCTTATACAGGTCCAGTCGTCATGTGAACAATCTAACCATCCTGGTATACTGTGATTATGTGAAACGTTCGGTAAAGCCATAACCCGTACCATATTTGCATCGCTAGGTTAAAATCGTTTGCCCTTTCTGTAAGAAACTATACCATGTCAGTATTGAGTTGTATCATATCATGAAGCGACGACCTTGAACATCTTTTTAAAACAATTCTCTACTCATCAGTGTGTCCAGGAGCCTAACCAAAGTAGCGTAGCAAGGCAACCTTTAATCCACCGTCGTCCTTTAATTCAGAAAATATTTTTACTTTCTTGCAATTCTTCAAAGCCGATTGTCAAATACAATCAATGCTGCATTGCTAAAAGATGTAATTGCGGTAAATCGCAAAGCAACTTAAAGTACCAACCAGTGTTGGGAAGATCAGTGCAACATGTTAAAAGAAGAGGGTACTAAGACAGGTCTTTTGCACTAAGCATATAAAAAAAGATTTGGAAATTGCTAGCTCCACAAGCTTAGGAACGATAGGTATTTGTCAGACGCGTGTTGCGGGAATAGCAAAGTTAATGGACAAAATCTTGAAAACGTACAGTGCATTTTCGGCCGTAAAATGTCAAAACCAAATTAGTGGAAAAACACTGCCATAGAATCTATGAAGTAGCACACATATCAAGCTTCAAAAAACGTTCAAAAAAAAGTTATATTTGTCGTACTTTTTTCTGTGACAATTAAATTCTGTACATAATGCATTTTGAACAGTACCTGTTTATTTGCATCGTGTAACCAAGGGTGTGATAGAATGACAATTGGTAAATTTAGCACGATAGACACGTCAAACAACAGTAGATGAATGAATGCAATAAAAACTGCATTTCTATTTATAATGAATATTCAAATTCAAATACAGGTTAAACAAAAGTATTAATTCTGTGCGTATTTTGGGAGTTGTTTGAATTTTAAATATATGTACATATCATATGTGTAAATTGAAGTATCTCTACTGAGTTCCTAAAGTTGATTACAACCTGATATCTCTACATGAGCTATTGGCTGATTATAATACGGGATAGCTAAATTTGATGTATAATTTGTATTTGACCTTGTGAACCTTCTAAAGAGTATCTATGTTTATTATGGCATCACTATCTTGGATACTTTTACAGTGCATGTGTAGTTGCATAGAGTAGTCAAGTGGTCACAGTTTTGTATAGTGTGATCCATTCACAGGTTGGACATAGAACACAATGCACAAATTAATTGGTACATGGCATGTCTATAGGTAGTTCAAATGCTAGAATCTAGGCTGGAAGTCCATATCTATGTATAATTATTTTTTAAGTACTTTTTCTGGTGCCTTTTGTGTTCCCAAGTGACCTGCCAATGGTCAGTGAACCATGTATTTATTGTGTTACCTAGCTATGATTATGAATGTACATATACTTTTTAAATGGCATTGCGATACCTCAATTGAGAGCTGTGGAACCTCAGTTAGAACAATCGTTACTAGTCTTCCAATGGTATCATGTTCTAACTAGATTTAATTTCACTATGATTGTATGTGGTATCTATCTATCCTACAGGTATATGCATCCATCACTTTTTATGAACATGTAGATGTGTATTCTTGGATACTGCTACTAGACAAGTTTAGAATGGTTTGTGTTCCTGCACTATAGGGATACCCATGGTGGTGATAGGCACACCAGAGGGTGCTGCTAAGATTTTTAGGGCTAAAGGGAAGTATCCAGCTCGTGGCAATATAGAGAAAAATATCGACTGGATTTACAAGAAGAATAATTTCAGTTCAAGTATGATGTTTGCGTAAGCTCAACTGCAACAACAGATGTACTGTGTCATGCATAAAACAGTTGTGGGCAGACATAATAAGAAGATGGCTGTCTGTCACATGATGTATAAGCATTATGATGCCACATAAGGAACATGCTGCTTGTGTTATACACATTGTTAAATTACTTTTAATATAAAAGGGTTTGCTCAGTATAGAAATTTCCTTCTTTTGTAGTCCAGTACAATGTACAAACGATGAATGGCATTTTTCTCATCATAGGAGAGCCATGCAGGACAGAAGAGGTAGTGGTGTGGTTGACCAGCTCATTTCAGTTGACTAAATTAATGTAAATTCATGAAGGTGTGGCTAAAAAATATAACTCCTTCCCGTCAATAGTGGCCAGGCGACTGATACACATGAAATACTACAACTGAGTTACAATCTTAGAGTAAACACATGCCACCACCCACCACACCCTAGACATCTCCATACTGAACTGCACTTAACCAGTGAACACCTTGTGATCCACATCACTGGTTGTAGGTAGCTACATGTATGACATACCTATAAGCACCTTATTTTATTGACAGTAGCTTATAATATATAATGATTATTATTTTTGTCATACAATGATAATAACACATGCACTAAATAATAGCTACTTATTAAACAGACTACTACAAAGTAGCTAAGCCTAACTAATGTTTCAGACATATATGTAGTCTACTCAAATGATTGGGGCAGGCTTCTCAACAAATAGCTCTTTGTCAAAAAAAAAACATACACGGCTGTGGGGGGTACCATGCACTTACAGTATGCCTAGTAAATCCTTAAGTTCATGCTAAAACATTGTACAGCCGGCTTAGAGCAGTAACTGTGTCATCAGGCAATGAAGTCAGTTTGACATTTTTATGTATATTTCCAGAAAACCTTATCTGGGAAGAATTTCTACGAATGCTCTATGTATAAGTCAATTTTTGAATGATGCTTTCTGTTGGACAGTTAATCAGGTCATAGTAGATCTGAAAAAGTAGACGTAAATCAATGATGATAAAGAAATTCAAGCTCAAGAACTGCAAGTCTCTGCTCACAATTAGAAAGTGAAGTCCAGCATGTTTGTATTCCTGGTGGGTTAAATACCTTTGGACATTTGCAACCACAAAACATCTTTCTTCAAACTGGATGACCAAACAGGGACTTGCAAATTCTAACTTAAATAAAGGATGCACATATACTTAAAATGCGTGACAGTGAAGTTGAGGTTGAAAGCTGCTATTAAAATGATTCAATATAGCTGCCAAGGAAACAATATTACAGTGGGATGTCATCTTGAGGTTGGAGGAGAGAGTTACACCGAGGTCAATAGATATAATACAGAGCAGCTAATGAGGTGCTTAATTTTGAGCAGGAATAGCAAGATTTCCATAGGAGATTGTATTACATTTGAAAAATGCAATATTTAGCTGCCATCACCTTCAGCAAAGTGCACAATGTTACACAATGTACAAAATATTTGGAGTGCCGGTGGCAGCGCTGAAGGACTGATAACTAATTAGAGATCTGGTGATATATAGTTTGGAGTCATCAGCATATAGTAGACAGGTAACAGGACGTGGCATAACACTAGGCAAGACATTGATGTATACCAGATATTGGAAGGGTCCCAGAATAGATCCTTGAGGAACATCTGAAGGTACTAAGAAGGTGAAGAGATAGCACCTTCAATGTAAGCTCTCTGAACCTGCCAGACAAAATAACCAATGCAGAATAGAGCCACGTATGCCCTAAGAATGCAATTGTTGACTTTAACTACAAATGTCATTGTGAAGTATGTCTCACGTATTACAAGACCCTCACTATTAGACTATTTCAGCTCTGTGTCATACCAAACAACAACTCAGGCAGTTTAAATGTAGCACAACCATGAGCTTGTAGGGAAAAAATAAAATGTTTGTATTCACATATGCTGCTCCAAATTTAATTCCCTTCCAAAGTATAATTAATCAAAATGTAACTAACAGCTGCTGATCAGAGTCACTTCCATTTTCACAGTTTGGACAAAGAATGGAAGCACATCAGATCATCTACATCCAAGCAGATTGTCCCGCGATGTGTGGCCAACTATGCATCAGGACTGTGTGAGATTGGAGACAACTTTGTGGAGCACATCAGACACAAGAGAGGCCCTGATGGCTATGTGGAAGATGTCAGCAGCGCACTTGTCAAGTGGGCATTCCAAGGTTTGATGCAATTTATAGTTGTTTGCTAGTTGGCTGACCCACGTATATCTAATAATAATAATAATAATAAATGTGTACCTTTGGCAATTGAGGTTTATGGTAGTTGGGGTCCTGAAGCACAGACCAACTTTTCTCGACTTGCAGCGCGCCTTGCAATTAGATCAAATTGTTGCAAGTCCCAGGCCACTTCGGCTCTGAGAGAGCTCTGGCCACCCTCTATGGCCGTCTCAGCATGATTTTGGTACGGGCCAATGCTGGTGCTATGTAATGAGATCATACCTGTGTTTAATGACATTATATAATATTGTATTTATAGTAACATTAGTGTTATATTTAGTGGTGTGTTATAAAATGAAAAAACAATCTTGAATAATAATAATAATAATTATGATATCCAGGCAGTGTTTGTAAATTAGTATCAGGCTGATGGCACCCTTCACCTTCCCCACCACTGCTTTATTAGATTGCCGGTTAGACATTGTTCCCAGTCAAGTCCCATCTGACTTTCCATGGTTTTTGTAAAAAATGATCCACATAGGCACTTTTTCAATGATGTTTTCTGTAGGAAAGTCAATCAGGCCATAGTACATCTGAAAAAGTAGACGTAAATCAATGATGAAAAGGAGATTCAAGTTCAAGAACTGCTAATAATTTAGAAAAATAAGTCCAGCACGTTTGTTTTCCTGGTGGGTCAAATACCTTTGGACATTTTCAACCACTAAAATAAATATCTTCAAACTGGGTGACCAAACAGGAGTTGCAAATTCTAATTTAAATAAAGGATGTAGATATACTTAAAATGCATGCATGACGGAGAAGTTGAGGTTGATTTGAGTGAATGACTAGTAAAATAAGTATAGCTTGATTCAATACAGCTGCCAAGGAAACAATGTTACAGTGGGATGTCATGGAGGAGAGAGTTATACTGAGGTCATTTTATCCACAGCCACTAATGAGGTGTATATAGTGAGCAGGAATAGCAACAATTCCTTAGGAGATTATATTACATTTGGAAAATGCAACATTTAGCTGTCAAATGTTACACCATGTACAAAATATTTGGAGTGCCTGCTGTAGTGCTGAAGGACTGATCACTAACTAGAGATCTGGTGATATATAGTTTGGAGTTATCAGCATATAGTAGACAGGTAACAGGACATGGCATAACACTAGGCAAGACATTGATATATCCTAGAAATAGGAAGGGCTCCAGAATAGACCCATGCATGAGGAACAGCAGAAGTTACTGAGAGAGGTGAAGATATACAATGTAGCACCTTCAATGTAAGCTCTCTGAACCCCGCCAAACAAAAATAATGCAGAATCAAGCCATGTATACCAATATATATAAGAGTTTTGAGAATGTCATTGTGGAAATATGGGGCTCTGTGTCATACAAAACAAAAAGTCAGGCAGTTTAAATGTAGCACAACCAGGAGCTTGTAGGGAAAAATAATAATATTTTTATTTACATTTGCTGCTTCACATCTAATTCCCTTCTGAATTCTACTTTCAAACCTAACTAACAGCTGCTGATCAGAGTCACTTCCATTTTCACAGTTCGGGCAAAGAATGGAAGCACATCAGGTCATCTACATCCAAGCAGATTGTCCCACGACGTGTGGCCAACTATGCATCAGGACTGTGTGAGATTGGAGACAACTTTGTGAAGTACATCAGACGCAAGAGAGGCCCTGATGGTTATGTGGAAGATGTCAACAGCGCACTTGTCAAGTGGGCATTCCAAGGTTTGATGCAGTCTGTGCATCTTTTGGCATGGTGTGATGAGTACGTAGTTGTTGGCCTAATGGCCGCCCGCCCTACCACATTATATATAATTATAATTATTGAGGTCTTGTGCTAGCTCCATGTAAATCCCGTCATAACCTTCAGCTGTAGTACATAATCAAATAGCTTCAGATTCGGTTTGTATGTATAGAGGTCCCTTGGATTATTCTGTTCGTTAATCTATATATCATCCGTTATAGAGCTACAGTTGAACAAATTATCTGTAGTGTAGGTTTTCCCGTTTTGATTTGCACCAATGATATAATCACCACCTCCCCATGCACTAGCTGGTATGATTGGAACACAAATCATTGGTGCAAATCGAGCACGTAGCATGTTCAACTGTATCTTCATAATGGATGTTAACGAACAGAACAATCCAATAGTTCTACAAGAGAATAGCATCCTTAATCGCTGACAAGAGACAAGTACCCTATTCTACCACTCTTTGTTGGTTGCGGTGCAAGCTGAGTTTTTCTCTATTCTGCTCAGCAATCATGTGCCTTTGAGGAACCAGGTCGTTTCACTCCCACTCACAACACCATTCTATAGCCTTGGCTTGTGCAGAGGCTAAGGTCCCTCACTGAACATTTTCTACTTTGGCATCATCTTTATATTTTATTTCGTTTTTTTGGGTTTCTGATGTATAAATCTTGAACAGATATTCCTATAATTAGCACTTTGTAAGAATAATTATTGTATTTAAAAATAAAAACAAACCAATAGGTAAAGGACCTCTCTACCTGCAAACCCAATTCGAAGCAATTCGATTACATTGTACTCCTGCAGAAAGTTATAGTGGTTTGAATCTCGTGGGGTATCGGACGTTGCAATACCATAGTATGAAGTGTTGAAAATAGGACGTTGATAACTGTAACTTATAGCGATTCGAGTGTAAGGCATTTTAAAAATCACAACATGGCAAATTTTCTCATGAACTGTCCCATATTTTATAATAATAATAATAATTATTATTATTATTACTTTAGATTATGCTGACTGTGTGATATAATGTGATAGAATGTACAATATAGCTGCAAACCACAAAATGTAAATTTCTGTTAACACGGAAACACTTCAGTAGGAAATTGGTAAATGGGTGTAGCCAATCAGTGAACAACTGCAAAAGACTAAAACCTATTTCCCAGAAACCTATAGAGGGGTTGCCATTCCATATTGATCAATATGGAATGGCAAACCCTCTATAGATTTCTGGGAAATCATGCATTCATAAGAAATAATACATATTTAAAAAATGGATAAGAGAAGGAATAAGTGCATACATACACTGACATATTCTTGCAGGTACGCACACACACACTCATAATGTAAGTTCTGGTTGCCCAGCTAGCTAGCTAGCTCCATCGCCAAATCTCCACTTGGTTCGGGATCCTCGGAGGCATGGATTTCGTGATGTCATGTGACGAAGCGAGTTTATATGTAGAATTTTACATTGGGGGCAAAGCGTAAGGATAGTATAGCACGTCTATTGAGTAAAACTTGCTGCGTTGTCGGGTGCTTGAAGCGATCGGACATGTAAAGTTCTTTCCTACCACCCGCCAAGGTATGTAAGGTTCTTTCTTGTACCATCTGCCAATTTCTGGCAAAGTAAAGAACAGCAGGAGTTAGATAGTCGATCGAGCAATGGTCAATGCCTAAACCCGCTTGCAACACTTTAGATTCATATCTGGCTCGGGCGACCGCTGATAAACTCTGACAATACGCTCCATTCCATTTGACGCGCCATACTCGCTTGCCCCCAATATGACATTGCGACGTGACGTAGGCCATGCAACCCCTCTCTCTACGCCACTGGATGGTATATATACATAAAGTTCAAACTCGACTACATGTGTATACTATAATTTATATTATTATCATTGAAAAAGAAAGATCCGTGTCTACTTAGTATTGGTCGGGCTAGGAGCTGAGTCTACTCACAGGCGCTATCCCATTACCGCCTGGCACGGGAATTCGCCGTGTGGTTAATATGTACGTGCGTGCATGAGTCATAGACCAAAGTAAAGTACACTACACGCAGCATATATAGGATAAGCGAAGGGAATATATGCTTGCAGCAAAACTAAGCAAATACTAATTTTTACGGAAACTGTTGATACTCGACCCCGGAGTTGATCGGCTCCCCGGAGTTGATCGGCTCCCCGGAGTTGATCGGCTCCCCGGTCGTAACCTTCTTCACTCTCTTCCTTCCGCCAGCAGCCCCGGCAGCACACACGCAGCAACATATGCAAGCTATGCACGACCCTATGCACAGCAGAAGCAGCCCCCCGCCCACTCCAACGACAATCGCTCCTTGGATATGGGGAGGGGCCACGGGTCGTAGAAGCACGTGCTGGGGCTGGAAAAGCCGCACGCAGCCCAGTTGAATTTTGCTGTAGAGGGCTGGGCTTCGTCGAGATTTGCGAAGCAGCAGCCGTACGAGTTGTAGGCGGTAGAACACTGTGAGCGCACCGAACTACTGCTGCACGTGAGCGAGTTGCCGCAAAATGTGAAAAAGCCGAGACCGGCAAGCGACCCCGAGAGGGTGGTGCCGAGAGTACAACACAGCTGCCCGTTTCCGTCCGATGTCCCACACCAAGCCTTCAGCGCGGTTTGCACGCTGGCTGGTACGTTGCAGTTCTCCAAGTACGTGAGCAGCGGGTCCATACACTTGCTGGAACACAGAGTTTGACAAGAGCTCGTAAGAAACGTTTCGACATCAGTACCGGCAGTGTAGGTAGGACATTCGCTTGGATAGTCCGCTGGATTACACGAAGGAGACGAAGATGGGGGAATGAACGTCGGAAATGTTATTTGACTTGCCGTCAGTTGCAAAATCGCAAGGACAAACGTTGCGAACGTAATAGTACTGCGTCTCATTCTTTACGATAGACAACACACTGAAGGGGGTTAAAATAAATTATACCACGTGCGAGCTTTTTTACAGTACAGTGCAGATAACATGTATACCTAATCGAATTTGGCCAATGGTACATGGTACATCCCGCCAATGAATTTCAAATCAGAAACGCTGTGTTAACTTTAATTACGTCACTTCTTGCGACTTCCCAAAGCCATCGGCTGAAAATATATAATTATTAATAATTATTATCCAATCGTGCACCAACTTGAATATTCCATAGCCGCATAATGATACTAAACATTGCCCGTCCCGTCTACTATTTCGTAACAGCGCTAGCCTCGTTGCTGCATGACTGACACCCTTTTCAGAAGACGCGGATTGCTGCTTTAGTTTTGCAAGAGCAAGACTCAAAGTCAAATCATCACAAGGCACTCCATAAATCAAAATTTGGAATGTCACCTGCCTGCCACAAATATCTACTTAACACCGCGTCCTTGAAATGCGAGCACTTGGTCAAACTCATGAAATAGAAAATTAGTCTCACTATTAGTATGTAAAATACATCAAAAGAACGCCCAACTCTCGCTTATACATTTGGAGAAATCCCTACTCTAATAGTTACAATCAATCGTGTAATATGTGTATTTAAAGTAACACGTACGGTTCGCATTATCTTAACGGTAAGCGATTGAGTAGTACACATTTTTGTAGACCATACCCTGCTCACTTATTTTTGCCTAACTAGAGAGTCTAGGCAGTATCATGTCTAAATTCAGCTTCTTTAGACGTACAAACCGAACGTTTATCTCGTACAGAAATATAAATTCTCCACATTGGTTAATCAACTTGTTCGTCCGATTTATATCATACATTGTACCAAGTGCTGTAGATGCATCGGTCGCAGACGTGGTAAGAGCACACAGTCGGGCGGGCCCTACTACCGCGTTTGATCGGGTATCTCTGATGTCGCAAAGAAATGCAACGTTACAATGAGAAAGCATCAGATTACATATTACATACCTACATTTAGCACAGAATTTCAGCTAGGTAGACGTGCTAAATATTGGTGCAAATACCAATCACGTTTACCGATATATGTATTCTAGATGGGGGTGAAGGTAGCATGTTCTATTTCACTGATGCGTTGCTCGTACGCTCCTTGTGGTAGCACGCAATAGGTGTGGAAGTGCTGTTGATGGGGAAGTGGGTTTAGGACTCAACACCAAAAAAGGTTTTTTTTATTTTTTATGTCCACCCTAGAAAACATCAGCTGTGATGTTGGATCTTGCTCCAATGTCAGTGATGGCAGAGGCAAGGTTGAAGGTTTCTCAGTGACTGGGGTTGTAGGGTTGGTTCAATTGGTACATAGTGTTAAACTTCAGACAATAAATTTGCTGTAAGATTGTGGATTTCATTATGACATAGTGTTGGATAGCCTCCAAACGGACATGAAAGTGCATGTTCTACTGTAAATGTCTTCCCACATATGCAGTGTGTAAGTGTGTTAGGGGACCCCCCTACACACCTACACACTGCATATGCTTTGCTGTGAGGGATGGGATTAGGTTTGTCTTAAAAGTGTGCTTATTTTTGGAACAGTTCTGGATCAGTGAACCACACTGTCAGTGAAGGCTGAATAAGTCGCATGTGGTTGAGTGTTTGAGATTTAGCATAAGGCCCGCAGTTGAAGGCACCACTTTTCAACCTTCTTTTGAATAAATTGCAGCTATACCAAGAGGTGTTCCTAGATGTGGTCTAGCTGCCCCCAATTTTGTGCCTTGCAGAGGCAAGGCATTTGTCTTTAACTACCAACCATGTTTTTGCAAGCATTTGTATAATAGCCATAGGTGGGTCCAAGGGTAGTGGTTTTTTCCCACCATTCTCTTAAGTTGCATATGGTTCCTGTAGCTGAGGCATCACCTGCGTACCATAATGTCCAGAGGAAGTCTTCAGTAGTCTGCTGAATATGAGTGGCAGGATGCCTAGGGCATAAAGCAAACGGGTCTCCTTGTGTTGCTGCTGCCCTTGAAAAAATCAACAAACAATTCAGTGGCTGCATGATAGGTGTTAATTAGAATAGCAGCAAAAGAAGGGCATGGACTTTCAATGTTGCGAAGAGCTACTTCATGATTCAAAGAGTTGAAGGCATTGTTGGCATCAAGCAGCAATACGGCTTCACATTGTGCTGAGTGGAAGGAGTCATGGATGGCATGCATTGCAGCTTTTGTTCCTGATATTTGACCTGCACATAGTTGAATTGAGCCAGCTGCTTCCTGGATATCAACTCTCAGAATGGAATGCACAGCTTTTGATGTGATGTGTCTGGCAACTTCACATACTCCAATCGGATGGACTCCTGTTTTTTCAATTTTTTTATCAAGAGCAATAAGGCGACAAGCCAGAAGAGGAGTAAGACCACTGGGCCTAGGATCAACAAGGGTGATACACAGTCTTATGGCAAGGGCCTGCAAGGGATTTGAAATGGAATGAGGTTCATAGTTGCTGCCAGCATTTGGCATCAATCCCAGAGGGTCCAGCAGCAAGCCTTCAGTTAGCAACACAGCACTTTTAAAGTGGAGGCATCGATGCTGTCAAAGATAACTGGATGAATGCCATCTAAGTTACTGACATTGATGATTGCATCTGGGGTTGCAGTTTGGCTTGGAGGATGCTTGCTAATGAGGACAGCTAGTACTGTGGTGGGCTGTGAGTTCTCAGATGGGATTTGTGTGGTAAGAGGGAGAAAAGCACCCCTACAATCATCAGTGAGGAGTCACATGGCCGCCTTGCAAACATTATTTTGGGAAAGGAGCGTCTGATGTCCTCAATAGCATAAGCTATTTGGAACTGGCAGGGGTTGTTGGTACTTAAAGCCATTCTTGAATCTAGCTCGAGGAAGAAAAAAAGGAAAATGTACAATAAGGCATTAGAAGACAGAAAAGGTACTTCATCCCAATTGTCCTATCTGTGGGCAGACTGCTGCATAGAGAGGCTAGCCACTTTGTAAAGCACATGGCCGTTTGTGGTATATTAGGTGTTACATGCACCCATTGTTTATAGGAGCAACTGAGTTCTGTACATTGCTAGAAACCGGTTTAGTATGTGTAACTTGCTAGGAACTGGTTTAGGCTGTCAAACCGGTTTGATTTGTAGTCAGACAGGTTTTGCCTAGTTGCTATAAATAGGTTATGCTGTACCAGTGATCTCTCTTTCTCTCCACCAATTATACTTTGCGCTGTCTGGGACTCAACTGGTTTGTATATGCGTGTGGTGCCAGCTATAGACTGGATACTATACACCACTGCTCTGTCATCAATACCCAGTCAGTAACCAGCAATTATGTCAGATTACAGATTGTTGTTGCTACAAGTGACAGTTCAACCAGTGAGCCTCTGTCTTAGAGGATCCCGCACCAAATGGAGAAGTGGGCTGGGGATTGATGATGGTGCTCCTCTGGCTTCATTCATGGAGTAAATTTATTTGTCTAGATTGTATTAGATTTCTTTTTTTAAGAACAGAAGGAGGTATGCCAGAGAGCTTTTGTCACCAGTGGTGTTCACAATGCAGCGACCCAAGTCCGTCAAGAATGGTATGTAGTGAGGGCCACAGACTCCAGTAGTTTCAAAAGTAACTGGTGTGAAAAAATGGTACGCATGGTAGGTGATGAAACTGTAATTCTTGATATTGGTCTGCTCTGCCTGGTTTGCTGCTGCACATACTTCAAAGGCTGTCATGGATAGATGGGAAGTGGCAAAGGTGTCTGCGCAGGTTGCATCCCAGACCAATAATCTGCCATTTGACCAAGGAACCATGGTGATTACATCACGACACTTACCATCTGCTCCATTGAGACAAGTGGGCTCTAGCCACATTGGCAGAAGATAAAGCCCTATGTAGAATGTCATTAAGCGTGGCATGGCGGAAGTGACGACCAGCACTAAAACAACAACTGAGCCCATGAGTGCCAAGCATGTCCACATTTGCTCCACAGTGATAACAAAGGTGGGGGATGCAAAGTGGGGCCCCCAGACGAAGGCCAATGGCTATGCGGATAGTGCTATCATCCATGCGAAGACCCAGGGAAGACCTAGGGAAGTACATTTAACCGGTAGGGTATGCAACCAGATTTCCTTTTAGAGGCAGATAGGAGCCTCGCCTTGGACAAAGGATCACGGGCAGTGGCCAAGAGTTCAGCTGCTACAGAAGAAACCCTTGGTAGATCATATCCCACGATTTCTTTCGATGTGGAGGTTCACTATGACCTGTGGACAATTCAGCGATGACAGAATTCAAAAAGGAGAGTGGTGACTCTTGGAAACAAGGTGGTAGTATGGTAAAGGTGAGTTCTCTACAACACACAAATGACGCTAAATATGCTGATGGAGCAAGGTGAACGGGCAAAAGCTCTATAGCGTACCTCCTGCAAAAGTTTTCAGTGGCCATTCAGAGGGGGAATGCTGCACCTGTTTTGAGAACTTTGCCTCCAACCCTCTCCCCTCCTTTGAATGATGTTTAGTGGTAGTATATTTTTATTCTGATTCTACCTGTATTTATGTAAAAAAAAAATCCTACATCCAGAACAGAAGTATTAATTCTGTGTGTATTTTGTGAGTTGTCTTAATTTTAAATACATATAATGAAGCATCTCAACTGAGTTCCTAAAGTAATTATTACATTGATTACAATGATTATAATATGAGTGAGCTAAATTTAGATGTATAATTTGTATTTCACCTTGTGAACCTTCTAAAGAGTATCTATGTTTTATTTTATGCAATTATGGCATCATTATCTTGAATACTTTTACAGTGCATGTGTAGTTGCATAGAGTAGTCAAGTGGTCACAGTTTGTATAGCGTGATATCACATAGGACAAATTAATTGGTACATGGCAAGTCTATAGGTAGTTCAAATGCTAGAATCTAGGCTGGAAGTCCATATCTATGTATAATTATTTTTTAAGTACTTTTTCTGGTGCCTTTTGTGTTCCCAAGTGACCTGCCAATGGTCAGTGAACCATGTGTTACGTAGATATGATTATGAATGCACATGTACTTTTTAAATGGCATTGTGATACCTCAATTGAGAGTAGTCTGGGGACCAGACCATATATGAGAATATTATTCTCATATAAGGTCTGCATGGTCCCCTAAATTGAGAGGTGTGGAATCGCAGTTAGAACAATCGTTACATGTACTAGTCTTCCTATGGTATCTGGAAACATGCTCTAACCAGATTTAATTTCACTATGATCGTGTGTGGTATCTACACATCCTGCCTGCAACATCACCTTTTATGAATGTGTACATGTGTATTCATGGATGTCCATTGCAACTAGGTATGTTTAGAATGGTTTGTGTTCCTGCACTATAGGGACACCCACAGTCATGATAGGCACACCGGAGGGTACTGCTAAGATGTTTAGGGCTGAAGGAAAGTACCCAACTCGTGGCAATTTTGAGGAAAATATCGACTGGATTTACAAGAACAATCATTTCAGTTCAAGTATGATATTTGCATAAGTTTATAGTTGTTCAACTGCAACAACAGATGTACATGCATAAAACAGTTATGTGCAGACATATATAAAAGCATGGATGTCTGTCACATGATGTGTTAGCATTAGGATTCCACATAAAGAACATGCTACTTGTGTTATAATACTTTTATACAATTACTTAATATAAATTCATTCAGTATGGATATTTCCAGTACAATGTGAAAAAGATGAATGGCTTTTTTCCAAGTGTATAGGAAAGCCTTGCAGAACAGAAGATAGCAGTAGGGTAGAGGTGTATTTGACCTTTCCAGTTAGCTCATTTCAGTTCACTGGATTCATGAAGGTGTGGCTAAATTTTTTTATATAACTTCTTCCCTTCAATACACATTGCATAGTACAACTGAGTTACAATCTTAAAGCAAACACATACCACCCACCACACCCTAAACCTTTGTTGAGATCTCCGTACTGAATTGCACTTAACCAGTGAACACCTTGTGATCCACATCACTGGTAGTAGGTAGTTGTATGACATATGATTTTATTGGCAGTAACTTTGACCTTATAATAATGACTTTTTTTCATAAAGAAAAAAGATATACAATGTAGTTAGATAAAGCTACCATGCACTTGCGGTATGCCTAGTAAATCCTTAAGGTCATGCTAAAACATTGTTAGGCTTAGAGCGGTAACTGTGTTAATCAGGCAGTGCAGTGCATTCGTTCAAAGAATGAAGTCAGTTTGACATTTTTATGTATATTTACATAACACCTTATATGGCAAGAATTTCTACGAAGGCTGTATGTAGATGGCACTTTTTGAATGATGTTTTCTGTAGGAAAATTAATTAGGCCATAGTAGATCTGAAAAAGTAAACATAAATCATACACTTCTCAACGATGATAAAGAGATTCAAGTTTAAGAACTGCAAGTCTCTGCTAATAATTTAGAAAGTGAAGTCCAGCATGTTTGCATTCCTGGTGGGTTAAATACCTTTGGACATTTTCGACCACTAAAATATCTTTCTTCAAACTGGGTGACCAAACAGGACTTGCAAATTCTAACTTAAATAAAGGATGCACATATATGTGTGCATGACAGAGAAGTGGAGGTTGATTGGAGTGAATGACTAGTAAAATAAGCTTAGCTTGATTCAGTACAGCTGCCAAAGGAAACAATATTACAGTGGGATGTCATCTTGAGGTTGGAGGAGAGAGTTACACAGAGGTCATTTTATCCTCAGCCACTAATGAGGTGCTATATAGTAAATAATTCTTAGCAGGAATGGCAACATTTCCATAGGAGGTTATATTTCATTTGGAAAATGCAACATTTAGCTGCCAAATGTTACACCATGTACAAAATGTTTAGAGTGCCTGTTGTAGTGCTGAAGGACTGATCATTAATTAGAGATCTGGTGATATACATGTATAGTTTGGAGTCATCAGCATATAATAGACAGGTAACAAGACGTGGTATAACACTAGGCAAGACATTGATATATGAAGGGCCCCAGAATAGACCAATGCATGAGGAGCAGCTGAAGTGAGGTGAAGAGATGGCACCTTCAATGTACACTCTCTGAACCCCGCCAGACAAAAGTAACTCTGTCCAATGCAGAATCAAGCCATGTATACCATATGTATGCAATATATGTATGAGTTTTGACCTTGACTAATGTGGAAATATGGATTGTTTCAGCTCTGGGTCATACAAAACAACAAGTTAGGCAGTTTAAATATAGCACAACCAGGAACTTGTAGGGGAAAAAAATAAAATAATATTTTTATTTACATTTGCTGCTCCATATCTAATTCCCTTCCAAATTCTAATTTCAAAACTAAAACCTAACTAACAGCTGTCAATCAGAGTTCCTTCCATTTTCACAGTTTGGGCAAAGAATGGAAGCACATCAGGTCATCTACATCCAAGCAGATCGTTCCGCGACGTGTGGCCAACTATGCCCCAGGACTGTGTGAGATTGGAGACAGCTTTGTGAAGTACATCAGACGCAAGAGAGGCCCTGATGGTTATGTGGAAGATGTCAACAGCGCATTTGTCAAGTGGGCATTCCAAGGTTTGATGCAGTCTGTGCATATTTTGACATCGTGTGATGAGTACGTAGTTGTTGGCCTATTGGCCGCCCTACCACATTATATGATTATAATATTATTGTGGTCTTGTGCTCCATGCAAATCCCACCATAACCTTCAGCTGGAGTACGTAATCAAATAGCTTCAGATTTGGTTTGTAGGTATAGGGTCCCTTATCTATTGGATTGTTCTATTCGTTAATCTATATATCATCTGTTATGGAGCTACAGTTGAACAAAATATGTGTAGTGTAGGTTTCCCGCTTGATTCCCACCAATGATATAATCACCACCTCCCCATGCACTAGCTGGTATGATCGGGATGCAAATCATTGGTGCAAATTGAGCACATAGCATGTTCAACTGTATCTTCATAACGGATGAGTAAAAATTAACGAACAGAACAATCCAATAGGTAAGGGACCTCTTTACCTGCAAACCCAATTTAAAGCAATTGGATTACATTGTACTCCTGCCTCAAGTTATAGCAGGTTTAAATCCCGTGGGGTATCGGACGTTGCAATACCATAAAAACATGGCGTAGTATGAAAATAGGATGTTGATAGCTATAATTTATAGCAATTCAGGTGTAAGGCATTTTTAAATTTATGACATGGCAAATTTTCTCATGAACTGTCCCATATATTTATTAGATTATGCTGACTGTGTGATATAATTTGATAGAATGTACAATATAGCTGCAAATCACAAAATGTAAATTTCTGTTAACATGGAAACACTTCAGTAGGAATTGTAAATGTATGTGGCCAATCAGTGAACATCTAACTACCAAATGCATTTACAACCTCTAATCTTACAGGGATAGGCTGCATGGTGTATGGAGAGAAATTGGATACTTTTGATGAATCCAGAAAGGATCTACTAAAATTTCAAAATGCAGCTATGGAATTTATAGGACTCGTCGCACGCATTGGTACTTGTATAAATATTTTCCGATCAAAACCTATCGACGTTACGTTGAAGCAGTTACTCGTGTGCAAGAATATGGTATGTTCTTGGCTATGCCTTGTTTATGTATTTACTGTGTGGCAATGTTCAGTAGCTTCCTTGGTTGATCGCTATGTGTCTTTCCGTATTTGGTCTGCAATACAGGATCATCTATTCTGAAAGAGAAGTATGACAAGATGGTCGATGCTATTGGCTCGGGAGTTGTTGATGAGACCAAAGCCACATGTAAGAAATTAAGCGTCAATATCATTAGCATAATATGCATTGTCATTTGGAATTTCAGCAATGATGGAGCAATGGCTGATTGAAGGGAACCTCTCCCAAAAGGAAGCCTTGATGCTGACCTGTGACCTTTTGGCTGCAGGAGTTGACACGGTACAACACAATGAGTACACAGTGTAGTGCCATGTAACCATGGATGCCTTGAGTGGGCCTGGGGGTTACATTAAGAGACTGGACCCTTCATCAGCCTCAACTTCACTGCTTGCAACATCATCATTCATTTAGAATAATTTATGCATGTAGGTTTTCAGCTGTCCATTGCTAAGGGGAGTCTGGGGGCTAATACATAGAGATGTAGAAAGGATGCCCTTAGGAGCATTCCACCATTAATAAACCAGGTAATGTGTAGGAATGGTTTATTATTATCAATTTTGGGTACTGCTATCATGAGTTTACTTTTCATGCCTATTTCATGTTTGGCATAACTATTATTACTCACTGACAGAGTTCCAACACTGCCACGTTCCTGCTGCATGAGGTAGCCAAGCAACCAGAGCTCCAGGAAAAGCTGTACCAGGAGGTATCCTCTGTGCTAGGAGACAGAAACTCTCCCTCTTTTGATGACCTTCAGAAGATGACACTTGTCAGGAGCTGCATCAAGGAAATATTGAGGTGATTACAGAGAGCACTAAACATCAATAAACTTGATAGTTTGTATCATGTTGTAGGCTCCAAGTGAGATTGACTGATGATGAAATTGAAATCTGTGGCTACCAGATACCTGCTAAGGTTAGTACATGTAGCAATTCATGTGCATGACAAAGTGATGCCATAATTATAATTAGTACGGCATATCAGACCATAGTCATGTACAACACATACACTGCAAGCCGAGATCCTAAATATGTGGAAGACCCCGCCTCTTTTAAACCAGAACGCTGGACTAAGGGCTCCACTGAAGAATTGGATGGCTTTATCTCCCTTCCATTTGGATTTGGCCCACGCAGTTGCTATGGTGATGACTTTTGTTGTATGAATTACCACATCTTACATAATTTTTATTTAAAATGTTTTAGGACGTCGGCTTATATATACTTCTTTAGATGGTCAATGTTAATAACATGTATGGGCTTTTCTTCATCTGTATTAACTTGATTCACAGCTATCGAAGAACTTCAGACTTTCCAGCCAACAGCAGTCACTGAAGATGGTACAGTCTACTGTAGTGAGGGCTGATGAACTGGTGAGAATTAAATTCATTGACAGGAAGTAACACATGTAGTGTTGACAGGAACTTAAAAGCAATGTAATTGAATTGTCTTATAAATTCAATTACGTTGATGAATGGTGAACTGTAGGATAATCTCATTAAAATTAATAATTAGCTTTCTAAAAAACAAACAAAACTTTAAAACACTATTAGATTATGATGTGACACTTTGATGGACTGCTACTCACTGATTAAAATTTAAATTAAAATGTGGTTCTTACTTTAATAAGGTCTAATTATATAATGGAGCTCTATTGATCTTAAAGCAAATTAAGACCTTATATTTGCATAACTCACTATTGAAGTTAGAAACTTGAAATGAACAATGCGTGCATACTCGTATGTTAAGCTACTTAATTTTATTTATTATCTAACTAGGAGACTCATAGTAGTTTTTATCATTTATGACTAAGATGATTGTAATTTCAATCTTCAGTTAAAATATGCAATGTTTTTTTTTTACTATTAAAATTATAACAAAGCAAAGAAAAAAACTGCAACATGTACATTTGTTTAGGAGTGACGTCAGCTGCCTTGTAAGGAGTGAGGCATATCTCAGCTGCCTTATAAGGAGTGAGGCATACCTCAGCTGCCTTATAAGGAGTGAGGCATACCTCAGCTGCCTTATAAGGAGTGAGGCGTGGGATACCTCTGCTCACTTGTTAGTCGACCGGAATGTGACCCACAAGGTGGTGAGGAAACCATGCCAGCTGTATATAAGATGTTTGGGTTTGGACAGTAGGTTGAATAATTTACCGTCACTATATGCATGCAGTGTGCATCAAATTAAAAAAAATTCTAGCTGCACCTCGTTTTATGATATCTGTTTCGCAAGCCATGCCATGCTAGTATTATGATATTCCTAGGAGAGAAAGGCTCATGACAACACTCTAACACAGCTACACATAAACCATAAATGCACAACAGCACAAGGATCGTTTCCACATCAATGTAAATTAATTTGGCTGGAAAAACGGATATACATGTATGATCAGCACACATAGCACAGCGCATAAAATTTCGCACATAAACAGACAACCTTTTTTTTTTTTAAAATCACTGATCGTGGCAGAAGTATTTTTTATGTCGCTTTGAATGGAGATACAGGAAGTCAAGGAGCGATGCGGAGTGTGTGGTGGTTTATTGGTGGGCACGGAGTTTGCTACACTTTTTTTCAAATTGGCACTCATGCACCACTAATTGCTTAGTGCCATCAACATCCTGTTTTTTATCTTAGCATGTATCGTTGAATCATCCATGATGTAGTACGCAGCTCGGGAGTAGCGGGTATTGTCAGTTGTTCATGTTTCCGCGAATATGACAAATTCATCGCATTCAAAGCGCAGGGGCACGCGCACGTGGCTACTGACAAGCGCGATTGATTTGTCTTAGCTTATTCGCGGAAACAACTGTTATTTGCAATACTTGTTACTTCCTAGCTGCATACACATCATGCATAATTCAACGTTACAATAATATGCTGAGATATATCTGTAGACCTATACCTAATGAAAAAATATATATATATATGTATCGCATTGTGAATTTGCAGGATGGGTACGAACCAGGCTGTCCTTTGCCACTTTTTGAGGGCTACCAATCTATGCCTTTGAGGATCCCGAACCAAGTGGAGATTTGGCGATGGAGCTGGGCATTTACATATATTGGTGTGTGTGCGTACCTGCAAAAATGTGTCAGTGTATGCACTTAGTCCTTCAGTAATCCATTTTTTATATGCGTTGTTTCGCTTTTTATTATGAATGCATGATTTCCTAGAAACCTACATAGCCCACTCGCTACGCCACTGGATGGTATACGTTAAGTTCAAACTCGAAATATACGTACATTCGCCTTGTAGTTAACTAACTATGTGCATGAGTCATAGACCAAAGTAAAGTACACTACACGCAGCATATATAGGATAAGCGAAGGGAATATGCAGCAAAATTAAGCAAAGCGCTTATAGCTTGTTGTGGCTTGAGGCCCAAGGCCACCGAGTAAAAGATCCTATCTAGAGCCATGTTCAACTTCACATTTTCATGGCTGTGGACCTGTATGGTGGCTTTTTTGTTCGAGGGCACGCAAGGATTAAAATTCGCTACATCAAAATGCCCGTTCGAACAGACTCCCCCCAAAAGCCATCTGCTGCAATATATCATTATAATAATCATTATCCAATCGTGCACCAACTTGGATACTCCATAGCCGGATAATGATAAAACCCTTTCCTCAGGCCCGTAGGCTGATCGGGAGACGGGGGGGTTCGGGAAAGCAATAAGGTGGAACTGATTAAGAACGGGGGTGGGAGCAGGAGGGGGCGTAGCCCCCTCTCGCCCAGCTAGGGGGTATGGGGGAGCGCTATAAGCTCCCCCATCGGGGTCTGGGGCGGAGCCCCAGCCGCTTTGCAACTTTTGCAATTTTTCATCCACAAAACATAGCATAATTGCATAGAAACATTCCCGTTCAATAATGAAGTACATGTAGGTCTGGCTTGCGAGTTGCGAGTCTAAAGGCTGGCATACACGGGGCAACTTCCGGGCGATTTGTCGTATGCAACTCAAATGACTATACATGTAACAGTATATGCTAGTTGGGCGTAGCCCGACCTTCGCGTATCCGCCAATACGCGAAGGTCGGGCTACGCCCAACTAACAGTATGCATGGGTAAAAGTTCCGCAATTCTTGATCGTATGCGGAACTTTTACCCATAGTTGCACGGAACCCGTAATTTAATTCACGGACCCTCCCCCTGTTCCGCCGCTGCTGTTTGTTGTGGGCGGGACGTGGGCGCCCCATTTTAGAATGGATGTCCCGCGGTTGCTAAGCCTGCATGTATTGTTATCTCGTTCTCGCGGGCTATAGCTATACATGTATAGAAGTTATGAATAAATTATTTTGATGGCAAGCGGAACTAGTTCTGACGAGCGGGGGGGGTCGACCGAACCCACCGACCCCCCCCAGCCTACGGGCCTGTTCCTGTCCCGTCTACTATTTCGTAACAGCACTCGCCTCGTTGCTGCATGAGCAACACACCCCCCCCCCCCCCCCCCCCCCCACCTACCCAGTGGCGAGGTGGCCGGGGGGGCAGGGGGGGCAGTTGCCCCCCCCAGCTGGCCTTAAAAAGGGGGCGCCAAAATGAAGATAGGGGCGCACCAGCCGCCATGCAAGCAAATTACACGAAATGTGTTTAATTATGATGCTGATATATGTAGTATAGAGTCATAATGCTGGGGACGAGTCCATCAATAGCGAACGTCGGCGATCGGAGGAAAGAAGGCGGGATTTCATCCCACGTGATATATATTTATAGCATTTGTTACGTAATAGTACGGTTACGTACGTCTAAGTACATTGCTCTATACATGTAGTTGTAAATAGTTCCGATCAAAACTTCGGCTTGACTGCATGAGATCTAGAATCGGCTACGTGTTAATTGCTACCAGTTTTTGTTGTTATCGGGCTGCTCGAACAGAGGGCACTATTTATTGGCGTTGATTGCCTTAGTTCTGTGGAAAAATTAGAACGCGCACCACACAAATTTTCGCGCGCTTCGCGCGCACCCTTCCCTGTCGTCGACACGTCAATTATCCATGTAGAACCCACCCCCTCCTCGCCAAAATCCTGCATCCGCCCCTGTAACGAGATAAGAAATTCTGACAGAAAGGCAGCAAGTGTATTTGTGTTTGTGTGCGTGGGGGAGGGGGGGGGGGGCGGGGGGCGGCAGTCTGTGTATTTGCCCCTCCAGTGACAGACAAGCCACCTCGCCACTGCACCTACCCCCCCTGAAACATGAGATTTGCAGAGACACAAGCAAGGCTCAAGTCATCACAAGGCTGCAAAGACGCTAATGTCACCTGCCTGCCACAACACCAATACCAATCTTCTTTTTTTTTTCTTTCCATGTGCGCGGCTGTGAATAACTAACTGCGTAAGTAGTTAATAATCTGATGTTAATTGTGCACGTGATTATCTTATCCCTTTGGCATATATGATGTGTCCCAGATATTTCACTGACTTTGTACTGAACTCACACTTAATTTCATTGAGGGTAACTGTCATCCAAAAATTGATCCGGGCGAAAACTGTACCGCCCGGTACAATTTTGGTTGCGAAAAGTGTACCGGCCTTGCCAAAAGTGTACCGGGTAGTGAGAAAGGACTGTTAGCTATAAAGGATGTCGGATTAAGTGTTCTGCTAGTTAAATGAGGTGTTGTACACCGTTTGCTGAAATAAAAACTGAATCATTTGAACCTGCAGTTGCATGTATATGGTTGGCAATTCTAACACTATATTTAGTGCACTTCACTGAGCATAACACATTATCTTACTTTCAATCTCCATTTCTGTACATTATGTCAGATTTATGCTTTGTCAACCAATTTTCTTACATGCCTATTGTAGTAGGGCCTACCTAGCCGCTGACCAATGACAACTGACAAGTTTATTGGCACACACAATAATCACTGCAGCAGCAACAAGCACATATAACACAACGGATACAAGGTCCATACACACACATACCATCTGCCGTTCTAATGCCGGGTATCTCCAGTCTCGACTGACTCTTCCTTAAATGGTAGATCTTAAGTATTACCCAAACTCGTCACTGCGCATGCTCCATGGCCAGTTGCATGTTCTATTATTAACCAGTTACTACACCTTTACATGTATATAAGATATAAGATGAAATTGTCAAAGCTGGTCCAAATACTATCTCCTACTTGCCAGTATGTGACAGTGGCAAAAAAATTCTTGGCATAACATTTGTAAGAACACTGCAAATAAGTTGGCTGCTATGGTAAACCAAATTTTGGTTTACCGTTTCCACTACACAGTGTAAACCAAACGAGGGTTTTGGTTGAAACCAAATGGTTTTGGTTGAAACCAAATGGTTTTGGTTAAACGTTAAGACAGTATTCGTGGTCTTTTACATAAACCACAGCTTTAAGTTTTTCGAGCAAACCATAATTCTTGGTTTGAAGAATAAACCAAATGAGGTTAGAAAAAAAAAAGAAAAAAAAATTGCAAGTAGGATTGGAGCTCCATATCCCCTACTCTTGACACGCTCCATATCCCCTACTCTTGACACTATCCACTTTACAAACAAGCTAACTTACATTACTCACATTCTTCAACTTCTTGAATTCAGCCTTTTCCACCAGCCTGCCACAACAGAAAAAAAAAAAGAAGGAATTCTAGGCTTTTAGAGCTTTGGCATTTGTAATAACTGGGTACCAAGATGAACATCAAGGACTCAGAACAGTGCCAACAACTTACATACAACACAATGCTGGGATTTTATCATGCTACCATAATGCTCATGAAACAATGGATGAATATCTAGCAAGAACAGACACGCACAGCTCATCTGTCTGGGTACAGTCCAATACAAGAGCTAGGCTGCAGTTTTTCACCACATCACTGTGTAGACAGCGGTATTGTAGGTGCAATACATTCCAATGAAAGTACTTATTTGCATGATCAACATATCCAACCACTATGAACCTGTTAGGCGAATTTAATAGTATAAACTCAATGTATGTGTACGTGTGGTGTATGAATCACTTTTTTTTGGCTGATTTTGATAACAGATATTGTTAATTTTATCTGATAAAAATTATATCTACACCAAAAATAACACACTGTTAAGCGTTAAATTATATTTAATTCATACCAAATGTAGAAAGTGTCATCAGTTTGAACTGTTCCAGTATGGATGTGGTGAAGTTATGTAATGACCAATTGTATATGCATGGACAAATGCAATAACGAATCAGTTGCACCCAAATGCAGCAGATATGCTTATCTCCGTTAAAAAGCCGATTTTCATTTTCAAAATGATATATAGCATGCACCAATATATGCAATTGGGCTGGGACATCAACTATAGCTCTTCACCAGATTTAATCAACTAACTTCTACCATAGCTGGTAAAAGCTAACGTCTTTTCTCATTACCCGGTACACTTTTCACAACCTAAATTGTACTGGGTAGTGAAAAAGACTTGCACTACCAAACTTGACCCATTTTTTCAATAGCCAGGAGTCCTAACAAGTTATTCCATAACCCTTTCACCATGAATATTTGTTGTGCCTCCTGTCTGCTTTAAATTGGAGAGTTCCCTTGAATTCTCCGATCACTGGCACTGTCTCTATGGCTTCAACCATGCATGTTAGCAGTAGCCGTATTTACCCTCAAGGCAATGGGGAAGCAGAGAGGGCTGCTCATCTGAGTGTCCAGGTGGAAATGGGTAACAATCTAACCAATCACCGCCACACCCATCCAGCTGACCTTTTGGTTCCAAACTGGGTCTTGGGCAAGCCAGCAGCTTTTGATCTGTATGTCACATCAACGCTTACTCCTACAACTCTTTTGGAAGCATGTGGGACAACAGGAGTAGCTGCACTGACCACTGAGCTGAGAAAGCACTCCTCTAATGACACCAAATGTAAGGAACTGGATTGGGTCTGTGTACCGTTAGTAGAAGGAGGCTTTGGATTCTATCTCCCAGCTTGCTTCTTGACTAGCCACTTGCTTGTCCAAGGCAAAGTCAGTGGTTCTTGCCGAACTCTATGGGCGGCTCAACTTTCACGTGGTACGACTGAGCTAATGCAATTGCCATCCTTTCCCGTAGCATCGGTCAAAGTGATGTAGGGTAGGTATAGTTAGTATTTTGTGTACATTGTGAGTAGTCTAGTTGTATGTGTCTATATATCAGTGTATTTGTGTATGTCCATTTATCTTGTAATAATAATAATAATGACACAGCGCTAATACTGAAAAGTCTGAAAAAATTAATCATATAAATATAACATTATGAATACACAAGTAAATCTATGACTAAACGCATCATTGGTGAGCTCAAGGCTAATTGCTCTTGATATGATTACTCTGGTAGGATTCGACAGCAATTGGTTCACAAGCCCACCCCAAATCCGAACTTCTGGTCATTGGAAGCCTGCCCTGAGCTCCTGCACCAGCTGTCACACCCATCATTGCCACTTCCGGTAAAATGTTTGCTTTAAGTGATGAAGCTACAGACAGGTCCAGAGCAGCAGGCTTTCCATACCCCGCAGTCAAAAACTAAAATCAAATGTCAGCTGGCCGAGAATGGGGCTACCAATCATCGCGCGGAGTTCAGATGAAGCCTCGACTTGGATGAGAAGGTTGGAAATACTTCACCAATACATGTTGTGAAATTTATTATGCCTCAGAACAACATCACCTCCATGTCTGCATGTTGCAGCATGATGGCCAGTGGGTCAAGAACACTGATTCATTGGCAGAGAGCACCACTTTCGATCCGGTTGGTCTGGGCACTGAGACTTACATGCATGCATGCATGTAAGCTTACATTTAATTATACAATAATACCGAGCTTTTAAAAAAAAAAGTATGAAATAATCCAGCACTCGTTGGGACTCCAGAAGGAAAAGTTGAAAATGGCACGGTTAGTGTACAGCCACGTTCGTCACGGCCGATATTTCCTTCGGGGGATGACGCAGCGTCGCTTCGTGAGTAATGACCAGGCTCCGGGCCTCAAACCATTTTCTGACATACCAGGTAAGCTGCTAGAGCTCTAATTGGAAGGCGATTAGAACCTCCCTCGCATACGTTTCTTCGATAGGACCCAAAGGTCTGCCATTAGTTGGGTCGACGTTCGATTTGATAAGTAATTTATCAAAGGCTGGAGACGAGGGATACTTCCACCAACTGCTGCTTAAGTATGGCCCTATTGTCAAGGTTATGGCCATGGGTGAGTTTGCCGTATATAACAGTGTACATGTAGACGCAACACCAATTTAATATCTCTTGTATCCATGGACATATGCACCCTGTGGCGCGAAACGATGTAATAAATTAGATATAGGTGCGTGCAGCTCAGCAGGTGTCACATTTAAAGAATTCGTGTACACAGCCCGCAAACTATGCTGACGTGACCTACCGTTCCCGTAATGAATGTAGTTGAGGGTCCAAACAACATAGCGTAATGATTTCCTAGGAAGAAATTTAATTCACGAGTAACCGCACCTACTAGAGGTACGAAGTGTATTTGGAATTGAGCGCAGGGACGGATCCGGGAAGTTGGGGGGGGGGGGGGGGGGGGGGGGGGCAGGAGGGAGGGGGAGGGGGGGCCAGGGAGGGCACGGGAGGGGGGTGTGTCCCCTCCCGTAACAGTTAGGGGGGTCTGGGGGAGCGCTGCAGGCCCCCCCTACCCGGGAGTGGGGAGAAGCCCCCGCCGCTTTTTTACTTGTGCGTTTATTCGGATTAATTATATAGAAGGCTACGTGGATATTGATAGCGAATAGAAAACTCTTACTTCCTACTGCTCAGCAATTATTGTGACCGTATGTAGGTACTTTAATAAATTTTTGAAAATGAATAAAACTAGAACTTTTATGCATAGCCTAAAAGAGCAAATTGAATGCATCAAAAATATGCTTTTGCCACGGAAAACAGATTACTATTTCAAAAGTTATAACGTTTCAAACATTACGTCGCTGGTGACTAACAATGTACGCGATGTGAATGGACCGCGATATAAAAAACTGTGACCGCTTGACTTCTCCATGCAACTACTGTAAAAGAATTCAAGATAATGATGCCATATTTGCATAAAATACAACATAGGTACTCTTTATAAGGTTCACAGAGTCAAATACACATTACATCTAAATTTACGTGTCTCTTTATATAATCTAGCTGCCAATACGGCAATAGCCCGTATAGCGATATCATAATGTTCTCCCCTATTTATTCACATTCATCATTCTTCCAATGTGTAATAATTACTTTAGGAACTTGAGACTTCTTTGATTGATTTACACATATTATATGTCCATTGTATAGCACATTTTGATGATCCACATACCATAGGTGTTCAATATACAGACCATAAATAACTGATCACGCCCATAGCCATTGAGACATCAGGAGAGAGCTTGACCATCACCTTAGGCAGGCATCAGGAGAGTGCAATGTAGGCTCTTACTTGCTACAAAGGCAATCAGTTGCAGTACAATGTGGAAATGCTGCTTCTGTTATGGATTCTGTATCGTTTTATTAGTATAGTAACTTATTGTGCATTGTTTATGCTTACCTTCATTATTTTATTATTACAAATAACTGACACGTTGGATAAATCGCTTCAAAAATATTACATTAATTTTTTTTTCATTATGAGATATTAGGAAACTCATTTGATAATTCCACTTCCTTTTCTGCCACACATTGCAACTTCTTTTCTATCTTCCTCCTTGAACTGTTCTCCTTCTTTTGAATCTTATCTTTAAGTTGCTGATCTTGCAATATAGAAATGTTGTGTTCATGTTGTTTACTAACTAACTTTACTCTCTAAGCTTGTCAGATGCAAAATTTAACCGGGCTATATTTTCTTGCTTGTTCTGAGAGTGTGCACACAACCACTGCATTGTTCCATACATCTTACATTTCCATCATTTAACATTAGATGCTTTTCTATAAAGGTAATTAGCCAGGCCAAGGGTGCATTGTGATCAGCAAACATACTTGGTGAACAATGGATGGTGATAGATGAGCTAAAGTACCTTCAAGGTAGCCATGCAACTGAGTCTACTATACATGTATACTTCAAGTAGCTAGTGTACTACAATATCTATTATCTTATCTTGTTCTGTTGTAGCATGCAGAATTTTGTAGTTCAAGGTTCAGGGAGAGCACCTGCCATTTGATCCAAAGCTACTTCAATAACTGGGCATATGCTGGTTATGGGTAGATGTATTTCTCAATGCTACTGCATAGCTAGGATACACTAACATGAAAATATTGTCTTGAAAAATACGCTGTGTGGGCACCATCATATTTTTATGATTGAGCTGTTTTTAATGATATGGCGGTCCATGCTGTACAATACTTTCCATAACTAATGCGTGCCTTGACGAATTCGGTGCGTATTAAATAGAACTATCACACAACTCTTTGACACATAAACAAAACAGATAGTCTATGCGTTGAAAATACAAAAAATAAGTTTAATTCCCAGGGCTCTAACACAGAAATACCAGGTTAAGCATTATTATGTCAAGCTCTAAGCAATCCAACAGTAAACACCAGTGCCGATAAATGGACCCTTGGGCACCATCCAAAGCTCATGAAATTTTATCCTGATATAGGCTAGGACCTAATAAACATGGAAAACGCTTCCTCAAGTGAGTGCTTTAAGAATCTAGGGAATGGCTAATCGCGACCGATTACTATGGAAATCAACGAGGCACACAAAATAGCGCCGTATGCTGGCTTACATTTAGATACCAAGAGTGTATCGGGCAACCCCTTTTGTTCTGTATTCTAGCAATAAAGTCCTAAATACCTTGCAAGCAACTTTACAAAGCGCGCGTCTTCTTAGGCACTCGTAGAGAAATCCTAAATACGGTCACAATTTTCGACGAAATTTAGATCACCAGTTTCCGCCTACGCAAACGCAATTTATTAAAGTACCTACCGTATGCTGGTCTAAACGACACACACGTTTTAGGTACATTGTCTACTTGATTTAGCTCTACCTATTTCCTGAGGAAATTTTCTTTAGACCGCTTACTTCCTGCTCGCACCATTCGATCGTAATACTAATTAAACACGCTTTGGCTTATTTAACTGGTCGGGCCGGGGATGGGGGGATCTTTAAAGACCCCCCAACGCCCCCCAGGAATCACCGGATTGTACGCGTGATTAACTTTTTAACAGAATGTCCTAGCTTACTTTGGTACATTCGTAAGCGGAGTGTGGAACTCCGCACAATCCTGTTGTGGAGCGTGTGACTACGGGTGTGTAAATTGCAGCTTAAACCGGCAAATACCAATCACATTTACCGATATATGTGATTTGCTATTTGCCACATTCCACCAGTAGATGGGGGTGAAGGAGGCATTTTCTATTTCTCTGATGCGTTGCTCGTACGCTCCTTGTGGTAGCACGCAATAGGTGTGGAAGTGTTGTTGGATGGGGAAGAGGGTTTAGGACTCTAACATCAAAAAAGGTTTTCTTTTTTTTTAATGGCCACCCTAGAAAACATCTGCTGCAATGTTGGATCTTGCTCCAATGTCAGTGATGGCAGGGGCAAGGTTGAAGGTTTCTCAGTGACTGGGGTTGTAGGTTGGTTCGATTGGTACATTGTGTTAAACTTCAGACAATAAATTTGCTGTAAGATTGTGGATTTCATTATGACATAGTGTTGGATAGCCTCCAAATGGACATGAGAGAGCATGTTCTACTTTAAATGATTTCCCACATATGCAGTGTGTAAGTGTGTTAGAGGACCCCCCTACACCCATTGCTGTGAGGGATGGGATTAGGTTTGTCTTCAATGGATGAGAAAAGTGTGCTTATGTTTGGAGCAGTCCTGGATCGGTGAACCACACTGTCAGAGAAGGCTGAATAAGTCGCACGTGGTTGAGTGTTTGAGATTTAGCGTAAGGCCTTCAGTTGAATACACCACTTTTCAACCTTCTTTTGAATAAATTGCAAGAGGTGCTCCAAGATGTGGTCTAGCTGCCCCCACTTTTTTGTGCCTTGCAGAAGTGAGGCATATGTCTTTAACTACCAACCATGTTTTTGCAAGCATTTGCATAATAGCCATAGGTGGGTCCAAGGGTAGTGTTTTTTTCCCCCCCCCCCCCACCATTCTCTTAATTAAGTTGCATATGGTTCCTGTAGCTGAGGCATCCCCTGTGTACCGTACTGGAGGAAGTCTTCAGTAGTCTGCTGAATGAGTGGCAGGATGCCTAGGGCATAAAGTAAGCAGGCTCCTTGTGTTGTTGCTTCCCTTGAAAAGATGGTGGTATCTTCAACAAACAATTCAGTCGCTGCATGATAGGTGTTAATTAGAATAGCAGCTAAAGGAGGGCATGGACTTTGAATGTTATGAAGAGCTACTTCACGATTCAAAGAGTTGAAGGCATTGTTGGCATCAAGCGGCAATACGGCTTCACATTGTGCTGAGTGGAAGGAGTCATGGATGGCATGCATTGCAGCTTTTGTTCCTGATATTTGACCTGCACATAGTTGAATTGAGCCAGCTGCTTCCTGGATATCAACTCTCAGAATGGAATGCACAGCTTTTGATGTGATACGTCTGGCAACTTCACGTACTCCAATCGGATGGACTCCTGTTTTATTTATTTATCAAGAGCAATAAGGCGACAAGCCAGAAGAGGAGTAAGACCACTGGGCCTAGGATCAACAAGGGTGATACACAGTCTTATGGCAAGGGCCTTCAAGGGATTTGAATTGGAATGAGGTCCATAGTTGCTGCCAACATTTGGCATCAATCCCAGAGGGTCCAGCAGCGAGTCTTCAGTTAGCAACACAGCACTTTTAAAGTGGAGGCATCGATGCTGTCAAAGATAACTGGATGAATACAATCTAAGTTACTGACATTGATGATTGCATCTGGTGTTGCAGATTGGCTTGGAGGATGCTTGCAGATGAGGACAGCTAGTACTGTGGTGGGCTGTGAGTTCTCAGATGGGATTTGTGTGGTAAGAGGGAGAAAAGCACCCCTACAATCATCAGTGAGGAGTCACATGGCCACCTTGCAAACATTATTTTGGGAAAGGAGCGTCTGATGTCCTCAATAGCATAAGCTATTTGGAACTGGCAAGCATTGTTGGCACATAAAGCCATTCTTGAATCTAGCTCGCAGAAGAAAAAAAGGAGAATGTACAAGACGGCAGTAGAAAACAGAAAAGGCACCTTCACCCCAATTGTCCTTTCTGTGGGCAGGCTGCTGCATAGAGAGGCTAGCCACTTTGTAAAGTACATGGCCATTTGTGATATATTAGGTGTTACATGTACCCATTGTCTACAGTAGCAACTGAGTTCTGTACATTGCTAGTATGTGTAACTTGCTAGGAACTGGTTTAGGTTGTCAAACCGGTTTGGTTTGTAGTCAGACAGGTTTGCCTAGTTGCTATAAATAGGTTATGCTGTACCAGTGATCTCTCTCTCTCCACACCTATGCTCTGTTGGCAAAGGGTACTCAGTTACCAGCATTTATGTCAGATTACAGATTGCTGTTGCTTGGGATAGTTCAAGCAGTGAGCCTCTGTCCTAGAGGATCTCGCATCAAATGGAGAAGTGGGCTGGGGTTTGATGAAGGTGCTCATCTGGCCTCATTTATGGAGTAAATTTATTTGTCTAGATTTTATTAGATTTCTTTTTTTAAAAGAACAATAGTATTAATCCTGTGTGTATTTTGTGAGTTGTGAATTTTTAATACATATAATATAAGGATAGCTAAATTTAGATGTGTTTTATTTTATGCAATTATGGCATCACTATCTTGAATACTTTTACAGTACATGTGTAGTTACATAGATTAGTCAAGCGGTCACAGTTTTGCATAGCGTGATCCATTCACAGGTTGGAGGTACATGGCATGTTTATAGGTAGTTCAAATGCTAGAATCTAGGCTGGAAGTCCATACATGTACCTATGTATAATTATTTTTTGAAGTGCTTTTTCTGGTGCCTTTTGTGTTCCCAAGTGACCTGCCAATGGTCAGTGAACCATGTGTTACCTATGATTATACATGTACTTAAAATGATACCTTGATACCTCATGCAATTGAGAGCTGTGGAACCTATCTTTACTAGTCTTCCAATGGTATCAGGAAACGTTCTAACCAGAATTTATTTCATTTATGATCGTGTGTGGTATGTACACATCCTGCCTGCAACATCACCTTTTATGAACGTGTACATGTGTATTCATGGATATCCACTGCATCTATAGATACGTTTAGAATGGTTTGTGTTCCTGCACTATAGGGACACCCACAGTTGTGGTAGGCACTCCAGAGGGTGCTGCTAAGATGTTTAGGGCTGAAGGAAAGTACCCAACTCGTGGCAATTTTGAGGAAAATATGGATTGGATTTACAAGAACAATAATTTCAGTTCAAGTATGATATTTGCGTAAGTTTATAGTTGTTCAACTACATCAGATGAACATGCATAAAACAGTTATGCGCAGATATATATAAGAGCTTGGCTGTCTGTCACATGATTTGTAAGCATTAGTATTCCACATAAAGAATATGCTACTTGCATTATAATACTGTTGTACACATTGTTAAATTACTTAATATAAAAGGGTTCGTTCAGTATGGATATTTCCTTCTTTTGTACTCCAGTGCAATGTGAAAAAGATGAATGGCGTTTTTCCAAGTGTATAGGAAAGCCATGCAGGACAGAAGATAGTAGTAGGGTAGAGGTGTAGTTGACCTTTCCAGTTAGCTCATTTCAGTTCACTAGGTTCATGAAGGTGTGGCTAAAAAATATAACTTCTTCCCATCAATACACATGGCATAGTACAGCTGAGTTACAATCTTAAAGCAAGCACATGCCACCCACCACACCTTAAACCTTTGTTGAGATCTCCATACTGAACTGCACTTAACCAATGAACGCCTTGTGATTCACATCACTGGTAGTAGGTAGCTGTATGACATACCTGATTTTATTGCCAGTAACCTTGGCTTCATGCAAAAACATTGTTAGGCTTAAGGCATTTTAAGTACATGTATATGTACATGGTTTATTCAAGTTAGAATTTGCAACTCCGGCCGGTGCGCCTGTTTGGTCATCCAGTTTGAAGAAAGATATTTTAGTGGTTGAAAATGCCCAAAGATATTTAACCCACCAGGAATGCAAATGTGCTGGACTTATTAGCAGAGGCTTGCAGTTCTTGAACTTGAATCTCTTTTTCATCATCGATAAGTGTATAATTTACATCTACTTTTTCAGATCTACTAGTCAGGCAGTTTAAATGTAGCACAACCAGAAGCTTATAGGAAAAAAATAAAATAAATTTTTTATTTACATTTGCTGCTCCACATCTAATTCCCTTCCAAATTCTAATTTCAAAACTAAAACCTAACAGCTGTCAATCAGAGTCACTTCCATTTTCACAGTTTGGGCAAAGAATGGAAGCACATCAGGTCATCTACATCCAAGCAGATTGTCCCGCGGCGTGTGGCCAACTATGCCCCAGGACTGTGTGAGATTGGAGACAGCTTTGTGAAGTACATCAGACACAAGAGAGGCCCTGATGGTTACATGGAAGATGTCAACAGCGCACTTGTCAAGTGGGCATTCCAAGGTTTGATGCAATCTGTGCATCACTTGGCATGGTGTGATGAGTACATAGTTGTTGGCCTATTCGCCGACCTATCAAATTATATATAATAAATATTATTGAGGTCTTGTGCTAGCTCCATGCAAATCCCACCATAACCTTCGGCTGGAGTACGTAATCAAATAGCTTCAGATTTGGTTTGTAGGTATAGAGGTCCCTTACCTATTGGATTGTTCTATTCGTTAATCTATATATCATCTGTTATGGAGCTACAGTTGAACAAATTATGTGTAGTGTAGGTTTTCCCGCTTGATTCGCGCCAATGTAATAATCACCACCTCCCCATGCACTAGCTGGTATGATCGGGATGCAAATCATTGGCGCAAATTGAGCACGTAGCATGTTCAACTGTATCTTCGTAACGGATGAGTAAAAATTAACGAACAGAACAATCCAATAGGTAAGGGACCTCTCTACTTGCAAACCCAATTTGAAGCGATTGGATTACATTGTACTCCTGCTTAAAGTTATAGCAGGTTTGAATCTCGTGGGGTATCAGAGGTTGCAATACCATAGTAATATGGCATAGTATGAAGTGTTGAAAATAGGACGTTGATAGCTATAATTATTATTATGACTTTAGATTATGCTGACTGTGTGATATAATTTGATAGAATGTACAATATAGCTGCAAATCACAAGATGTAAATTTCTGTTAACACGGAAACACTTCAGTAGGAAATTGGTAAATGCATGTGGCCAATCAGTGAACATCTAACTACCAAAGTTTACAACCTCTAATCTTACAGGGATAGGCTACATGGTGTACGGAGAGAAATTGGACACTTTTGATGAATCCAGAAAGGATCTACTAAAATTTCAAAATGCAGCTATGGAATTTATAGGACTCTTCGCACGCATTGGTACTTTGCCACCTTTGTATAAATATTTTCCGATCAAAACCTATCGACGTTACGTTGAAGCAGTTACTCGTGTGCAAGAATATGGTATGTTCTTGGCTATGTCATGTTTATGTATTTACTGTGTGGCAATGTTCAGTAGCTTCCTTGGTTGATCGCTATGTGTCTTTCCGTATTTGGTCTGCAATACAGGATCATCTATTCTGAAAGAGAAGTATGACAAGATGGTCGATGCTATTAACTCGGGAGTTGTTGATGAGACCAAAGCCACATGTAAGAAATTAAGCGTTAATATCATTAGCATAATATGCATTGTCATTTGGAATCTCAGCAATGATGGAACAATGGCTGATTGAAGGAAACCTCTCCCAAAAGGAAGCCTTGATGCTGACCTGTGACCTCTTGGCTGCTGGGGTTGACACGGTACAACACAATGAGTACACAGTGTAGCGCCATGTAACCATGGATGCCTAGAGTAGATTAAAAAACTGGACCTTTCATCAGCCTCAACTTCACTGCTTGCAACATCATCATTCATTAAGAATCATTCATGTGTGCAAGTTTTCAGCTGTCCAATGCTAAGGGGAGTCTGGGGGCTAATACATAGAGATGTAGAAAGGGTGCCCTTAGGAGCATTCCATTATTAATAAGCCAGGTAATGTGTAGGAATGCTTTATTATTATCAATTTTGGGTACTGCTATCATGAGTTTACTGTTTCATCTCCAGCAAGCATGTTAGCAGCGTTATCATGCCTAGCTCATGTTTGGCACAACTATTATCACTCACTGACAGAGTTCCAACACTGCCACATTCCTGCTGCATGAGGTAGCCAAGCAACCAGAGCTCCAGGAAAAGCTGTACCAGGAGGTATCCTCTGTGCTAGGAGACAGAAACTCTCCCTCTTTTGATGACCTTCAGAAGATGACACTTGTCAGGAGCTGCATCAAGGAAATATTGAGGTGATTACAGAGAGCACTAAACATCAATAAACTTGATAGTTTGTATCATGTTGTAGGCTCCAACCAGTGGTGCAAGCAACAGTGAGATTGACTGATGATGAAATTGAAATCTGTGGCTACCAGATACCTGCTAAGGTTAGTACATGTAGCAATTCATGTGCATGACAAAGTGATGCCATAATTATAATTAGTACGGCATATCAGACCATCGTCATGTACAACACATACACTGCAAGCCGAGATCCTAAATATGTGGAAGACCCCGCCTCTTTTAAACCAGAACGCTGGACTAAGGGCTCCACTGAAGAATTGGATGGCTTTATCTCCCTTTCATTTGGATTTGGCCCACGCAGTTGCTATGGTGATGACTTTTGTTGTATGAATTACCACATCTTACATAATTTTTATTTTGTTTTTAAAATGTTTTAGGACGTCGGCTAGCAGAACTGGAGTTATATATACTTCTTTGTATGGTCAGTGTTAATAACATGCATGGGCTTTTTCTTCATCTGTATTAACTTGATTCACAGCTATCGAAGAGCCTCAGACTTTCTAGCCAACAACAGTCACTGAAGATGGTACAGTCTACTGTAGTGAGGGCTGATGAACTGGTGAGAATTAAATTCATTGACAGGAAGTAACTCATGTAGTGTTGACAAGAACTTAAATACATTATTTTTATGGTTATAGAACAATATTGTATCATTTGAATTAAATTTCTGTTTTATGTTACAAGTAGCAAGCACATGTATACCAGGGCCAGTAAATGAAAAAATGCAATGCTTTTGATTCCTGAACAGGATTAGCAATGTAAATGAATTGATTTATATACCAATCGTAATATTAAATTGATGAATAGTGAACTGTAGGATAATCTCATTAAAATTAATTATTAGCTTTCTAGCAGACAAAACTAAACTTTAAAGCTCTATAGATCTTAAAAGCAAATTAAGACCTTAAATTTGCATAACTCACTATTGAAGTTAGAAACTTGAAATCAACAATGTGTGCTAAGCTACTTGTAACTAATTATTTATTATCTAACTAGGAGACTCGTAATAGGTTTTTTCATTTGTGACTGGTTTGTTAGTATTCCTATGTGCAATGTCATTGATTATAATGTAAACAAGTTTCAATCTTCAGTTAAAACGTTTTTTTTTACTCTTAAAATTATAGCAAAGCAAAGAAAAAAACTGCAACATGTACATTTGTTTTTATGAATGCAATGCACCAGATACTTCATACATTATAAGGATGCATGCTGCCTTCCTTATAAGGAGTGAGGCATACCTTGTAAGAAGTGAGGCATACCTCATCTGCCTTGTATGGCCTTATAAGGAGTGAGGCATATCTCATCTGCCTTGTACGGCCTTATAAGGAGTGAGGCATACCTCAGCTGTCTTATAAGGAGTGAGGCATTGGATACCTTCGGGCCGCTCGCTTAATTGTTAGTCAACCTGAATGTGACCCACAAGGTGGTGAGGAAATCTTGCCGCCTGTGGCATAAGGCGTTTGCGTTTGGACAGTAGGTTGAATAATTTACCGTCACTATGTGCAGTGTGCATCAAATTCGAAAATATCTAGCCGCACCTAATTTTATGACATCTGTTTCGCAAGCCATGCCATACCACAGCTACACATACACCACAAATGCACAAGGATTGTTTGCAGCTCGTTTCCACATCAATGTAAATTAATTTGGCGGGAAAAGATGGATATAATGATCAGCATACGTAGCAAGGCACGTAAAATCTCGCACAGAAATAAACAACCTTATCACTGATCAGGGCAGGAGTTTTTTTTCTTATGTCGCTTTGAATGGAGATACAGAAAGTCAACGAGCGACGCAGAGTATGTGGTGGCTTATTGGTGGAGGCTAGCCTATTGAGACAACTGCGCGGAGTGTGCAGAGGATTTGTACACTTTTTCTTGTCAACGCAATTGGCACCCATGCGCCCTTCATATACTATAATTGCTATCAGTGGAAACAAGTGCCAATTCTGTTAACATGTATCGTTGAATCATGCATGATGTAGTACGAGTAGCGGGTATTGTAAGTACCTATCAGTTGTTCATGTTTCCGCAAATATGACAAATTAATCGCATTCAAAGCGCACGTGCAGCGCAGCTACTGACAAGCGCGATTAATTTGTCCTATTCGCGGAAACAACTGCATGGTACTTGCAATACCTGTTACTTCCTAGCTGCGTACACATCATGCGCTATTCAACGTTCAGTTCAGATATATCTATAGACCTACCTAATGCGAAAAAAAAAGTATTGAGAGGGTACGAGCCAGGCTGTCCAGGATCCCGAACCAAGTGGAGATTTGGCGATGGAACTGGGCTAACCAGAACTTACATTTACATATTAAGATGTGTGTGTGTGTGGCCCGGCCTGCAAATGTGTCAGTGTATGCACTTATTGTCTTATAGTCCTTCTCTTATCCATTTTTTTAAACGTATTGTTTCGTTGTTTATTACGAATGCATTATTTTCCTATAGAAACCTATATACATAGCCCTCTCGCTACGCCACTGCATGGAATCTGGATGGTATACATGCACAATAAAAGCATTCGCCGTGTTGTTAACTAAATATGAATCATAGACCAAAGTAAAGTACACTACACGCAGCATATATAGGATAAGCGAAGGGAATATGCAGCAAAATGAAGCAAATACTAATTTTTACGGAAACTTTTGATACTCGATCTCGGAGTTGATCGGCTCCCCGGTCGTAACCTTCTTCACTCTCTTCCTTCCGCCAGCAGCCCCGGCAGCACACACGCAGCAACATATGCAAGCTATGCACGACCCTATGCACAGCAGAAGCAGCCCCCCGCCCACTCCAGCGACAATGGCAATCAGCTGCTCCTTGGATATGGAGAGAGGCCACGGGTCGTAGAAGCACGTGCTGGGGCTGGAAAAGCCGCACGTAGCCCAGTTGAATTTTGCTGTGAGGGCTTCGTTGAGATTTGCGAAGCAGCAGCCGTACGAGTTGTAGGCGGTAGAACACTGTGAGCGCAACGAACTACTGCTGCACGTGAGCGAGTTGTCGCAAAATGTTAAAAACCCGAGACCGGCAAGCGACCCCGAAAGGGTGGTGCCGAGGGTACAACACAGCTGCCCGTTTCCGTCCGATGTCCCACACCAAGCCTTCAGCACAGTTTGCACATTGTCTGGTACGTTGCAGTTCTCCAAGTACGTGAGCAGCGGGTCCATGCACTTGCTGGAACACAGAGTTTGACAAGAACTCGTAAGAAACGTTTTGATATCAGTACCGGCAGTGTAGGTAGGACATTCGCTTGGATAGTCCGCTGGATTACACGAAGGAGACGAAGATGGGGGAATGAACGTCGGAAATGTTATTTGACTTGCCGTCAGTTGCAAAATCGCAAGGACAAATGATGCGAACGTCATAGCACTGCGTCCCATCCTTTACGATAGACAACTCACTGAAGGAGGTTAAAATAAATTATACCACGTGTGTTTCTTTCAGGTTACCTTAAAATCGAATTTGATCAATGGTACAGCCCGCAATGAATTTCAAATCAGATACGCTGAATAGACAACGGCGTAAGTTTTTTAATTGCGTCACTTCCGGAGTTCTTCCTGCGCGCGAGCACTAACACTGTACCAGTCTGTTGATAATTTTCGACCGACCAAGCCTCAGTCACAACAGTACTCTCACAGAGACAGACATCCTAGGTGCGTTTCGAGAGATCCGTAGTACGGCAGCGCTCCGAAGGTGGCTAATTTGCCACGGGATAAAAAATGCAATCGGTTAGCCGAAAGCAAAGCCTAATAGATAGGTCAGTATTGCCAAGACATTTATGTACTGTGCCGATATCAGCTGTGCTTGTCTCGTTCCCAGACCAATATGACGCAATGTTTATCGCAATTTGTACATTGTATAAACAAGCTCATACTTTGTGTAAGACTGGTGTTTCGAATGCTAAATCTTAGAATACGGGCGCTTATACGCAACGTTGCCCTTCTACTTCTTACAGTACATAGATACACCCTTGTTGTCCACCTTGCGAGTCATTTTACACATGACACATACATCACCGGCAGGACGAACTCCGGACGTGTTAGCAAATTGCATTCCTAACGCCGTTAAAGGAAGGGTCTATTATGTCACTCTTCTTGCGACTTTCAGCATTGTTTAAAAAAGCTCAATTGTGGATGTACATGTAGAAGGGCTTTCATTGACACAAGGTCAAGTGGCGCATGGTTGAACATAATTAAGCTTGGCAGCAAGGCGGCCTCTCAGATTATTCTCAGATCAGCCAATAGGCCTGGTTCCATTTTCCAGACAACAGAGAGGCCAAGCGCTTATAGCTTGTTGTGGCTTGAGAGACCACCGTGTAAAAGAGCCATGTTTGACTTCACGGATACGGCTACGTAGGCTTTAAATTTTTGTTCGAGGGCATGCACGTCAGTTTAGTAAGGATTAAAAATCGCTACATCAAAATGCCCGTCCGAATCGACTCTCCCCCCCCCCCCCCCCCACCCCCCCAAAAGAAGCCGTCTGCTGCAATATATACCATTTTATAACTAGTATGAGTATCAGTAGTATTAATTCGTTTTCATTTACTAACTATTTAATATTACAAATTATACAATAAGTAAAACACAAATTTCAATATTTAACTAGTAACTATGTAACTATGTATGAGTCAACCATCTAAGTAGAGGTATGAGACTTTAGCACGGGGACCTGCCCTTGCAAGAAATGCTCTGGCATTTGAGCGCACAAGGGAAAGGTTTAGTCTGGAATAAATGCTGTCCTGAGTGGTGGAAGTGGAGGAGTTAACCTGGACTGAAAGGCGGGAAGCAAGTTTCTTGAATGTGTTAGAGGCAAGTTGGCCCCAGGCCCCGAATGATTCAACAACAAGGGGTATGCAACTCCAGCCTAGTTCTTCACAAATCCCTGAATTTGCTTGTATCTTTCGCTGTTCTGTGGCAAAAGCTGCAGAGCCTGCTGTGTGTCCCGCTTCGGAAACTATGTCAGGTTTTAGCAGAGACGACACAGATAGGTCGAACGCAGCAGGTTAGCCATTGAAGCCCCAGTTGTTAACTAGTATGTCTGCAGGTCTAGATTGTTTCTGGTCATGACCAAGACCACTGCCAGCTTCCAGCTTAGAGTTGTATAAGGCTCTCTTGAAGAGGTGATGCAAGGTGCCACGAAGGTGGTTGTGACATGCAATTACATCACTACCCCTCTTGCAGGTTAGGGCATGGTGAGCCTCAAGGGCTTTGGTTGGGCAAAGGGCACACACAGAGCCAGGCTCACATAATTGAATACCAAGCCACCGATGGTATTAAATGCAAGCCTAAGGCCGGTGATGGGGTAACACACAACCAAGAGCTAGCATGTGGGGATAAGATGGAAAGAAGTTGGGCTCAGTCAGCCAGGGTGCTGCATTGCAAGAGAGATTGAAACTGTTTATCTTCAAGATTCTGTGACAAAACATGTTGATTGGTGTGGATGGAGTCAAAGGTTGATGAAAGAGCTTCATTGGGAGAAACATGGGCATTATAAATATTGATGGCCTCGAGGAGGTATGGTGAATTGATGTGGTCAGGGAAGGAGGCACTAATAGAGCTGATGTATGCAGCAGAACAATGGAGGAAAACAGATCGAAGGCCCAAACCGCCATGGGATAAGCTCAGCGTGGCTTGCTTCCAGGCTGAGCAGTTAGGTGACAAGTCAATAGCACTGCACTCCATGAAGCAAGCTCTGACATTATCATCAAATGTAGCGAGAGTGGATTGAATCAAATTTGGAGGTGTGGTATGTGCAATGTGCGTGAGCTTGCAGAAGGCAGCACACTGGCGAAGGAGAGTTAGGGCAATCTGGGGATCCTCTAGTTTCTGCAGTTGTTGGTGCAAGATATTAGAAGCCCTGATGGCTGATGATGCAAAGTCTTCACAAAAGCTTTTATCACCAATTGGTGACCCCAGAATGACAAAATTGGGAACGTTTGAGCGTGTGGTGATAGCATCATGAAAGTCAAGTAGGGTTTTTTTTGCAAAAAAAGTTCACATTTGCTGAAGTAGGGAAATAGGCCAAGGGGGGGGGGGGGGGGGGGCCTGATTATTCAAGATAGATAGGGCCTGATCAATGCTAGTCTTGGACCCTGCCAGAGCACCATCATCCAAGTACCATTTGTTGAAAAATAGGGACTCACAAGTATTCTCGATTCCAATGATGACAGGGTGAATAACGAGAGAAAATAGAAGGGAGCCAAGTGGATCACCTTGTTGCACACCTGAGGTGGATGACAGATTGCCCAGTGGATGACAAAGATTGGTGGGATGACTGTAGCATCATGGCACCCAGGGAAGGAGCTCAGGGAAATGGGAGTGGCATTGATTGAGTACAGCTTGTCTTGAAACATTGTTACATTGTTAAAGGCATTGCGGAGATCTACCTTTAGGACCACAAAGTCGTCATCTTACCAATGACGGTCAACACATGCTCGTAATGAGTGGACTATGGTTTCAGCTCCACCTGGGCAAGCTACTCTGAGTTGGTGTGGACTGAAGTAATCAGCAGCCTTGTTTTTAACCATGGCGCATATATACAGGGTGTTTCACAATCAAGGAAAATTGTTTATAAATTAACCGCAAGCAGTTATTTAACTTTAAATTGTTGATCAATGCTCTATTAACTTGAGCTTAAATGTTGATGTAAACAAATTAAATATTAATTTAATAATTAATTTAATAAAATCAATAAATTAAAATTAACAAAATGAAATAATAATTCTCAATAACACCTAATCAAAACATACCAATTTAGAGGCATACAAAAGTTCCAACATATTTTTGAATTTTAATGATATCAACTTGGCCGAATTTATTAATAAATTCAAACCACTAAATCGAGATACGATGGCCCCTAAATCAAGAACATTGCGAAAATCAAAAAATCAAGATTTCAATCTTGAATAACTTCTAAATGGAAGCAGTTACTTAAGTATAGTTTGCATCTTGTAACTAACCACTAACCCTACATTTATAGTATTTATTTTAAATGAATAGGGGTTTTGGGACTTTTATTATTGTTAATTAACCATTAAAGATAATATTAATTTTTTTCACCAGCATGCCTTCTTTTGCTGTTAAAACTTTTAGCAACAATCACCAGTTAATTAACTGCTTGAGGTCAATTTATAAACAATTTTCCTTGATTGTGAAACACCCTGTATACTGTTGTTAAAAGTTTTAACAGCAAAAGAGGTGGAGCAGAAGCTCTTGGATGTGAGTGGCTGGCCTCCCATCTTTTTGAAGTGGAAGAGTGAGTGGAATAGCGACAGCATTCTCTGTAGGCCTCTATTGCTGGAACTGGACACATGTGCCTGCCTTTGGTATGCTCAGCACACCTGCCCATCTGGTCGGTTTTGGACCACTTGATGAGGAAGTGCATGCATGCCCTCTCCAGATTAGGTGATGTCTGGCCTGGTAGAGTGGAACCTAGGGTCAAAACTCCAGTCCTTGAGTAAATTTGCTGAGCCTGAGGTGGATGGATACCTGCATGGAGGTGTTGAACATTCCGGATGGCATTGGGTTCCTGGACGATATACAGGAGTAACATACATGTATGCATGTCGTCTCATCAGTTTCCACAGACTTTTAAAACAGCTCTTGATATTGAACCCCTAAAACAAAAAAGTACCTGGACTTAATGCATCAGACTTAAATGCCTCTACCACTAGGCCAAAGGCTTTGCATAACGCCCAAAGCATACTCCACTCCCCCTTCCCATCATGTAATTGATTGCAAAGTTTATGGTATCAGGACTAATGCTTGAGGCCCAAAAGGCCCATGCATGCCATCACCACCAAAACTCACCTCTGCACACAATGTGTGGTTTTTATATAGGTGCTACATGTATAGTATAGAAAATAGCCCTCACATTTGCCCTAACCAAATGGAGATTGAGCCGGCCATACAGCTTGGATAATATTCTATTCTATGTTCATGCAAAAATATTGTTAGGCTTAAGGTATGTACATCCTTTATTCAAGTTAGAATTTGCAACTCCGGCCAGCGTGCCTGTTTGGTCATCCAGTTTGAAGAAAGATATTTTAGTGGTTGAAAATGTCCAAAGATATTTAACCCGCCAGGAATGCAAACGTGCTGGACTTATTAGCAGAGGCTTGCAGTTCTTGAACTTGAATCTCTTTTTCATCATCGATAAGTGTATGATTTACTTCTACTTTTTCAGATCTACTAGTCAGGCAGTTTAAATGTAGCACAACCAGGAGCTTGTATGAAAAAATTAAAATAAACTTTTTATTTACATTTGGGACAGTTTCCGAGAAAAGGGACCTAGCGTATATTATTAAAAAACGTGATAAAAATGGCATTACGTTTGAATTGCTATAACGTTCGAACAGTTAAAGCTATCAACGTCCTATTTTCGGAAATTTATACTACACCATTTCTCTATGGTAAATTACATTTTGGGGTCTTGAACATGCTCCACACCAGTATCGCGACGTCTGATACCCCAAGGGGTTCAAACTCGCCATAACTTTCGGTAGGAATATTCAAACCGCTCCAAATTCAGCTTGTACATAGAGAGGTCCATTAGCTATTGGATTGTTTTGTTCGTTGATTTTTATGTCATTCGTTACGGAAGATACAATTGAACAAACTATGTGCACATTTTCGCACTCGATTCCCGCCAATGATTTGGGCATATTGCGTCCCGCTCAATGTATGGGGAGGCGGCGGTTATATCATTGGCGCGAATCAAGCGGGAAAACGTGCAAATAGTTTGTTCAACTGTATCTCCGTAACGGATGACATAAAAAGTAACGAATAGAACAATCCAATAGCTAAAGGACCTCTTATGTACAAACCGAATTTGGAGCGATTTGAGTATTCCTACTGAAAGTTATGGCGAATTTGAACCCCTTGGGGTATCGGACGTTGCGATACTGGCATGGAGCATGCTCTAGACTCCAAAAAGTACTTTACCATAGAGAAATGGTGTAGTATAAAGTGTCGAAAATAGGAAGGTGATAGCTTTAGCTGTTCGAACGTTATAGCAATTCAAATGTAATGCCATTTTTATCACGTTTTTTTAAAAATATACGCTAGGTCCCTTTTCTCGGAAACTGTCCCATTTGGTGCTCCACATCTAATTCCCTTCCAAATTCTAATTTCAAAACTAAAACCTAACAGCTGTCAATCAGAGCCACTTCCATTTTCACAGTTTGGGCAAAGAATGGAAGCACATCAGGTCATCTACATCCAAGCAGATTGTCCCACGATGTGTGGCCAACTATGCCCCAGGACTGTGTGAGATTGGAGACGGCTTGGTGAAGTACATCAGACACAAGAGAGGCCCTGAAGTCTATGTGGAAGATGTCAACAGCGTACTTGTCATTTGGCATGGTGTGATGAGTACATAGTTGTTGGCCTATTGGCTGACCTACCACATTATATAGAATAATAATAATAATAATATTATTATTAATAATGGCGGCAAGTAGCTCCGGGTGCGGAGCTAGTTTGGCTTCTGGAAGATCTAAGAAGTCAAAATGCTGCCCTTGCAACGGACGTAAAGCCCGTTGCAAGTCTTGCATTTGTTGTAGGTCAGAGCGTGTTTGTGTCAATTGCCTTCCTTCGAAACGCAGCTGCTGCTCTAATTCAAATTCAAATTCTACTCAAGAGCCAGAGTCAGAGCGGTCACGTAATTCGCATTCCGTGGCTTCTCTTTCCTTTTCAACGCCTACTCCATCTACGGCTACATGTCATCCTAAAGTGAATTCACTACCATCGCTGCGACCACAAGTAGATTCCCCAAATCCGCTGGTGGTGACAACGTCACAACTTGCACCAGAACACTCACAACTGCCAAAACCTATCCTCCCATCTCCACAACTCAACTCACCTCGTAACACCCTTTCAAATGAACAGGTAAATTTACCTACAACACATATGCATGTTGATCTTGATCCCCATAAGGAGCCTTGCATTGTGGAGGGTTGTAATGAGCATATTGCCCCAACTATGTGGCTTATTCATATGACTAATCATGCCAAGGGTGTTCTTCCAGGTGCAGTTCCCACTTCATGGCTGCGGGAACAGTCCCGTTACATCTGTCCTAACTGCAGTTCCCTTGTTGCTAATTCTCATTCTGTTTCCCATTCCAGAAAGTGCCCTTCTGTGGCCTCCTGTAGTCAGACTCAGTCACATGACATCAAGGTGGTGCCTTGCTCTATCTCACATCAAGCCACTTTGCCCTGTCTTCAAGACATTTGTAGTTTGCGGTACCCCACTATTCGGTTTGTTCCTTCAAAAGCCAGGCCAGCATTTGCACGTGCTCTATCATCTGTTCTGAAGGAAATACTGGCAGAGAACTCTGTTGATGCTTGGACTAAATTGCTAATGCTTCCAAAATGTGTTCTCCCCACCACCAAGCGTGGTGGTCGGCATAATAAGCCCATCCCTATTGATACACTGTGTAGTTTGTGGCTGAAAGGCAACCTTTGCGAGTTGTGGCATCTTGCACAGACTCGTGTTGCAATGTCTAAACAGTCCAAAAGAGTGTCACCAAACAAAGTGGTGGCTTCCGCAATGTCACTGGCCAAAGATGGTCTATATGGCAAAGCATGTCAGATGCTAACATCTCAGGGCATAGCACCAAATGATGATAACACCTGGAATCTCCTGATTTCCAAGCATCCCCAAGGTCCCTGCTGCTCCACCAGTAGAAGCAGTGTTACCACCAGATTTTAACATCACCCTGTTCTGAGATCTTTCTCCAAGCTAACAGGAGCAGGCCCCACAGGCATGCGTATTCAACACCTGATCGATGCAGCTGAAGTCCCACTATCATGCTCAATTCAACAATCTTTAAAAGCAGTTGTCAACATCCTTGCTGCTGGTAGAGCTCCACCCATGATATCAGCCTTCCTAGCCGGAGGTAACCTCACAGCGTTGGTGAAGTCTAAGCAAGGCTGTACTATGGATATTCGCCCTATTGCGGTGGGAGAAGCCCTCCGCCGTCTTACCGGGAAGTGTCTGTGTGCACTAGTGAGGGCTAAGGCTTCTGAATTTTTCCAACCATACCAGTTTGGGGTGGCATGTCCTATGGGAGCAGAAAAGGTTGCACACGGTCTGAGGGCATCTATGGAAGAGCACTGGTCAGAAGAGAACTTTACAGTGTTGAAAGTGGATATGAAGAATGCCTTTAATATGGTGTCCCATCAGGCTCTCCTCTCGGAGTGTGCCAAGCACTTCCCTGAGCTCTACCCATGGGCTCATTGGTGTTATAGCCAGCATCCATTTTTGTGGCATGAAATGGGGAATTTGACATCAGAGTGTGGTGTCCAACAAGGGGACCCACTTGGTCCCCTCTTGTTCTCTTTGGTGTTGAATATTCTGGTGGCTAAGATTGCATCTGATGCGGGCTGTGCCCATCTCTTGTACCATGCTTGGTACATGGATGATGGGGTTGTGGCTGGGGTCAGCACAGAGGTAAGAAGAGTACGTTCCATTCTAGAAGAAAAAGGTCCTTCCTTGGGCCTCCATATCAACATACCTAAGTGTGAAGTTTTTTTGTTGTGGTGACCTAAGCCTATTCCCATCATCAATGAGGCAGTCACACCAGCCCAATCTTGAAATCTTAGGGATTCCCATTGGTGACCTTGACTTTTGTACCAGCTATATTTCACAGAAGCACAACTTAGCTAAACAACTCATGCTACAGCTTGAGGAAGTAGGCTCACATGACCCTCAAGTAGCATTGATGCTCCTCCGCACTTGTAGTGGCTTCTGGAAATTAGCTCATCTGGCTCGGGCAACACCACCATCCCTCTCTCTCAAGGCACTTGAGCTTTTTGACATAGACATTAGAAACTGCCTTTCACAGAGTACATCAGTTGACATGACAGACCTCTCCTGGAAACAGGCCCAGCTGAGCCTCAGTAAAGGTGGCTTAGGTCTGCGGTCTCTTGTGCTTCATGCACCAGCCGCTTACATTGCCTCTGTTTGTTCATCAGGGTATGGCCACCAATCACACACCCACCTTGCCCATGCAGTTGAGATATTTAACACTTGTGTTGCTCCTTCTGATTTAATTTCTCTGGATTCCATCTTAACTTCCCCTTTGAGGCAAAGGGCTCTATCCTCAAAATTGGATGATTTTCAATTCCATGCCCTTTTCAACGTGTCATCAGTGGCAGATAGGGCACGCATTCTATCCATCTCTGCCCCTCATTCTTCCTCGTGGCTTTCAGTTGTCCCCTCAGAAGGTCTAGGCCTCCACTTTGAGCCAAACCAGTACCATGTTGCTCTCAAATGGTGGCCTGGCTTAGACACTTCAGGTGGCTCACAGTGTTCCCTTTGCCCAGATTCCATCCTAGATCCCCTAGGCCACCATGCTACCACATGCAAACGAGGGAGAGATGTTGTACATCGTCATAACTTGTTGAGGGATGTTTTTGCTGATTCTTGTCGTTTGGCACACCTAAGTGTCAAAGTTGAAGTAGGAAAGAACATAACCCCAGATCATGACCACACAAGACCGGCGGATGTTCTTGTCCACAACTGGTCACAAGGCAAGCCTGCAGCTTTTGACTTTTCAGTTACCTCACCGCTTAATTCACTTAATTTGTCGGAAGCGGGAGTATCTTCAGGAGTAGCTGCTGAGGCCTCTGAGATAAGGAAGCATAACCGCAATGATGGCAAGTGTGAGGATTTAGGATGGGCTTGTATCCCTTTGGTTGTTGAGACCTATGGTGCGTGGGGTCAAGAGTTTTGCTCAGTTGGCATCGTGGCTAGCAATCACCTGCTCCAAGCCAAAGTCTGTCATCATTCATGACCTGTATGGCAGACTTAACACCTGCCTTGTAAAATCAGTGGCATTGGCCATCCTTAGTAGGATCGAGCCCCTTTGAACTGTTTTTGTGTTACATGCTTGCTATATTATGTATCTGCTATATATATATCTTTATTAATAATAATAATAATAATAATGGGAATTTGACATCAGAGTGTGGTGTCCAACAAGGGGACCCACTTGGCCCCCTCTTGTTCTCTTTGGTGTTGAATATTCTGGTGGCTAAGATTGCATCTGATGCAGGCTGTGCCCATCTCTTGTACCATGCTTGGTACATGGATGATGGGGTTGTGGCTGGTGTCAGCACAGAGGTAAGAAGAGTACTTGCCATTCTAGAAGAAAAGGGTCCTTCCTTGGGCCTCCATATCAACATTCCTAAGTGTGAAGTTTTTTGTTGTGGTGACCTAAGCCTATTCCCATCATCAATGAAGCAGTCACACCAGCCCAACCTTGAAATCTTAGGGATTCCCATTGGTGACCTTGACTTTTGTACCAGCTATATTTCACAGAAGCACAACTTAGCTAAACAACTCATGCTACAGCTTGAGGAAGTAGGCTCACATGACCCTCAAGTAGCATTGATGCTCCTCCGCACTTGTAGTGGCTTCTGGAAATTAGCTCATCTGGCTCGGGCAACACCACCATCCCTCTCTCTCAAGGCACTTGAGCTTTTTGACATAGACATTAGAAACTGCCTTTCACAGAGTACATCAGTTGACATGACAGACCTCTCCTGGAAACAGGCCCAGCTGAGCCTCAGTAAAGGTGGCTTAGGTCTGCGGTCTCTTGTGCTTCATGCACCAGCCGCTTACATTGCCTCTGTTTGTTCATCAGGGTATGGCCACCAATCACACACCCACCTTGCCCATGCAGTTGAGATATTTAACACTTGTGTTGCTCCTTCTGATTTAATTTCTCTGGATTCCATCTTAACTTCCCCTTTGAGGCAAAGGGCTCTATCCTCAAAATTGGATGATTTTCAATTCCATGCCCTTTTCAACGTGTCATCAGTGGCGGATAGGGCACGTCTTCTATCCATCTCTGCCCCTCATTCTTCCTCGTGGCTTTCAGTTGTCCCCTCAGAAGGTCTAGGCCTCCACTTTGAGCCAAACCAGTACCATGTTGCTCTCAAATGGTGGCCTGGCTTAGACACTTCAGGTGGCTCACAGTGTTCCCTTTGCCCAGATTCCATCCTAGATCCCCTAGGCCACCATGCTACCACATGCAAACGAGGGAGAGATGTTGTACATCGTCATAACTTGTTGAGGGATGTTTTTGCTGATTCTTGTCGTTTGGCACACCTAAGTGTCAAAGTTGAAGTAGGAAATAACCTAACTCCAGATCATGACCACACAAGACCGGCGGATGTTCTTGTCCACAACTGGTCACAAGGCAAGCCTGCAGCTTTTGACTTTTCAGTTACCTCACCGCTTAATTCACTTAATTTGTCGGAAGCGGGAGTATCTTCAGGAGTAGCTGCTGAGGCCTCTGAGATAAGGAAGCATAACCGCAATGATGGCAAGTGTGAGGATTTAGGATGGGCTTGTATCCCTTTGGTTGTTGAGACCTATGGTGCGTGGGGTCAAGAGGCTGTGAAGAGTTTTGCTCAGTTGGCATCGCGGCTAGCAATCACCTGCTCCAAGCCAAAGTCTGTCGTCATTCATGACCTGTATGGCAGACTTAACACCTGCCTTGTAAAATCAGTGGCATCGGCCATCCTTAGTAGGATCGAGCCCCTTTGAACTGTTTTTGTGTTACATGCTTGCTGTATTATGTATCTGCTATATATATTAAAAATAAAACAAGATATATAAATAATAATAATAATAATAATAATAATAATAATAATAATAAAATGGCGGCGTGTAATGATGCTGATTTGACTTTAGGACGTTCGAAGTTGAAGTCAAAGTCAAAGTGCTGCCCTTGTAACGGGAAGAACGCTCGTTGTAAATTTTGCGTTTGCTGTAAGCTAAAACGTGCTTGTTTCAGCTGCCTTCCTATGAAGAGCAGCTGCTGTGCCAATTCAAATTCAAGTTCGAGCTGCCCGTTAGCGAACTCTCCACCACCCTCTGAACCTATTTCAGAATCAGATTCATGCCCTTTGGCTTCCATCCAACCACAAGTGAATTTACTAAGTACAACGTTGCAGCGATCGATACCGCAAACAGATTCACCACCCTCCCAGCATCCAAGAGTCGATTTACCACCCGAAGTTGACCTTACTATTTTCTCCCAGTCAGTTGATCGACACGGCCCCCCTAACAGCAAACCTTTGATCAATGATGAGATAGGGCACAACACCACCAGCAGTCTTGATTCTCCACAGCATAAGTTGTGTGTTGTTGTTGGCTGCATGAGAATGATTGCCCCTACAATGTGGTGTCATCATATGACTGATCATTTGAGAGGGGTTTATCAAGGTGAAATTCCTGTTGCCTGGTTAAAGGAACACAATCTGTGTATTTGCAATCACTGTTCCAGCCTTGTTGCTTCCTCCCGATGGGCATCCCATCAACAGAAGTGTTCTGCACTGCCTCCAGGTCATGAGGTGCCTTCCACATCTGACTACTCGACTCAGCCCAATGCTATCTCTCCCGAAATGGGTAACAACTTCTTGCCCTCTCTTGATGACATCTGTTCCTTTAGAAGTCCCACTATTCGTTTTGTTCCAAAGAGAGCTAAGTTGGCCTTTGCAAAGGTGCTCAGTTCTGTTCTAAAGGAAATCATATCAGATAATTCAGTGACATCGTGGTTGAAGCTTATGATGCTTCCCAAATGTGTATTACCAAGCTGCCAACGCAGAGGTCGTCACAATAAGCCTGTCCCAATTGAGTTTCTTTGTGACCTTTGGCTGCGAAACCAATTCAGTGAGCTTTGGAACTTGGCATTGTCACGGGTCTCTAGCACTAATAAACACTATCGCACCAAGAACATCTCCCTGAAACTGCAAATTACATCAGCAATTTCCCTAGCTCAGGATGGTTTGTACAGCAAAGCTTGCCAGACCCTGGTATCATCTGGTCTTGCACCCAACAATGATGAGACCTGGAGACTTTTGGCAACCAAACATCCCAAGGGTGAGTGCCCCAAAGCTCCGTCCCCATCTCACATATCAACCTCAATCCCAGCTGAGATCAACCTCATGGCAATCTTGAGATCGTTCCCCAAGCTAACTGCTGCTGGGCCTTCTGGGCTCCGTATACAACATCTTATAGATGCTGCAGAAGTACCTTTGCAGACCCCAATTTTGCACTCACTCAGGGCAGTTATCAATATTTTGGCTGCAGGTAAGGCACCTGTTGAAATCTCTGCTTATTTGGCAGGAGGCAATCTTACAGCTTTAAATAAATCCAAACCTGGGTGCCCTTTTGATGTCCGGCCTATTGCAGTGGGAGAAGCTGTACGCCGGTTGGTTGGAAAATGCCTCTGTGCTGCAGTCAAGATAAAGGCTCAACACTTTTTTCACCCTTTTCAGTTTGGAGTTGCATGCCCTTTTGGGGCAGAAAAGATGGTCCATGGATTAAGGGATTCCATTGAGCAACATTGGTTGGAGGATGATTTTGTTGTTCTAAAGGTGGACCTTAAAAATGCTTTTAATATGGTGTCTCGCCAGGCGGTCTTGGATGAGTGTGCTAAGCATTTTCCAGAGCTGCTCCCATGGGCTAGCTGGTGTTACAGCCACCACCCATTCCTCTGGCATCCTTTGGGTTGCCTTACTTCAGAGCAGGGTGTTCAGCAGGGTGACCCCCTGGGTCCTTTGCTGTTCTCTTTGGTATTAAATATCCTGGTGTCAGCAATTTCTAGTAGAGATGATTGTGCTGGTCTCAAGTTTCACGCCTGGTACTTGGATGATGGTGCTCTGGCAGGTCCAAGGTCCACTGTGAGCAATATCTTGGCCTTGCTTCAAGAGTTAGGTCCTCCACTTGGCCTCCATGTCAACATCCCTAAGTGTGAGGTGTTAAGCCAGAGCTCACTTGACTGTTTTCCATCTGACATTAAAAAGTCTAACAATTCTAACATAGACATCCTGGGTTCTCCTATAGGAGATACTGAGTTTTGCCACCAATTTATCACTCGCAAACAATCTGAAGCCCAGAGCCTGCTCTCAAGGCTTGAGGATGTGGGCTTAATTGATCCCCAGGTTGCCCTAACCCTACTCCATGTGTGTGGTGGCTTCTGTCGGCTTGTCCATCTTGCACGTACCACACCACCATCATTATCTCGTGCAGCCCTCCAGCTGTATGACCAAGATGTTTGCAGATGCTTCTCCTCCTGTACTGCTGTGGATACGTCAGATGCTGCTTGGAGGCAGTCCATGTTAGGTCTTAGTAAGGGAGGTTTGGGTCTCCGCTCCCTATACCATCATGCACTAGCAGCTTATATAGCTTCTGTTTGCTCATCTGGGTTTGGTTCCCAGACCAATCCTCACCTCTGTTCTGCAGTTGCATATTTTAATTCAAATGTTCCCCCTGATAAGGTGCTGCAAGTCGACTCCATTCTCTCAGCTCCTTCAGTGTCCCAAAAGAAGCTTTCCAGCATATTAGACACCCACATGTTCAATTTGCTGTTAGAAAATTCTTCCACTGCTGACAGAGCACGATTACTTTCTGTTTCATCTACCCATGCATCCTCTTGGCTGTCAGTAGTCCCTTCAGAGGGATTGGGTCTGCACCTTGATCCACCAGTACATCAAGTTGCTATAAAGTGGTGGCTTGGCCTAGACACATCCCAGGGGTCCAAGTGTGCACTTTGCCCTGACAATGCCCTAGACCCCCTTGGACACCATGCCATCACTTGTAAGCGGGGGGGGGGGGGGGGGGGGGGGTGATGTGGTAACATGACATAACACCCTGCGTGATGTACTGGCTGAAACGTGCCATCGGGCTCATCTCAGTGTCCAGGTGGAAGCTGGCAGTGACCTCACTGCTGACCATAGCCACACCCGCCCTGCCGACCTTTTGTTGACCAACTGGGCTACGGGCAAGACAGCAGCATTTGATGTATCTGTGACCTCTCTGCTTAATACTCTCACCTTGTTGGAAGCAGGAGTGTCTGCAGGTTCAGCTGCCAGAGCCACTGAAGATAGAAAACATAAAGCCAATGATGCAAAGTGTGATGAACTGGGCTGGTTGTGTGTTCCTCTAGTTACTGAAACTTATGGTGCATGGGGAAAGGAAGCCACAGAAGCTTTCTCCCAGCTGGCCTCTCGGATTGCCACCTTAACTTGCAGGCCCAAGTCAGTAGTATTAAGTGACATTTATGGCAGGCTGAACCTTAACCTAGTGAGGGCCAATGCCACAGCCATCCTCACCAGATGTGTCCTGTCTTAAACTATTGATATACTTCATTATGTGTAATGTATGATTGTTGTTATAATAATAATAATAATAATAATAATAATAAAATGCACCTCTGTAGACACCCCAGACCACGCTTGGCAACAGGCCCAACTTAGCCTAAGTAGAGGTGGCCTTGGACTGCGTTGCCTATCACACCACTCTTCAGCGGCCTATATCGCTTCCCTCCACTGTGCAAAAACTTTGTTATACGATAGCGTATTCTATAGCGTATATTTGAATATACACCTTAAATATACACACCAGCGTATAGAACCATATACGCAGGTGCGTATATTCAAGTATAACCGATCACGTGACATTTGTGGTTGCTTAGCAAACCGTTGAATTCACTTTGTGGCTACGTTGTCGGTCACCGTATACTAGTGCTTCATATTCCGTATATTATCCTCCTACCACTCCCACCCCTCGTTCCCGATCCAGTTTAGTCAATTTAAAATTTTAATCATTTTGCACATGTACAACAAAACAACAAACTAACAGTCCGAGGCGGCAATCTGCATGTATTCGATCCAAGGCACCTGTACAGAATACAAACAATAAATTCATATCGTAAAAAAAAATATTTCACTCACCACATATCATATCCTCGTTCTGTTTATACATGATTCTATATATAAAGCAACAGATACATTATCGGGTAAGTGATATGCTTACCTTTCTTGTCTCCTATCTCCGATTTTTGACTTAAAACAATGGAACAGTGCGGGTTAAACACTTACCGTACCGTCCGGTCGGAGTCTGAAAGTTAAAAAAAAACCTTAGCAAAACACAACAAATGAATAGGCCTATACCTTTTTATATCGCGCTCCATTGTGCCTGTTGTTCTATTATTTCGGTTGTTCAACCGAACGGGAACACTTAGGACACTTGCCAACCTAGTGCAAATAGAGAAAGGTGAATTCATTCTTTAGCAACTGCAACACATAATACCGGTAACTTGTACACTCTGGAAAGAAGAACTATTGCCATTTAACGATCAAAACCCTGATCTCAGCGCGATTCAACACGACCATGAAATAGCCCGCCTAAAATCTACAAATCACATGCACGGTTAGTTAACCACATTTCTAATTGGAGCACTCTTGTATCGTACTAGTAACACAAACATTTGTACAGGGGTCCAATAGAGGTCTACTGTGTAGGCATTCTACTGCTTCCATTGTAGCATTTACTGGGATCCGATGTGATCATGACCAAACTCAACTGGCGAGTTAGCATAGGCCATAGCCATGCACCATGGGCCCGGCCTACCGCTCACAAAATTTACCGCCGTATATACACCAAGCAGACATACATGTATATAGCTAACCTTTGACGTCCAGCAGCATTAATAGAAGCAAAGTAGCACTCCTACTTCGATGCCTACACACCTTCCTACCTCACGTGGGTCCGGGTACGGGACTGACCACTCATGAATTAATTCTATGGTATACTTATGTAAACAGTGGGATTTTATGGAATGAAATATACGCAGTAGTACAGTATATTCAAATATACTCTTAAGAATACACTATCGTATATTTTGAAGGTGTGCTTATATAAACGGTGACGTATTTGACACTTGCGTATTCTCAAATATACGCGGTCGTACACTTCAAATATACTACACAGGGTATATTTTGCGCATTCCTCAAATATACGCATAAATATACACTATCGTATAACAAACTTTTTGCACAGTGCTCACAGCATCTGACAGTGGTTCCAACACCAATCACCATCAGTTACAATCCCTACAACTCTACAACTCCCTCGTTCCACTTGCTGAGGCTGTATCAATGGAAGCAGTTTTGGAATTACCAGGCCACCAAAAAGAACTGTCCAGCAGACTTGAAGACCAGCAATTCAGGCTGCTCTTCCAATCTCTATCTCTGCCCAATAGAGCACGACTCCTATCTGCCTCTTCCCCCCATGCCTCTGCATGGCTCCAGGTGGTTCCAGCTCCTGGGCTTAATCTCCACCTTGACCCATCAGAGTTTCAAGCTGGTATAAAGTGGTGGTTAGGCATTGATTCCTCCCAAGGTGCCAACTGCCCATTCTGTCCCCCACACCGTCTGGACCCCTTAGGTCATCATGCACTAACATGCAAGTACAGGGGTGACGTAGTCTCTCGGCACAACAGGCTTCGAGATGTGTTTCTAGAGTCTTGCAGGCAAGCCTGCATTGGTGCCCGTGTTGAAGCAGGGAGTGGTCTTGGGCTAGACCAACGTCGTACACGACCTGCTGATGTTCTGGTCCCTGACTGGATGTTAGGCAAGCCAGCTGCCTTTGACATTACCGTCACATCTCCGCTTAACCCAAGTACCTTTACTGAAGCGAGTGTGATGGCAGGGTCAGCAGTCTTGGCAGCAGAGCAGCGGAAGCATAATGCCAATGATGTGAAATGCTCTGAGCTTGGGTGGAAGTGTGTCCCACTAGCTGTGGAGAGCTATGGGTGTTGGGGTACAGAAGCTAGGCAGCACCTGGCACGATTGGCTTCTCGTCTGGCTACACGCTACAATACCTCAAAGTCCCAGGCTACCTCCAATTTGTACGGGAGACTCAACTTGACCCTGGTGAGGGCAAATGTTCGAGCTTTGCTGTCCCGTCCAATGTCCTTTCAAGACACCTGTTAGATAGTGTGTTACCATTATTAGTTACGTTGTGTTTATTGCATAATAATCATAATAACATAAGTGGTGTATATGTGTACTTGTAATTGTAATTTTTCAATAATAATAATAATAATAATAATAATAATAATAATAATAATTTCATTACATAACACAATTAAGTTTAATACTCAAGAAGGGGAGCACGGGCACATCTGAGGAGGATGGCTCTTGCATTCTGCCTCATCAGTGTGACAGCCAGCAGGCAGTACATTTGGCACAGTGCCTCAGTTTCACAGATTCCCACTTGCATAGCTAGCCTCTTGCTCAATCTAGAGTAGCATTCTTTGGCTTCACATCCCCAACCACCATAGACTTCCACCACTAATGGAATACATGTCCAGCCCAATCTTGCACACATCTGATCATTCTTGGCATGCTTTTCAATCTCACCAACCTCTGCAGAGTTGCCTGAAGCCAAACTCGCTTCCAGAATCAAGTCCGTATTAAGCGGATGAATGACTTTCAGGTCAAAAGCTGCAGGGTTGGAGAGGGACCAGTTTGGCACCAGCACATCAGCTGGCCTAGAAAAGTCTATGCCTGGACCTTTCTCCAGTTGAGGAGATAAGCATGCTTTGGAGCACAGATTGGCAACACAGTCTCTCAGCTTATTGTGCCATGCAATGACGTCCCCTCCAGAACGACATAATAATAATAATGACTGTTTTCCATCTGACATTAAAAAGTCTAACAATTCTAACATAGACATCCTGGGTTCTCCCATAGGAGATACTGAGTTTTGCCACCAATTTATCACTCGCAAACAGTCTGAAGCCAAGAGCCTGCTCTCAAGGCTTGAGGATGTGGGCTTAATTGATCCCCAGGTTGCCCTAACCCTACTCGGTGTGTGTGGTGGCTTCTGTCGGCTTGTCCATCTTGCACTTACCACACCACCATCATTATCTCGTGCAGCCCTCCAGCTGTATGACCAAGATGTTCGCAGATGCTTCTCCTCCTGTACTGCTGTGGATACGTCAGATGCTGCTTGGAAGCAGTCCATGTTAGGCCTTAGTAAGGGAGGTTTGGGTCTCCGCTCCCTATACCATCATGCACCAGCAGCTTATATAGCCTCTGTTTGCTCATCTGGGTTTGGTTCCCAGACCAATCCTCACCTCTGTTCTGCAGTTGCATATTTTAATTCAAATGTTCCCCCTGATAAGGTGCTGCAAGTCGACTCCATTCTCCCAGCTCCTTCAGTGTCCCAAAAGAAGCTTTCCAGCATGTTGGACACCCATATGTTCAATTTGCTGTTAGAAGATTCTTCCACTGCTGACAGAGCACGATTACTTTCTGTTTCATCTGCCCATGCATCCTCTTGGCTGTCAGTAGTCCCTTCAGAGGGATTGGGTCTGCACCTTGATCCACCAGTACATCAAGTTGCTATAAAGTGGTGGCTTGGCCTAGACACATCCCAGGGGTCCCAGTGTGCACTTTGCCCTGACAATGCCCTAGACCCCCTTGGACATCACGCCATCACTTGTAAGCGGGGGGGGGGTGATGTGGTAACACGACATAACACCCTGCGTGATGCACTGGCTGAAACGTGCCATCGGGCTCATCTCAGTGTCCAGGTGGAAGCTGGCAGTGACCTCACTGCTGACCATAGCCACACCCGCCCTGCTGACCTTTTGTTGACCAACTGGGCTACGGGCAAGACAGCAGCATTTGATGTATCTGTGACCTCTCCGCTTAATACTCTCACCTTGTTGGAAGCAGGAGTGTCTGCAGGTTTAGCTGCCAGAGCCACTGAAGATAGAAAACATAAAGCCAATGATGCCAAGTGTGATGAACTGGGCTGGTTGTGTGTTCCCTTGGTTACTGAAACTTATGGTGCATGGGGAAAGGAAGCCACAGAAGCTTTCTCCCAGCTGGCCTCTCGGATTGCCACCTTAACTTGCAGGCCCAAGTCAGTAGTATTAAGTGACATTTATGGCAGGCTGAACCTTCACCTGGTAAGAGCCAACGCCACAGCCATCCTCACCAGATGTGTCCTGTCTTAAACTATTGATATACTTCATTATGTGTAATGTATTATTGTTGTTATAATAAAAAGCAGCGTTTTATTTAAAAAAAATAAATAATAATAATAATAATAATAATAATACTTCACCACAGCAACGTTGTCCCCACTGCCACGACCATCAGCTAGACCCTCTTGGGCATCATGCAGTAACCTGCAAAGGGGGAGGGGATGCAGTGATACGGCATAATGCCTTGAGGGATGTATTTGCGCAATTCTGCCATAGGGCTCGTCTGGGTGGTCAATTGGAGATAGGGTATGGATCGGGAGGGGATTTTTCTAATAGCCGGCCAGCAGACTTTCTGGTCCCCAACTGGACACTGGGCAAGCCAGCTGCGTTTGACCTAACTGTAGTCTCACCGCTTAACTCCAATACATTGATTGAAGCGGGAGCTACAAGTGGGTCAGCAGCAGGTAAAGCCGAAGTGCGCAAGCACAATGCCAACGACCCTAAGTGCAGGGAGCTGGGGTGGGTCTGCATTCCCTTAGCGGTCGAGTCTTATGGGTGCTGGGGGGAAGAAGCACATAGTTCATTTTCTCGCCTTGCAGCCCGCCTGGCTTTGCAGTTACAGTGCAGCAAGTCCAAAGCCACAACGACCATATACCAGAGACTTAACCTGACTTTAGTTCGTTGTAATGCAAGAGCCATGCTATCCCGTGCAAGGCTGTTGCAGTCAGTAGACGGGGGTTAATTGAGACATGTGGGTTAGGGTGGGTGTTCTTTGGGTGTTGTGGGTCTTTTTGGTGTGCTGTACACTACTTAGGGGTTTTGTTTCGTTGTACGTGTAATCTTTGTACACTATTATGATTATTATTATCAATAAATAATAATAATAATAATTGGAGAGAGGAACAAAAGCGAAAGAAGTATGAACAAAGTTTAGATGCCGAACATATACTTTTTGTTCCTTTGGCTGTTGAGTCTTTTGGTGGTTGGGGTACAGCTAGTATACCAATTTTCAAGACTCTGGCCAGAATGGTGGCCAACAGATCAGATCAGCCAGTTTCATCAGTATCTTGCTGGCTATATCAAAGGCTTGCCATTGCTTTGCAGAAGAACAATGCCTGTGCAATGATTGCTAGGCAGCCTCTTGTTTAGTAGTGTAGTTTATTGTGTTGTTGTGTCGCAAGTTTTGTGCATGTGCATGTATACATATATTCATTTGTACTTTGCTTGTAACCATTGTATTGTATTCAATAATAATAATAATAATAATAATAATAATAATAATAAACACCGAAACAACAATGCTAATAAGATTATTACTGCTTGTAAAAGGTGGGCCGCTGGGGATGTTTTAAGTCTCTGGAATGAAGCAGTGAGCAGTAAATATTCCCACCACAACTCCAAACAGAAAAAGGCATCCAATGAGTTTTTTCGGGCAAAGCGCCTTGCATCAGAAGGCCGTTACAGTGATGCCTGTGCTTCTCTTCTATCAGAACCTCTAGCACCGCTAAATGAAGAAACATACCAAAAGCTGCAAATGAAACATCCTCAGGGTCCCACAATACATCTGCCTCACACCAACACTCCAGATCCTTTGGAAATAAATTCTAAGATTGTGGTTGCACAGCTAAAGCGCTTTCCAAAAGGTTCTGCCCCAGGTTTATCAGCTCTCAGTGCTCAACACATTCTGGATGCAATACTTCCTGGAGAAATGACTGTTGTTGACCCTCTCACAGAGATCATCAAATCACTAGTAAGTGGAAAAGTTCTACATGATGTTATGCCATTCATTGCAGGAGCAAATCTGACGGCCTTGATCAAAAAGAACAGTGACATTCGGCCCATAGCTGTTGGAGACACATTGAGGCGTCTTGCTGCTAGATGCCTTTGTTCACTCCTTCAAGTGCAAGCAGCTAAGTATTTCCTTCCGACCCAGTTTGGTGTTGCAGTTCCAGGGGGAGCTGAAGCAATTATACATGGGCTTCGTTTGATTTGGGAGAGCAATGTAGACCAAGATACAGCTCTGTTGAAAGTTGATTTCTCCAATGCTTTCAACTCTGTTTCTCGCCAACTTTTCTTAGATCAATGTCTCCAGGTTTTTCCAGGCATCTATAGTTGGGTAAAGTGGTGCTATTCTTCTCCATCCCTCCTTCATTACAACAATCAGTTCATATCATCCTCTGAAGGAGTTCAACAGGGGGATCCTTTGGGCCCTCTTCTGTTTTGCCTGGTTTTGCATAAGCTTGTAGAAAAGATTGAGAGCCAAAATAACAACATTCAAGCTAATTGCTGGTATTTTGATGATGGTAGTATCATTGCAAATCCAACAGTTTTGGCTGATATTATCCATTTGATCCAGTCAGATGGACCTGCCCTTGGTCTGCATATCAATCTGGAAAAGTCTGAGGTAATTTGGCAATCCTCCAATGTAGTATATGACATCTTTCCTCCTCAGCTTACTAGCCATCATGTAGCAGAATTTGACATTTTGGGTTCACCTATTGGTTCTTCGAAGCATGTTGCTAATTTCTTAGAGGGGAAACTCAAAAAAGTTGCGCAATTAATGGAGAAATTTGAACAACTGGAGGACCCACAAGTTGCTTATTCCCTTTTAAGATCCTGTGCCTCTTTTGGAAAGTTTTCCTATTACATTAGAACTGTCCCTCCTGACATGGTTAAGGATTCCACAATTGTTTTTGATGTGGCAGTACGCTCGTGTTTTGAGAAAATTGTGTCCAGTTCTTTAACTGATGATCAATGGAGTCAGTGCACCCTTAATCTCAAATGTGGAGGTCTAGGGCTCCGTAGTGTGAGTATGCATGCTGCTGCTGCATACATAGCATCTGTCACACAAAATTGTGAAGCAATTGCCAACTCCGTCTGCAGGTCTGATGTTTATGACAATCACCAACACCTCACCAAGGCCATTGCTACATACAACCAATCAGTGATCCCAATCCATTGCATAGCCACTTCTTCTCAATGCATACCATCACAGAAGAAGCTTTCATCTGCTATTGATGACACCGTTTATTTGTCCCTTTGTACTTCTGCCACTCTTCCACAAGACAAAGCCAGGCTTACTGCTGTAGCAGCCCCACATGCCTCTGCTTGGTTATCGGTTGTCCCCAACAACAACTTGGGGCTCTATCTCTCTCCTCATGAGTGGAGAGCTGTGACCAGGTGGTGGATTGGAGCAGATGTAAACGCAGAGGATTCGGAATGCCCTTTTTGTCACCAACATCAAGACAAATCGGGGCACCATGCCACAGTTTGCAACACGAATGGCGAACGCATCAGTCGACACAACGCTATTCGTGATGTGATATATGGCATGGCATCCCAAGCTGCTCTTTCTCCTCAGTTAGAAAAGCAGTACATCCTCCCTGGAACTCAAATGAAACCAGCTGACCTTTTTATTCCAACTTGGTCTGCAGGCAAACCTTTAGCCATAGATATTTCTGTGGTCAGCCCGACACAATCACATCTATTGCTGTACAACCACACACAGACCGAAAAGCTTTGTGCAGCTCACTGGAGGGAGGAGCAGAAGAACACAAAATATCTGGAGGCCCTTCACAGTCAGAACATTCTGTTCATACCCATGGCAGTAGAAACATTTGGTGGATGGGGGTTGGAGAGCAGACCAGTTTTTGCCACTCTTGCGGACAGAATTTCGGGTCGCACTGGCCAGGCAAAATCGTGTGTTATCAATCAGCTGTACCAAAGATTGGCCATCACTTTGCAGAGGCAACATGCCTGTGCAATGATTGCCAGGCAGCCATTGTAAATAAGAACTTGAACATGAACTTTTCTTTTTAAAATGTATTACGTATTCTGTATGCTCATAATAATAATAATGAGATATCTTTGCTAATTTTTGCCGCCGGGCCCACCTTTCTGTGAGGGTTGAAGTGGGGTATGGCTTAGCTAGGGACCATCTTAACTCTCGCCCTGCGGATGTCCTTGTTCAAGGATGGGACAGAGGAAAGCCTGCGGCCTTTGACGTTACTGTTGCTTCACCCCTCACACCAGTAACCCTCAACAATGCCAGTACATCTGTGGGAGCAGCAGCCTATGCTGCTGAACTTAGAAAACATGTGGCCAATGACACCAGATGCCAGGAGTTGGGGTGGACGTATATCCCCCTAGCCGTAGAAACATACGGTAACTGGGGGATGGAGGCTCAGAGAGTTTTTTCCCGTCTCGCCTCTCTACTTGCCATTGGCCAGGCCATTCCCAAACCCAAAATGCTGGGTGACATCTATGGCCACCTCAACATGTCACTGGTGAGGTCAGTGGCTAGGGCCATCATGGGGAGGGAAAATGTCCAGATAGGCTAGTAGAACTGTAGGTTTGTTAGCGGCATCTAATGTAATTTAGTTATCCTTATTTTTGTAATTGTGTTTGTCCATTTATCATGCTGTAATAATAATAATAATAATAATAATAATAATAATAATAATCATCCCGGCTAGGGGCCTCAACCTGCACATGGACCCAGCCGAGTTCCAGGTGGCCCTCAAATGGTGGCTGGGTGTTGACACGTCACCACACCTTCGGTGCCCTCATTGCCCTGACCACCAGTTGGACCCTCTTGGTCACCATGCCTTGACGTGCCGGGGAGGCGGGGACGCTGTCCTGCGCCACAACAGCCTGCGTGATGTCGTTGCCCAATTCTGCCACAGGGCTCGCCTGGGTGGTCAACTCGAGGTGGGAGGAGGAACTGAGGCGGATGGTTCCCGAAGCCGGCCAGCCGACTACCTGGTGCCCAATTGGTCCACAGGCAAACCAGCTGCTTTCGATATCACTGTGACCTCTCCGCTTAACCCTATTTCTTTGCCCGAAGCGAAGGTCACTGGTGGTTCTGCAGCTCGGATGGCTGAGATGCGCAAACACATATCCAACGACCCCAAGTGCAGGGCCTTGGGGTGGGTTTGCATCCCACTGGCCGTCGAGACCTATGGGTGCTGGGGAACAGAAGCCAGGGACTCCTTCTCTCGTCTAGCAGCTCGGCTGGCCTTACAGCTACATTGCAGCAAGTCCAAAGCCTTGGTCAGCATTTACCAACGACTCAATCTCACTTTGGTTCGCTGCGCAGCCAGGGCCTTACTTTCACGTGTCGGCACCCAGACCCCAGAGGGTTAACAACTTTAGTTTAGGACTCCCTCGTGATTTCACTTTGTTTATGTTATTGGTACATATGTGTATTTGTAATTGTAATTTTAATAATCATTATTATTAATAAAAAATAAAAAAAATGATGGCCGATGGCTGATGGCCGCTACGGGGAAGAAACCGAATAAGTCGCAACCATCTCGTTGTTGTAAGTGCAATGGCAGCAACGCAGTATGCAGATTTTGTTCTTGCGCGAGAAATGGTCGACCGTGTTCGGATTGTTTCCCTGGCATGGACGGCCATTGTTTCAATCCCAAAACCAATGGTACCCCTTTGGTGTCTACCCTCGTAAGTTCAGTACATGTACCGCCTGCGGATCACGTAGCCGCAACTAATGCCTTGGCTTAATTCTACCGCACTACCCTCAAGTGCGTCCTTTGTGGGCTCGAAACCCACAACAGCTGCTACACCAACCACCACCTCCAGCTGCAATGAGATTCACCACCTGTCAACGCAAGTATTGGCTTGTGATAAATCTACACCCATTTTCGGTCCCACGCTCTCAAAAATTTTAAAGAGAATCCCTCGTGGTTCAAGAGATCTAGCGGCACATAAGCTGTCATCTGTGATTGATAGGGTAGTGAGGATTAATGATGAAGGAACATGGAATGATCTGTTTCAGTTCAGTTCGAAGTACCTATTTGCTCCAATAAGAGGTGGACGTCGCCGGAATTTAACCTCAACTATTAACTCTCGTCTTAACTTTGAAACATTGTCACCACCACCACCTCAAGTTTCCATCAGGAGACGACAGAAAAAAGTAAAGCCTTGTTCTGCTGATCCATTGATGAGTTTGGCCAGTCGCATATCGGCTAAGCTAGAAGAAGGAGATTTCAAGGGAGCAGTAAGAATTGCATGCTCTGATGATTCCATTGCTGATATGGATCAAGCTACACTCACAGCTCTTCAACAGAAGCATCCTACACCACCTGCAGACTCAGTCATTCCTGACCTTCCACCCACCAACCAATCATTCTCCATCAGTGAAAAAGAAATTGCTCTCTCCATCCGATCCTTTCCTAACAGTTCAGCAGGTGGGCCTGATGGTTTAAGACCGCAACATCTCAAAGATCTCATTGGGCCTTTAAATGGAAATGGTTCCAGTTCCCTTCTGGCTTCCCTTTCTGCTTTTGTCAATCATGTTCTGGAGGGTAAAACACCTGTCTCTGTTCGTCCATTCTTTTTTGGTGCTTCACTGGTTGCACTTAAAAAGAAGGATGGGGGTATTCGCCCTATTGCTGTTGGATGTACCCTTCGTCGTCTTGTTGCCAAATGTGCAGGAAGTAAAGTGATGAAGGAGATGGGGGAATTACTTTTTCCAAAGCAGTTGGGGTATGGAATAAAGAGGGGAATTGAAATTGCCATACATTATGCGCGAGTCTATCTATCCAACCTGCCCCATGATCATTTGATTCTTAAACTTGATTTTAAGAATGCATTTAATACTATCCGCAGGGATAAGATGCTCCTGGCAGTTAAAGATCTTGCCCCTAGTTTGCTTCCTTTTGTCCATTCTGTGTACTGTTCACCATCTTCCTTGTTTTGGGGAACAGAAGTTATTCAGTCGTCAGAAGGGGTGCAGCAGGGTGACCCTCTCGGACCTCTGCTTTTTTGTCTCACAATCCACAACATGTGCTCTCAATTAAAATCTGAGTTGCGCATGTTCTACTTGGATGATGGAACCCTTGGTGGAACCTTAACTGATGTGCTTAAAGACCTCCAGTTAATCACCAAGGAAGCACATTCATTGGGTCTACAACTTAATTATGGAAAATCAGAGATCATCAGCAACAACACCACCATAATACAAGCAATGCTGACTGCAGTCCCTGGACTGCAAGTTACAGAACCAAAGTGCACCACACTTCTGGGTACTCCCCTAGGTGATATTGCTTCAATATCTGCTGCTATCTGTGCAAAAATAGTTTTTTTGAAAAAAATGGGTGAAAGGTTGTGCAATTTAGATGCACATGATGCTCTGCTATTGCTGCGTCACTCATTTGCAATACCCAAGCTTCTAAACATTTTGCGCACCTCTCCCTGTTTCCTTTCAGAGAAACTTGCTGATTTCGATGACCTTTTGCGATCCATCCTAAGCAGCACTTTAAATATCTCTCTTGGAATTAATGATCCAGCCTGGACACAAGCTCAGCTTCCTATAAAGCTTGGCGGCCTTGGTATTCGGAGTGCATGTCAGCTTGCACCTTCAGCCTTCCTGGCTTCAGCTGCTGGCACCTCTGATACATTGAAGAGCATGCTCCCTGCATCTCTGCACAATGCCTCCATCCCTGATGTTGAGTCTGCACTTTCCCACTGGTCCCAAGGAAACAACACAGCCCCACCTGTACCTCCTGCTTCTTGTTTTCAAAAAGCTTGGGATCTACCAAAAATGCAGTTGGTAGCTCAAGGTCTGCTGGCCAGTGCTGATAGTCCATCTTCCCGTGCTCGTCTTCTTGCTGCATCCACACCAGAGTCAGGAAAATGGCTAAATGCATTCCCTATATCCTCCATAGACCTGAGAATGGATAACTCCACCATCCGAATTGCAGTTGGGCTCAGACTTGGTGTTCCCTTGTGCCATTCACACACTTGTCGCCATTGTGGTTCTCACGTGAATGACCTTGCTACTCATGGCCTTAGCTGTAGATGGAGTGAAGGTCGCCACTCCAGGCATTCTAGCTTAAACGACATCATCCACAGAGCACTGTCAGCTGCAAAAATACCTGCTCGTTTGGAGCCTTCTGGAGTAGCTAGATCTGATGGTAAAAGGCCAGATGGAATTTCAATGGTTCCCTGGAAAGAGGGGAAACTCCTTGTGTGGGATGCTACATGCAGAGACACCTTGGCACCATCATATCTCTCCACTGCTGAAAGAGGCCCAGGATTGGTAGCAGCAGAGGCTGAATCTCAAAAGAGGAAGAAGTATTCCTCTCTTGGAGCTAAATACTTCTTTGTTCCCATAGCATGTGAGTCTCTTGGTGTGTTTGGTGCTGAAACATTGTCCTTTCTTAAGGACCTTGGCCATCGTCTGCACAAAACCACTGGAGACTCACAATCCTACCAATTCTTACTCCAGCGCCTTTCTGTGGCAATCCAGAGAGGAAATTCCACCTCCGTCTTGGGAAAATTAAGTTCCTTTGATGGTTTAGATGACTTTTAGTTCTGTGTGTGAGTGATCGAGTGTGTTAGTGTGCCAGTACATTGTATATGTTAGGTTGTGTTGTTGTTAGCCATATTATAACACTTTATCTATAATAAAATAATAATAATAATAATAATAATAATAATAATAATAATAATAATTATTATTATTGTATCACCTCTTCAAGAAAGCCTTATACAACCCTAAGCTGGAAGCTGGCAGTGGTCTTGGTCATGACCAGAAACAATCTAGACCAGCAGACATTCTAGTTAACAACTGGGGCTTCAATGGCAAACCTGCTGCGTTCGACCTATCTGTGTCGTCTCCGCTAAAACCTGACATAGTTTCCGAAGCGGGACACACAGCAGGCACTGCAGCTTTTGCCACAGAACAGCGAAAGATACTAGCAAATTCTGGGATTTGTGCAGAACTAGGCTGGAGCTGCATACCGCTTGTTGTCGATTCATTCGGGGCATGGGGCCAACTTGCCTCTGACACCTTCAAGAAACTTGCTTCCCGCCTTTCAGTTCAGGTTAACTCCTCCACTTCCACCACTCTGGACAGCATTTATTCGAGACTAAACCTTTCCCTTGTGCGCTCGAATGCCAGAGCATTTCTTGCAAGGGCAGGTCCCTGTGCTAAAGTCTCAGATCTCTACTTAGATAGTTGACTCATACATAGTTACATAGTTTACTAGTTAAATATTGAAATTTGTGTTTAACATGTAAAGCTAATGTTTAATGTATAATTATTAAAACTGTCAAATGTACATGACATCACAGTAGTTTGCGGCCATTCAAATCGTGGACAGTAGCCTCGTTCCCCGAAATATTGAAATGATCACGTAATGACCTAGCAACGAGCCTTGACAACCACCAACCTTTGAAACATGAGACTGCTTGTTAACACGACACGTCCTGTTGCCATTTACAAGCCATACAAGGACTGTACCACTATTGTTCTATTTATTGCCCTAATCACATGGCGTAGAGATGTTTACAAGATGTGGTATGGCTCGCCAAAAGCGGCCTACTTTTGACGGACATCTCCACTTTGAAGCGCTTATTCTCCCTGTAGGACAAATTCTATGGCCAAACTAAAAGTGGAAAACCAAAGAAGACAGAAGGTGCTTACAGCGTATGGTAAGGAACTAGTGTCACATTTTTTCTTGGCGGTGGTAGATACGACTAAACTTGAGTGTGCGTATGGCGTATACACGTACGCTTGTGGTTTTGTGCAATTAAAGGTTTTACTCGTGAGGTGGCTTCGCTTTCACATACTGTGCGGCATTGAGCATCATGATACAAGGCATGGTAGGACCTCTGCAAGTTATTAACACCTGGCGTGGTTGGACTCAGCCCCTTGCTCTCCGAGAAGGCCAAACCCTGAACGGGTACGCCTTGCCCATGGGGTGGTATGAAATGCATTTTTAGTGGTACTAGTATTGAGATGCCTGGGAATGATGCCCTAAGGTTGGCCATGATTAGTGATGTTCCATGCTTTGTTGATAGACTTCAAATTGTGATATGTGTACCTAGTGACGCATGTGTGTAGGGCACTTCTCTTGTGCTACAGTATAACCATTAATGTACACAATGTGTTGATATTTGATGGCTAGTATGCATCAGGATAGGTCTATACTTGAAGATCCTTATGAGGTTGCCTAAAAATACACCACTAAAGTATTGGTGATGTTTGGCCTTAAATGTCTGACGAAGGGTGCATCATGATGGTTGAAGCCCTTATCAGTGGCTCTGGTGGTTTTGACTATTTCATTTGCCAGTTCACCTTGAAAAGTCTGTGCGTGTTTTTATAGTTGACATATTGGAATCATATCATTGCATCCTGTAGCTTCCCCTTCTCCTCAATCTGTTTAATCATTTCTATGGTGATGGACTCATACTCCCCAATCAGCTACATACATAAACAGCTCCTCCTTTGTTGCCAGTTCACCTTGACAAGTCTGTACTGAAAGCTAAAAAGCTGGATGTGCTGGTTGTGGCCATAGGTACAAAGACCAGCTGCGGGTCACAGTTATGGCAGAAAGAGCCCAAAGATCTTCATGAATGAAGATTCCATGGGTCAAATGGAGCCCAGGTATCCATCCTACCAGTGTAAATACACAATTGAGATACTGACCTGTGACTGCTTATGTGTCAAAGTGTGGCTCTGATATGCAATTTATTTCCATATTCCATCTAATGGCACTCCTGCATACACCTCCAGCAGCCATGATAGACCTATGGTTAGAATGGTTACTGAGATGTGATGGTTTCCAGTATTCTTTCTGGAAAGCCTTCTATGCAACTAGCATTTATTTCTGTTTAGCCATGGGACAGGAGTGATGTGGTGGTATGACCCTTTAATGAATTATTTTATGAGACCTTTTGTCACCTCTTTTGGGCTGATATCTGGGTAGGCTATATGTACATGTAAGCTTTCATCATGTGTCTTCCATTGATATACATTTGTGGAGCTGTAATATGGTGTAGCTCTGTTCATCACCCGTTTGTACAAATTCACAACAATAGAGGGGTGGATCTTGGTAAAGGCAATGCTGAAGGAGCTATTCACACGTTCAGAAAATTCTGTACACTTATACGATGGCCTTTTTCTCTTTCCTGTAGCCACCAAAAGGCTTCCACACACTCTGCAGCGTTGCTGGACCTTATAGTTGTGCGGATCGATTCAACTACTGTGACCAGATTGAATAACAAACTATGCCGATTATTCATAAAAAACACATTCGTGATTTGTGTGCTGAAAGAAAAAATGTGACACTTTCTAAACCATGTGTTTGCCTATTGTGATGCTTTTTCTCGATGATGCTACGTCCTGACTTTCTTGGGAATTTGCCTGGCGTCCGCCTCATAGGCTTGAACTTACCCCCTTCCCTACGGCAATGGTGTAAAAGTAGGATGCGCATTTAAAGGAAACGCAACAAAGCGCTTGCGCATATGAGATATACTCACCTACGATGAACGTCAAGATCAAATAACCATGTTTTGCACATATCTGATGTATATGAAGTATGGATATGGCTCGCTCAAAAAGTACCATTGATAATGAGGTGTGGATTATAGTTCCAAAACCATTTACGGTATTGTTCTAATTGTAACCTAGTGTCCAGCCGCAAACTACTGTGACATACGCCAAATACGAGTAATAAATGTGTTACATAGTTACAATTAGCTAAATAAATTCAGCCTGATTGTGGTAGTCTGGAGAGGATGGCTCTGGACACCGACCTCACCAAGATGATGTTGAGACGTCCATAAATGTCGGCAACCATTGCAGCTCTGGGCTGGGAGAGGCTAATTGACAGGTGGGATGCCAACCTAGACAATACACCCTGAGCCTTCCTACCCCAATGACCAAACGTTTCAACAGCCATGGGGATACATGTCCAGCCCAGTTCCGTGCACTTGGTGCTGTTAGCATTAAGCTTTCTTAGCTCAGCACCGTTAGCTGCAGCTCCAGATTGATGGCTAGCTTCAGGTAGGATGGCAGGGCAAAGTGGTGAAGCCACAGTGATGTCCAAAGCTGCATGTTTGCCTCTATCCCACCCAGCAATCAATACATCAGCTGGACGAGTGTGGTCATGACCTCCACCACCTTTCTCCACTGCTATACTGAGATGGGCAGTGCGGCACAAACTAGCAATGGCTTCACGCAGGAGGTTGTGTCGCCACACTACATCTCCACCATGTCGGCAAGTGACACAATGATGACCCAAAGGGTCCAGACCAACACCTGGGCAGAAAGGGCACATTGCAGTCCCCGATGTATCCAATCCCAGCCACCACCTGACTGCCACCTGGTACTCATTGGGTTCCAAGTGTAAACCAAGTTCAATAGAAGGAACCACTGATAACCAGGCAGCTGCATGGGGCGCTGATTCAGATAAGAGGTGAGCCTTGTTGGCAGGAGAAGCACTCTCTAGCAAACCGTGGAAGAGATTCATGTCAATTTTGGAGGACAGAGCCTTTTGCGTTGGTGGAGAAGCTAATGCCGATTCAACAGTGAGTGTATCTGGTGGAGAAACTTTGGCATTGTACAATGTGACTGCCTGTATTATTATTATTATTACTTTAGATGATGCTGACTGTGTGATATAATGTGATAGAATATACAATATAGCTGCAAATCACAAAATGTAAATTTGTTAACACAGAAACACATCAGTAGGAAATTGGTAAATGGGTGTGACCAATCAGTGAACCTAACTACCAAAGACTAAAATGCATTCATACAACCTCTACTAATCTTACAGGGATAGGCTACATGGTGTATGGTCGAGAGAAATTGGACACATTTGATGAATCCAGAAAGGTACTACTGGAATTTCAAAATGCAGTTATGGAATTTATAGGACTCGTCACACGCATTGGTATTTTTCCATCTTTGTATAAATATCCGATCAAAACCTATCGACGATATGTTGAGGCTGTTACCCGTGTGCAAGAATATGGTATGTTTTTGGCTATCCTTTGTTTTTCTAGTGCACAGTGTGCAGTAGTTTTCTTGGTTGATTACTATCATGTCTTTCTATGCAATACAGGATCATCTATTCTAAAAGAGAAGTATGACAAGATGGTCGATGCTATTAACTCTGGAGCTGTTGATGTGAACAAAGCCACATGTAAGAAATTAAGTGTCAATATCATTAGCATAATAGGCATTGTCATTTGGAATTTCAGCAATGATGGAACAATGGCTGATTGAAGGAAACCTCTCCCAAAAGGAAGCCTTGATGCTGACCTGTGACCTTTTGGCTGCTGGCGTTGACACGGTACAACACAATGAGTACACAGTGTAGCGCCATGTAACCATGGATGCCTAGAGTGGGCCTGGGGGTTAAATTAAAAGACTTGACCCTACATCACTGCTTGCAACATCATCATTCATTAAGAATCATTCATGCATGCTTGTTTTCAGCTGTCCAATGCTAAGGGGAGTCTGGGGGCTAATAAGTCGTCCATTGGCGTAGAGATCTAAAAAGGATGCCTTTAGAAGCATTCTGCTATCAATTTAGCCAGGTAATGTGCAGGAATGATTTATTATTATCAATTTTGGGTACTGCTATCATGAATTTACTGTTTCATCTCCAGCAAGCATGTTAGCAGAGTTTTCATGCCTAGCTCATGTTTGGCACAACTATTATCACTCACTGACAGAGTTCCAACACTGCCACGTTCCTGCTGCATGAAGTTGCCAAGCAACCAGAGCTCCAGGAAAAGCTGTACCAGGAGGTATCCTCTGTGCTAGGAGACAGAAACTCTCCCTCCTCTGATGACCTTCAGAAGATGACACTTGTCAGGAGCTGCATCAAGGAGATATTGAGGTGATCACTGAGAGCACTAAACATCAATCAAACTTGACAGTTTGTATAATGTTTTAGGCTCCACCCAGCTGTGCCAGGATCAGGGAGAATGTTAGATCATGAAATTGAAATCTGTGGCTACCAGATACCTGCTAATGTTAGTAGCATTTAATATACAAAATGATGCCATAATTAGTACGGCATATCAGACCATAGTCTTGTACAACACATACACTGCAAGCCGAGATCCCAAACATGTGGAAGACCCCACCTCATTCAAACCAGAACGCTGGACTAAGGGCTCCACTGAAGAACTGGACGGCTTTATCTCCCTTCCATTTGGATTTGGCCCACGCAGTTGCTATGGTGATGACTTTTGTTGTATGAATTACCACATCGTACATAATTTTTATTTTATTTTTAAATGTTTTAGGACGTCGGCTAGCAGAACTGGAGTTATATATACTTTTTTGTATGGTCAGTGTTTATAACATGTAGGGTCAGAGTTAATAACATGTATGGTCAGTGTTAATAACATGTATGGTCAGTGTTAATAACATGTATGGTCAGTGTTAATAACATTTCAGTATGGGCTTTTTCTTCATCTGTATTAACTTGATTCACAGCTATCGAAGAACTTCAGACTTTCCAGCCAACAGCAGTCACTGAAGATGGTACAGTCTACTGTAGTGCGGGCTGATGAACTGGTGAGAATTAAATTCGTTGACAGGAAGTAACACATATGTAGTGTTGACAGGAACTTAAATACATTATATTATTATTTTTATGGTCATAGAATTTATCACTCCCAATATTGTGTCATTTGAATTAAATTTCTGTTTTATGTTGCAAGTAGCAAGCACATGTATACCAGGGCCAGTAAATGAAAGAATGCAATACCTTTGATTCCTGAACAGGAGTAGCAATGTAACTGAATTGAAAATTGTAATATTAAATTCAATTACATTGATGTATCGTAAACTGTAGGATAATCTCATTATTAGCTTTCTAGCAAACAAAACAAAACTTTAAAACACTATTAGACTATGATGTGACACTTTGATGGACTGCTATTAACTATTTAAAATTTAAATTAAATTGTGGTTCTTACTCTTAAAAAGAATAATTATATAATGGAGCTCTAATGATCTTAAAGCAAATTAAGACCTTAACTCACTATTGAAGTTAGAAACTTGAAATGAGCAATGCTTGCATACTCGTGTGTTAAGCTACTTATAACTAATCATTTTTTTATTTATTATCGAACTAGGAGACTCAAAATAGAGTTTTTTTTTTTCTTTTATGACTGAGATTTGTTAGTATTCCTATGTACAATGTCATTGGTTGTAATGTAACATAGTTTCATTCTTCTGTTAAGATGTACTACGTTTTTTTTTTTTACTCTTCAGTAAAATAATAGCAAAGCAAAGAAAAAAACTGCAACATGTACATATTTTTATGAATGCAAAGCACCAGATACTTCATAAATTATAAGGTGTGCTGCCTTCCTTATAAGGAGTGAGGCATACCTCAGCTGCCTTATAAGGAGTGAGGGCTGGGATACCTCTGCTCACTTATTAGTCGACCTGAATGTGACCCACAAGGTGGTGAGGAAACCATGCCGCCTGTGGCATAAGGTGTTTGCGTTTGGACAGTAGGTTAATTGAATAATTTACCGTCACTATGTGCAATGTGCATCAAATTTGAAAAATTCTAGCCGCACCTCATTTTATGATACCCGTTTCGCAAGCCATGCCATGCTCGTATTATGATTTTCCTAGGAGAGAAAAAGCCATGACAACACTCTACCACAGCTACATTGACATAAACCATAAATGCGCAAGGATTGTTTGCAGTTCGTTTCCACATCAATGTACATCAATTTGGCTGGAAAAGACGGATGTAATGACATAGCAGAGCACATTAAATCTCGCACAGAAATAAACAACATTTTTATTTTTAATCACTTATCAGGGCAGGAGTTTTTTTTTATGTCACTTTGAATGGAGATACAGAAAGTCAACGAGGGATGAAGAGTGTGTGGTGGCTTATTGGTGGAGGCTAGCCTATTGAGACAACTGTACTGACGAAGTTTGCAGAGAATTTGTACACTTTTTTCTTATCAACGCAATTGGCACCCATGCACCCTCCATAATACAGTGGGAACAAGTGCCATCAACATTCTGTTTCTTATCTTAGCATGCATGTATCGTTAAATAATGCATGATGTATACTACGCAGCTCGGGAGTAGTGGGTATTGTATGTACCTATCAGCTGTTCATGTTTCCGCGAAAATGACAAATTAATCGCATTCAAAGCGCACGTGCAGCGTAGCTACTGACAAGCGCTTTGAATGCGATGAATTTGTCTTATTCGCGGAAACAACTGGTACTTTCAATACCTGTTACTTCCTAGCTGCGTACACATCATGCATAATTCAACGTTACAATAATATCAGCTCAGATATATCTATAGACCTACCTAATGAGGAAAAAAAAACAACGTACATGTGTATTATTATGAGGTTGCAGGATGGGTACGAGCCAGGTTGTCCCTTTTAGAGCCACCCATGTATGCCTCCGAGGACCCCGAACCAAATGGAGATTTGGCAATGGAGCTGGGCAACTAGAACTTACACTATATGTGTGTGTGTGTGTGTGTGTGTGTGTGTGTGTGTGTGCATGTGGCCCCGCCTGCAAAAATGTGTCAGTGTATGCACTTAGTTCATTGTTTATATGTATTGTTTCGTGGTTTATTATGAATGCATGATTTCCTATAGACACCTACATAGCCCTCTCGCTACGCCACTGGATGGTATACATAAAGCTCAAACTCCGACTATACTATATATTATTATTATCATGCAAATATGTACGTGCTAGACCAAAGTAAAGTACACTACATGCAGCATAATTATATAGGATAAGCGAAGGGAATATACAGCAAAATTAAGCAAATACTAATCTTTACGGAAACTGTTGATACTCGACCCCGGAGTTGATCGGCTCCCCAGTCGTAACCTTCTTCACTCTCTTCCTTCCGCCAGCAGCCCCGGCAGCACACACGCAGCAACATATGCAAGCTATGCACGACCCTATGCACAGCAGAAGCAGCCCCCCGCCAACTCCAACGACAATCGCAATCAGCTGCTCCTTGGATATGGGGAGGGGCCATGGGTCGTAGAAGCACGTGCTGGGGCTGGAAAAGCCACACGCAGTCCAGTTGAAGTTTAGTGAGACGGCTTCGTTGAGATTTGCGAAGCAGCAGCCGTACGAGTTGTAGGCGGTAGAACACTGTGAGCGCAACGAACTACTTCTGCACGTGAGCGAGTTGCCGCAAAATGTGAAAAACCCGAGACCGATAATCACCCCCGGTGGCGCAGTGCCGAGGGTACAACACAGCTGCCCGTTTCCGTCCGATGTCCCACACCAAGCCTTCAGCAGAGTGGTGGTCTTGGTGGGTACGTTGCAGTTCTCCAAGTACGTGAGCAGGGGGTCCATGCACTTGCATGCTGGAACACAGAGTTTGACAAGAACTCGTAGTAAAGTTAAACGTACTAGTATTGATATTAGGACATTCGCTTGGATAGTCCGCTGGATTACACGAAGGAGACGAAGATGGGGGAATGAACGTTGGTGTTTGACTTGCCGTCAGCTGCAAAATCGCAAGGGCAAACGATGCGAACGTAGTATACGTAGTACTGCGTCTCATCCTTTCCGACAGACAAGCTAGGGTTAAAATACCACGTGCGATATTATGTTTTTTCTTTCAGATTACCGAGGATTTGCAGTTACGTTATCCGTGTAGTGGCAATCGTTGAATACATTTTTGCTTCCAGGCCCGTAGCCATAGAGGGTGCAATTGCACCCCTCAGCCTGCCGCTACTAGCCTAGGTCAGCTTATTTGGTTCGGCGATGCATTATGGTGAAGGCCATTTATTATATACAAGACGTCATCATCGATCGACACTTTTGACCTTTATGTGTTTCACAATCAAGGAAAATTAACTACAAGCAGGTATTAACTGGTAATTGTTCTAACTGCAAAATAAGACATGCTGCACTGGTGAATACAATATTTAGTGGTTAATTAAATATGGATAAAAATCTCAAGACCCCCATTCATTAAACGGTAATAAATGTAGGATGGGTGTGTTAGTTAAAAGCTGCAAATTGTACTTAATTAACTACTTCCGTTTAGAAGTTATTCAAAATTGAAGTCTTGATTTTTTTTATTTTCGCAATGTACTTGGTTTAGGGGCCATTGCGGTCTTAATTTAGTGGTTCGGATTTATTAATAAATTAGGCAAGTTATTACTATTAATGTTCAAGGAAATGTTGGAGCTTTTGGATGGTATGCCGGCTTTTTATTAGGTGTAATCGAAAAGTATTAATTCGTTTTTTTTAAATTTAATTAATTATTAAATTTATTTTTGGTTTGTTTACATCAAAATTTATTTACATGTAAGCCCGCATTATTGGAGCATTTAGCGGCAACAATCAGTTAATTAGCTGTTTGTGGTCAACTTATAAACGATTTTCCTTGATTGTGAAACACCCTGTATAGTGGATTGTTTGTACTTTCAGTTATTGTAAATAGTGAGCCTGCATGCATGCATGCAGCTCGATGAATGAAGCGCGTTCGCTAGGATACACTTACACGCATCCAGGAAAAAAAAATTGATTAGTTAGCACTCTCCACTGAGTACAGCTACGACCTACGAAGGTATGCCAGCCTAGATCGATTAACATCACGTCAGCATGTGCCGTATTTTCAATCGTCAGCGCTTATCAGTATATAGTTACTGCAAGCACGTGCACCTTCTTGGGCTTCGCCAATGGAAGAGCGCTAATAATCCCAAAAGGAAAGCTTTATGTCTACACATCGGAGCACTGAGCAGTCTACCATTAGGCCAAAGCCTCTGCATCAGAGTCAAAGCACGCTCCGCCCCCTCCCGGCACGTTATGGCATCAGGACTAATGCAAACCCCTGTCTCTGCACACAGTGTGTGGTTGTGTGAACATAGGTACATGTAATGTGCATACACGTCTACTACTATTGCTAGTTAGCAATGAGTTTACATGTACTGTGGCTGCACCAATACGTATGTCTGGTATGGGGTATGCTTCAGTTGTTTCACCCTCTTCTGAGGTTCTGAATGGTCAGTGTCAATGTGCTCTGGCGGCTACTGTACATTGCTCCACTGTACCAGGGATATAGAGGTGGAGCAGAAGCTCTTGGATGTGAGTGGCTGGCCTCACATCTTTGAAATGGAAGAGGGGTGAGGAGTGAGTGGGATAGTGACAGCATTCTCTGTAGGCCTCTATTGCTGGAACTGGACACATGTGCCTGCCTTTGGTATGCTCAGCACACCTGCCCATCTGGTCGGTTTTGAACCACTTGATGAGGAAATGCATGCCCTCTCCAGATTAGGTGATGTCTGGCCTGGTAGGGTGGAACCTAGGGTCAAAACTCCAGTCCTTGAGTAAGATTAGCTGAGCCTGAGGTGGATGGATACCTGGAGGTGTTGAACGTTCTGGATGGTCAGTCTCAGCATTGCATGGGTTCCTGGACGATATAAGGAGTGTCCTCTAGTAACATACGTGTTGTCTCATCTCCACAGACCTTTAAAACCACTCTTGATATTGAACCCCTAAAACAAAAAAGTACCTGTACTTTATGCATTAGACTTAAATGCCTCTACCTACTAGGCCAAATGCTTTGCATCACACCCAAAGCATACTCCACTTCCCCTTCCCATCATGTAATTGATTGCAAAGTTTATGGTATCATGCCCATGCCATCACCACCAAAACTCACCTCTGCACACAATGAGTGGTTTTTATATAGGTGCTACATGTATAGTGTGCATGTGCTTTTAAAAAACATACTTTCTCTTATAACTTGCTACATGTTTACAGTGCAATGAGATGGGGATTACTGAAAGGTTTAGATAGTATAGCATATGTGATCAGTGTAAATATGACTGTTGCAACATGTTATAAAATTCAGTTAATATAATTGTATATGATGACTTCTTGAAAGCATATGCGTCCATGCAGTTATGAATAAAAAAAATGAAACAAGTATACATGTGTATAAAAGCATTCTCTATGTGAAAGTTGGTGGTATATAGGATTTGAAGGCAATAGTGGTGTAAAAAGCAGAGAAACAAGGGTTGAATGATAAGGACTAAAAAACGAAATAGTCCCACAATATGTGCTGGCTAAATATAAAACTATACAATTCAAGCGTGAAAATTACGTGCTGACAGTGTAAAAGATTACATTTGCGCACAGTACGCGACTGTGCATGCTTGCTTGAGCTCTATACTGCATGCGTGATATCGCTGTTCCAACTTCCACCCCGTTAGACACGTAGCACTAGCACTGAGTGTATTCGGTATGCATGCGGTAAACAAGTGTAGGTATTATTATTATTTTTTAAATATAACCTCGTGGTAATTTGTTATGATAGCTATTATAGCAACGAGGCAATGACCGAGGGTTAGGCCTGTCGAAAAAATGCCACACAAAAATTCCCCAAAATGCTGACCGTAAATACGAAAAACTTCCACCTAAAATTCCGTTTCACCCGCCTTTCGCAACAAAAATTGACGGTCTCCCTTTTTAACCGTTAGTTAGCTTTACCGTGTTTATAGACATGTTTTGAAGCGTAGTCCTTCGTTTTTTAGTTACTAAAACTTGCCAACCAGCAAAGCAGTTGTCACACATTAAGCGGGGACGACTCAACACCGAAATATGATGGCACAAAACCGGTATAGCAACCCGCATGCGTAGCTGTCTTACGCCGCTACCTGTGCAACCGAATAAGCGACGAGTCACTTCAGGAATATACATTCTCATCGGCACGTGCGCACTAAATGTGGCGGCGTGATCGATACATAGCCTTATAATATTTAATAGTATTCCGGTGTCGATAAATAGAAAAATACCGGCAGTTTGCTCAATTAGAAAATGCCTAAAAATCTGGTGGAATTTTTTCGACAGACCTACCGACTACCGAGGGTGAGGGTAGTGAAAACGGGTATTATTGATTTATTAAACATTGGACATATTCGGTACGTAGTATAGATGTAGTGGTTGTAATTGTGAACCCTGTATGGAGTGTTCAAACTCGCGACTAATAGATGATATAATAATTATATTTACATTAAGAATAGCAGGTACATGTATATAAACATACAACTAGACTACATCTATAATATATATGACATACAGAAAACTTACACTAAAGAGTTCAATATGAGCACAGTAACATCTTTTTTGGCCTTAGACCCCTGGCCAGGATAGCCCTGGCCACAGACCTGGTCAGGGTCAGGTTTAAGCGACCATAAATGTCGGCTGTTGCCTTTGATTTTGACACACTGTGGCTTGCAGCAAGTAGAGAGGCTAGGCGGGAAAATGTTACTTGGGCCTCCACCCCCCAATTCCCATAGGTTTCTACAGCCAATGGAACACAGGTCCACCCCAGCTCGAAGCACTTAGGGTCGTTAGCAACATGTTTGCGGGACTCTGCGGCTACTTCAGCTACTCCAGCTGTTGAACAAGACTCATCAAGGATGGCAGGGTTAAGTGGGGATGTCACTGTTATATCCAAAGCTGCAGGCAAACCCTTTTCCCATCTTGTTACCAGGACATCTGCTGGGCGCGAGTGGCTATTATCATGTGTAAGGCCATAGCCCACCTCTACTGTGACTCCCATGTGAGCCTGACGAAAAAGGTTAGCCCCAACATCCCGCAACAGGTTATGTCGGGTCACTACATCACCTCCATGAGTACATGTGGTAGCGTGGTGGCCAAGTGGGTCCAGGCCTTTCTGAGAGCAGACAGGACACAGAGAACTACCAGAGGTGTCCAACCCTAACCACCACCTTATAGAGGCATGAAACTCATTAGGTTCAAGGTGCAAACCCAAGGCCAGAGATGGAGTCACGGACAACCATGATGCAGCATGAGAAGCCGAAACAGATAATAGGCGAGCTCTGTCTGCCATAGAGGAAGCCCCTAACAAAGAATTAAAACGGTGGCATTCCAATTTCTTAGACAGAGAACGCTGATTAACAAGTGTTGATGATACTCCTTCTGCTGTGATTGCTTACCTGATTGTTGAACTGAATGATTGCCTGTTGCAGATGTACATTATCAGCATTGCTACAACCAGATGTTGATAATGAAGCTATAAATGCTGCACATGAGTGGCGGAGAGTGCAGACCAAGGCCCCCAAAACCTAAGCTAAGCTGGGCCTGTGTCCAGGCTGTGTCCGTTGTGTCGATGGAAAAGCAAGATGAGAAGCACCTTCTGACTTCTTCATCAAACAGCTTCAAAGAACCTGCCAGACTTGATGGAGTGGCCCTAGCAAGGTGGACCAATCTGCAATAGCTGCCACACAAACGCAAGAGAGACAAGGCCACATGTGGGTCAACTGCTGCTACATCTACCAAGGAAGACAGAAGTTTCCTGGCATCGGCACACTTCCCAGCAATGAATTTTGAACAATACAGGTAATCACCTATCGGGGCACCCAGAATTTCAAGGTTAGGATGGTGTGAAAACTTGACTGCAGGTGGGAACATTGAATTACCAAAGTGACTGAAGAGCTCACATTTTGTCAAGTTGATGTGAATGCCCAGAGAAGGACCCAGCTCTTCAATGAGTGAAAGTGCCCGTAACACAGCTGAGCACCTTCCAGTGAGGACCCCGTCATCAAGATACCAAGCCTGAAAGAGCACTTGTATGCAATCATCATCAGCATCTATGCTTGATATCAGCCTTTGGAGTACCAAACAAAAAAGCAAAGGACCAAGGGGGTCACCCTGCTGCACTCCAGTCTCTGACGAAAGATGACCAAGCTGGTGCCACAACAGGGGGTGTGTACCATAGCACCATGTAACCCAGGACAGAAGTTCAGGAGGGGATGTGGCACATTCATCAAGAACTGCTTGTCTTGAAACAAGGTTAAAAGCGTTCTGCATATCTATTTTGAAGACCACAAAGTCCTCTTCCATCCAATGGTCCTCAATGCTTTTTCTCAGGCCGTGGATAATCTTTTCAGAGCGTGAACTACAGGCAACTCCCTGTTGAAGAGGCTGGAAAAGATCAGAAGCTTTGTCCTTGACCAGAGCACAAATGCACTTTCCAGTGAGCCTCCTTAAAGATTCTCCCACTGCTATATGGGTCTAATATCTGGGGGGCTTCCATCTCTCAGTTTATTCAGTGCAATTAATGTTCCTCCGGCCAAAAACCTAGCCACCTGACACCATTGGAGGTGCTTTTCCTGAAGCAAGGAGATTTACAATGTCCCTGAGAGTAGCACATATATATGGGTGTTGCGAGTGGGATAAGAGCAGCATCCAGCAAATGTTGTATGCGCAGCCCAGAGGAACCCGCTGCAGTGCCTTTTGGGGAAAGAGCAAAGATTAGACAAGATATCAAAGCCCGGTCCAACAGAAATAGGAATAGTGTTCACATTAGGGGCTACAGGGGGAGAACAGCTTGGGTGCTTAGACTGCAGCAATTGCCAGGTGGCATCATTAATGGGGGCTAACCCATTCGACTCCCTATATAATTATATATATAATGTGGTAGTTCGGGCGGCCAATAGGCCAATAACGTAACTAGGTACTCATCAGATCAAACGGGCAGCTGTGCTGTACCCTCGGCACCACCCTCTCGGGGTCGCTTGCCGGTGTCGGGTTTTTCACATTTTGCGGCAACTCGCTCACGTGCAGCAGTAGTTCGTTGCGTTCACAGTGTTCTACCGCCTACGACTCGTACGGCTGCTGCTTCGCAAATCTCAACGAAGCCCTCTCACTAGACTTCAACTGGGCTGCGTGTGGCTTTACCAGCCCCAGCACGTGCTTCTACGACCCGTGGCCTCTCTCCATATCCAAGGAGCAGCTGATTGCGATTGTCGTTGGATTGGGCGGGGGGTTGCTGTGCATGGGGTTGTGCATAGCCTTCGTGTGTTGCTGCTTTTGTACTGCCGGGGCTGCCGGTATTACCGGGGCTGTTCGCGGGAGGAAGAGAGTGAAGAAGTCGGTGGCGACGATCAACTCCGGGGTCGAGTATCGAATGTTCCCGTGATAATTTGTAACAAAGCTATTCAGTTAATATTGCGCGTGCTGCATGTTCTCTTTGCTCATCCTACTGTGCTGCAATGCTCCGTCATGAAATGGCACGTACCATTAGAAAATATATTAGCTAGTCAGTTAGGCAATGGGTATATACTTACAACCACATAGGACTGCGTGAATCCCGGTGGCCGTGATACATATATATAGCCGCACCTCGTTTTATGATATATGTTTCGCAAGCCATGCCATGCTCATATTATGATATTCCTAGGAGCGAAAAAGCCCATGACAACACCACTACAGCTGCACTGACATAAACCATAAATGCACAAGGATTGTTTGCAGTTCGTTTCCACATCAATGTAAATCAATTTGGCTGGAAAAGACGGATGTAATGATCAGCACACATAGCATGCAGAGCACATAAAATCTCGCACAGAAATAGACTACTTTTTTTATTTTTAATCACTGATCAGGGCAGGAGTTTTTTTGTCGCTTTGAATGGAGATACAGAAAGTCAACGAGGCTATAAGGGTGCAGAGTGTGTGGTGGCTTATTGGTGGAGGCTAGCCTATTGAGACAACTGCACGAAGTTTGCAGAGAATTTGTACACTGACTTTTTTCTTATCAACGCATTTGGCAACCATGCACCCTCCATAATACAGTGGGAACAAGTGCCATCAACATTCTGTTTCTTATCTTAGCATACATGTATCGTTGAATCATGCATGATGTATAGTGCGCAGCTCGGGAGTAGCGGGTATTGTAAGTACCTATCAAGATCAGTTGTTCATGTTTCCGCGAATATGACATTAATCGCATTCAAAGTGCACGTGCAGCGCAGCTACTGACAAGCGCTTTGAATGCGATTAATTTGTCTTATTCGCGGAAACAACTGGTACTAACTTGCAATACCTAGCTATAGCTAGCTGCGTATACACATCATGCATAATTCAACGATACATCAGCTTAGATATATCTATAGACCTACCTAATTGGAAAAAAACGTATATGCTGCATGAGGTTGCAGCCTTGCAGGATGGGTACGACCGTACGAGCCAGGCTTGTCCTTTGCCACTTTTAGAGCCACCCATGTATGCCACCGACCAAGTGGAGATTTGGCGATGGAGCTGGGCAACCAGAACTTACATTATGAGTGTGTGTGTGAGTGGCCCGGCTTGCAAAAATGTGTCGGCCGGTGTATATGCACCTGGTCCTTTACTTATCCATATGTATTGTTTCGTTGTTTATTATGAATGCATGATTTCCTAGAAACCTACATAGCCCTCTCGCTACGCCACTGGATGGTATACATGAATTAAGTTCATACTCGACTACATGTGTATATTATACTTTATATTACATGTATTATCATCATGCATGCATGCATTCGCCGTGTAGTTAATATGTACGTGCGTGCATGAGTCATAGACCAAAGTAAAGTACACTACACGCAGCATATACAGGATAAGCGAAGGGAATATATGCATGCAGCAAAACTAAGCAAATACTAATTTTTACGGAAACTGTTGATACTCGACCCCGGAGTTGATCGGCTCCCCGGTTGTAACCTTCTTCACTCTCTTCCTTCCGCCAGCAGCCCCGGCAGCACACACGCAGCAACATATGCAAGCTATGCACGACCCTATGCACAGCAGAAGCAGCCCCCCGCCCACTCCAACGACAATCGCAATCAGCTGCTCCTTGGATATGGGGAGGGGCCACGGGTCGTAGTAGCACGTGCTGGGGCTGGAAAAGCCGCACGCAGCCCAGTTGAATTTTGCTGTGGGGAGCTGGAATTCGTCGAGATTTGCGAAGCAGCAGCCGTACGAGTTGTAGGCGGTAGAACACTGTGAGCGCACCAAACTACTGCTGCACGTGATCGAATTGTCGCAAAATGTGAAAAACCCGACACCGGCAAGCGACCCCGAGAGGGTGGTGCCGAGGGTACAGCACAGCTGCCCGTTTCCGTCCGATGTCCCACACCAAGCCTTCAGCAGACTGGTGGTCTCGGTGGGTACGTTGCAGTTCTCCAAGTACGTGAGCAGCGGGTCCAAGCACTTGCTGGAACACAGAGTTTGGCAAGAACTCGTAAGAAACGTTTCGACATCAGTGCCATCAGTGTAGGTAGGACATTCGCTTGGGTAGTCCGCTAGATTACACGAAGGAGACGAAGATGGGGGAATGAACGTCGGAAATGTTATTTGACTTGCCGTCAGTTGCAAAATCGCAAGGACGAACGTTGCAAGTATAGTAGTCCGGCTCATCCTTCCCGAGGGACAACTCGCATGTGCAGAAAGGTGTCAAAATACCTTGAATTAGTTGCATTGGGGGGGCATCTGTTATTTCAACCGAGCAATCATAACGCAGCACTCCGGCTCCCACGATATGGTAGGCGCGCGCGACATGCTGCGATTTGGCCAGCCGATCCGATCCAACCGCAGTCTGGGGACCAGCCATCCGTTAGCCTCGTCCGCAAGCCCTATTTGTATGCTAATTACGCGAGGGTGGAAAATAGGGCCAGATACAGTAGCGGATCCGCATGTGCGCTAGGACCTTGCAATGGACACCAGGTCACCGCCATAATTTAACATAAACATAGGGCCTAGGGTCCCCAGATATGCTAATTACAGGGGCGGATCCAGGATTTAGGAGCGGGGGGGGGGGGGGGGGGGGGGGGCAGGGCCGCCGAGAGGGGGGGGCCGGGGGGGCTGCTGACCCCGGGGCCCGTCGTTAAACATGGGGCCCGGGCCGCCTGGCTGGTCTCTTTTTTTTTTTGTGTGTGTGATTGATGTTTGTTTTGATCATTGCGCAGGCGCAATAAAATTGTATACATGCATGTACGTACGTTCGCGCGATCCGTGCGGAATAGAATGTATAATTCATAATTTCGCCAAATTCATTTCAGTTCAAGCATAAGTCCGGGTGGCAGAAAAGAAAGGAAAGAGTTGAAAAGACAGGACAAAATTTTTGAAATGTTTAGGCTTCATCACAAACACCTTCACCGACATAGCTAGGAACGACGATCGCGATGATCAACATAACGATCAGTTCCAGTGCTGAGCATGAAATTGCATGCGTGCATTTGTCAAAAAGGAAATCAGGGAGCAAATTTGTTGGGTAGTTGGGACTTGAACCGACCGTTTGAAGTTTTGGGTGCACTTGGAATAGGGTGTGTACTGTGTAACCTCCCCTGAATAATAAAAATCGATTTTTCCGAATACTTTTAAAACACTAATCGATTTTTCAGGTTTTTCTGGATCTGAAAATCGATTTTTCCGAATACTTGAAAAAAGAAAATCGATTTTTCCGAATAGGTTTTGACAATTTGCCAGCCGAATACCTAGGTTATTCAGGTTTTCTGCTCACTGAGCCACCTAAATGTACACATCACACCAGATACCCCCCTACAGCTAAACTATAACACCAGATGCCCTCAGCACACAAACACACTTACCCCCATCACACCAGTGCCCTCATGAGGCACACAACCATAGTTACCCCCATCACACAACAACAGCTACCCCCATCACACCAAACACCCTCCTACAACTACCCACATTACACCAGATCAGTACAGCCAGCATCCACAGCTACCCACATCACACCAGATGCACTCAGAACACAACCACAGCTACCTACATAGGCCTACATGTAAATCGCTTGGCCTAACCACATAGCGTGTCTGAACTGAGTTAGCGTGGCCACGCTGAGGTCTACCTACATATCGTACCCGATGCCAAAAGTTGAAGTTTACGCACCACCAGCCATGCAGCCTCAATTTCACCATCGCGAGTTTAGAAAATACTAGTAACTAAGTAGGTCTAAATGCGATCGCGGCAATATCAGCTCAGAGAGATTGATGCAAGAAACCAGCTGGTTCGAAATGCACTAAGCGAACTAACTTTGATTTGTAGCTGGAGCTGTCCGTCGTCATAAATATATAGAATACAGCAGAAGCTACAGCTGAAACTTCACTTACAGAAAAACTCCTGTATATGCATTTAAATTGTTACAGATGTGTAATATACATTACACAATATAACCATAAAATTCTATAAGGAGATCAAACACAAAGGCACAAGTCACAGCTTTGTGATCATATTAAACTCAGTGCTAGATTCATTGCTTTCAGCTTTTGCAGTGCCATCAGGTGGAACTGTACCAGCAGTGGTCTCACCAGCAGTGGTCAAAGATGGAACTGTACCAACAGTTGCATTATTAGAAGCCATGCCCACAACTGCCATTTCTTTTGTTGCTGGAGGTGGCCCATCAGTATCTTCTTCCATCTTCTCCAGAGCCAGAAGGTTTGTCGCGTTGTATCTTAAGTCCACCAATTGCAATTCATTCCTACGAGATACAGGAGCAGTGAAGATGACTCCACCACCTCACAACTCCCCCTCCACACGGGTAAGATACGACCCCCATTGGGGGATGTTCAAGGTGATACAATGTAAAAATGGTACATGCATGCATATCAGAACACAAACATGTAATCCAAAGATATGTACCTCACCCTCCACATGCATACTATACATCACCCCCATATGAATACTGCCTACCTGCATACATACCTCCCCTCAACCCCTCACCCCCAGATGGACACCTCTCCATGACCACCTCCCTTCATCCCCATATTGGGCACCTCCCCTTACTCCCTAAAGGTATTATTTCTCTCTCATCATGTAGGTACCACTTAACCACTCTAATAACTTAACCACTCTAATAACTTTGCAATGCATCAATCATTATAAGTCTTTACTCTAACACAGGTGCACTTACATGTCATCACTAGCTGTTTTGCCCCTCCTTCTGCACAGGCACATCACCACTATCACAATCAGCACGATGACAATGATTGCAATCAGGGCGGCAAATATGCCATATGTGGTAGGTGGGAAAAGTACTGCCATGGATTCTGCAGTCATGTTGCACCCCTGGATGCCTGTTGAGGGCGCCATGCTGGCAACAGGTACACATGATGACGACTGAAGGGATGCCCCTGTTGAGCCGGTTGCCCCTGTTGAGGTGGTTTCCCCTGTTGAGCTGGTTGCCCCTGTTGAGGTGGTTTCCCCTGTTGAGCTGGTTGCCCCTGTTGAGCTGGTTACCCCTGTTGAGGTGGTTGCCCCTGCCGAGCTGGTTGCCCCTGTTGAGGTGGTTTCCCCTGCCGAGCTGGTTGCCCCTGTTGAGCTGGTTGCCCCTGTTGAGCTAGTTGCTCCTGCTGAGCTGGTTGCCCCTGTTGAGCTGGTTGTCCCTGTTGAGCTGGTTGCCCCTGTTGAGCTGGTTTCCCCTGCCGAGCTGGTTGCCCCTGTTGAGCTGGTTGCCCCTGTTGAGCTGGTTGCCCCTGTTGAGCTGGTTGCCCCTGTTGAGCTGGTTGCCCCTGCAGAGCTGGTTGCCCCTGTTGAGCTGGTTTCCCCTGTTGAGCTGGTTTCCCCTGCCGAGCTGGTTGCCCCTGTTGAGCTGGTTGCCCCTGTTGAGCTGGTTGCCCCTGTTGAGCTGGTTGCCCCTGCAGAGCTGGTTGCCCCTGTTGAGCTGGTTTCCCCTGCCGAGCTGGTTGCCCCTGTTGAGCTGGTTGCCCCTGTTGAGCTGGTTGCCCCTGTTGAGCTGGTTGCCCCTGCAGAGCTGGTTGCCCCTGTTGAGCTGGTTGCCCCTGCAGAGCTGGTTGCCCCTGTTGAGCTGGTTGCCCCTGTTGAGCTGGTTGCCCCTGTTGAGCTGGTTTCCCCTGCTGAGCTGGTTGCCCCTGTTGAGCTGGTTTCCCCTGCCGAGCTGGTTGCCCCTGTTGAGCTGGTTGCCCCTGTTGAGCTGGTTGCCCCTGTTGAGCTGGTTGCCCCTGCAGAGCTGGTTGCCCCTGTTGAGCTGGTTTCCCCTGCCGAGCTGGTTGCCCCTGTTGAGCTGGTTGCCCCTGTTGAGCTGGTTGCCCCTGCAGAGCTGGTTGCCCCTGTTGAGCTGGTTGCCCCTGTTGAGCTGGTTGCCCCTGTTGAGCTGGTTTCCCCTGCTGAGCTGGTTGCCCCTGTTGAGCTGGTTGCCCCTGTTGAGCTAGTTGCTCCTGCTGAGCTGGTTGCCCCTGTTGAGCTGGTTGCCCCTGCTGAGCTGGTCGCCCCTATTGAGCTGGTTGCCCCTGTTGAGCTGGTTGCCCCTGCAGAGCTGGTTGCCCCTGTTGAGCTGGTTGCCCCTGCTGAGCTGGTTGCTCCGGTTGAGCTTGTGGATATCAGAGGGGATGGACTGGCCGGTGTGCTTGAAGGTGACCCTGGAGATTGTGGGAAGAGTATATAACCACTGACTAACGAGGGAGGGAGGGAGGGAGGGAGGGAGGGAGGAAGGGAGGGAGGGAGGGAGGGAGGGAGGGAGGGAGGGAGGGAGGGAGGGAGGGAGGGAGGGAGGGAGGGAGGGAGGGAGGGAGGGAGGGAGGGAGGGAGGGAGGGAGGGAGGGAGGGAGGGAGGGAGGGAGGGAGGGAGGGAGGGAGGGAGGGAGGGAGGGAGGGAGGGAGGGAGGGAGGGAGGGAGGGAGGGAGGGAGGGAGGGAGGGAGGGAGGGAGGGAGGGAGGGAGGGAGGGAGGGAGGGAGGGAGGGAGGGAGGGAGGGAGGGAGGGAGGGAGGGAGGGAGGGAGGGAGGGAGGGAGGGAGGGAGGGAGGGAGGGAGGGAGGGAGGGAGGGAGGGAGGGAGGGAGGGAGGGAGGGAGGGAGGGAGGGAGGGAGGGAGGGAGGGAGGGAGGGAGGGAGGGAGGGAGGGAGGGAGGGAGGGAGGGAGGGAGGGAGGGAGGGAGGGAGGGAGGGAGGGAGGGAGGGAGGGAGGGAGGGAGGGAGGGAGGGAGGGAGGGAGGGAGGGAGGGAGGGAGGGAGGGAGGGAGGGAGGGAGGGAGGGAGGGAGGGAGGGAGGGAGGGAGGGAGGGAGGGAGGGAGGGAGGGAGGGAGGGAGGGAGGGAGGGAGGGAGGGAGGGAGGGAGGGAGGGAGGGAGGGAGGGAGGGAGGGAGGGAGGGAGGGAGGGAGGGAGGGAGGGAGGGAGGGAGGGAGGGAGGGAGGGAGGGAGGGAGGGAGGGAGGGAGGGAGGGAGGGAGGGAGGGAGGGAGGGAGGGAGGGAGGGAGGGAGGGAGGGAGGGAGGGAGGGAGGGAGGGAGGGAGGGAGGGAGGGAGGGAGGGAGGGAGGGAGGGAGGGAGGGAGGGAGGGAGGGAGGGAGGGAGGGAGGGAGGGAGGGAGGGAGGGAGGGAGGTAGGGAGGGAGGGAGGGAGGGAGGGAGGGAGGGAGGGAGGGAGGGAGGGAGGGAGGGAGGGAGGGAGGGAGGGAGGGAGGGAGGGAGGGAGGGAGGGAGGGAGGGGTGCTTCAAACTATTTAGCTCATTATTATGTAAGAGTGGAAGTGTGTACCACAGCTACCCCATGGACCACAGCTACTTCCATGGACCACAGCTACCTCCATGGACCACAGCTAACTCCCTAGACCACAGCTACTCCACCAGTGATATGTTCCACTCACCACTGACACTGAGTGTGGCCATATTGGACATGGCCTCTCCCCCATTGGAGTCCACCACAGAGCACCAGTACCTCCCCTGGTGGGCCACAGAGAGGGGGCCGAGGGGCAGGGTGCTCATGGCTGTGTACAGGGAGATCTGGACCATGGGTGGGGGGAGGGGCACTGATGATGTTGTGCTCCATGTTATGGAGAGGGTCCCCAGACCCACTGCAGTACAGTTGAGGGTGATGTTGCTTCCATAGGCCCCAGTTGTGTTGGCAGGGGATGATGTGAAGAGTGGAGTGGTGGCTGTGTGATGAAATGCATAGGATATAATGGGGGAAGTTAAGGGAGAGGAAGGAAGGAGTGAGGATGGTGTGAGAAAGGGGAGAGAAGAGAGGAGAAAGTTAGCAATGGAGGCCAGGGATAGACCGCACAAACTGCTTGTGTGGATGTGATCCTACAGAAATGATTCTAATCGACTAGCAATTACCAGTGTTATTAAAAGACATAGTAATCACTCACGCAGTGTTAGACCAGCTGCCTGTGATATTTCATATATCCCAGCTCCTCCCACCACTGTGCAGATAAAAGAGGATCCATTGTCAGCGGCCAACACGGGAGCAATGGTGAGGGTTGAGGAGTTGGTCCCCTGGAACCTGTCCCCTGTCAGCTGGCTACCATTGCTGTACTGCCACATGTAGGAGATAGGACCTCCTCCTCCACTCACTGCACCAACACTGAATGAAGCACTGCTACCTGGGACTACCTCCTGGCTGGATGGCTGGGTGACTATCACAGCATCTATATTCAAGACAAAAATGTGTTCATGAGTGCAGCCATATGTTGCTGTGTTATAACAGGACCTTGGTAGAACCCTGTAGTTCTGTACACCTTAAACGGAGGTGAGAGGTTGGTGTAGTTTGAACCTAGGATGTATGCACTGAACTGGATGTGTGCAATTATTTGATGGGGGGAAAAAAATCGCAATCTAATCATCTGCAAAGTGAAGAACAGGAGGAATATGGCATGATGTAAAGGTACATGCTGATTGGACAGGACAGGAGATGTAGTGATTGGATTGGCATACTGTTATGTTGCCAGCTTTTTCATTGGCCACAAGGTATGGATCACTGCCATCCACAGTCAACACACCAGAGTAGGGATCGAGTCTAAAGATGGACACCAGTTGGGCTGGAACAACTGAGGGGAGATGTCTTATGTAGCATTTAATTATTCTACACGGCGGTTTTAAGCATACACAATCTGGGCAGCCTGGCTTACCAGATTCAATAGTGTAGATGAATGTTGCGCTGGGACAAATACTGGAGGTGGCTGACATGCTTGTGTTAGTGATCTCTCCAATTTGAACAGGTATTATGTATGGCACGTTTAGCACCATATTTCCTTCTGCAGTAAGGTTGTCAAAGTTGCACGGCAAGCAAAATGTAATGTTAATGTCATCAAGGGCAAGAAATATCTCCGCGTTTGCGAGGGTAGCCTCTCCAATGTCTGTCAGTGACTCATAAAAATACAGTGGGTAAATTCTGTTCACCACAGGAAGTGTAAAATGAAGATCAGCCCTTTGCCAGGATCCAACTGCTGCTGACCCTGCTGCAACATCCACCTGGTCATAGTTCAGTTGAAGCACACTTAGGGTTGTAGCCCCATCCAAAATATAAGCAAACGAGAGGTTGCATATGTACTGATAGTTAGGAAATCCAAGTGTGTAGGTGTCGTTGTCATATGGGTGATAATAGTAGTAGTAGTACCCTGGAAGTGTACAGGTTGATAAGCCATACAAGATGCAGACCTTATTTGCCATGATACCAGAGCAAAGACTGTAGGTTTATGATATGATTATACACCAGCTGGCTGGTGATGCATGCAGTGTAATCATTAGACTGTTATATGGTTAGCTATGCTTTCCAATAACTTAGTATATACAAAGTTTTGTGAAATATATCTTCACAATTTACTGATGATAAAAAATAAGTATCACCCTAACCCTAACCCTAAAAAATAATTTAATTCAACTAAGTATAACTTTACCTAAGCCTAACTAATGATTCAGACATAGTCTACTCAAATGAATGGGGCAGGCTTCTTGACAAAATAGCTCTTGCTATGCTACGAGTATCTTTTTAATTTTTATGATGGTGCATGGTCATAAACATTTAGTAGAAATTGTGTTACTATAGCTACTTGTTTCATAAACTACTTTGCAGTAGTCTGTTTAAAAAGATATATATATTAAATCAAAGTGAAGAAAATGTTGCAAACTTATGATGAGGCTGAAATGATATTCAATGCATGGTATCCACTATGGCATCATAAAGGTTACTTCTTCATGGGCAAAGACAAGTAAGACAATGCCAAAAGTGAGGAACTAAATAGCTCAATAATTGTGTCACTGTCGGCTTGAATTCCAAAAAACCATTCATTTATTGTTGACTTTAATTACGCGTGCAACAATATAATAACATCATGAATATGTGATTAGAGTCATGCAACTTGCCTTGAATATTCTCGTAATAAGTACACACAAAAAACAATAACTTTACAAGCTGTCTAAGATGCAGTGCAAATCGTCTAACTGTTTGCACCCTTATTGAAGTGCACATAACTATTCAGTTCTTTTTTTCATCATCAAGTTTAACTTTATTGCCACGCACTGACAAGAGGCTGGCATTGACAATAGCTTTATCTCTATAGCAATATAGCTCATTAATTGCTTGTGCGATATTGCAAACAAGAGCACCGGACCGCCGGCTTAATAATAATTTTTGATCATTTTAATGCCTTATTGTGACACTATATAGGTCCGTACACTTAATATTTACTTGGTGACCCCACAATGCAACCAAACCTGCATGCATGTCTAAAGCGGTCACCTCTTCAGGTGGCTGCCCAAATCAGAACCCTACACTCACAAAACGGCCACGCAAACTGTCAGTAGCAATTTCGCGGGTTTGTCAAGCCATCGCTGTCTCTAGAGATACGTAACTAGCTGTCAACACAGAAGTAATATCTATGGATACTACTAAGTGTACAGCGGGGATTGATATTCACTACATGCATCGCTCCCGCGAGCGTAGATCTGCCCACTTGTTTTTATGCACAAGCTTCAAGCGGGCCGGCAAGCTACATATTATTATAGCTGGACTGGAGCCTTATATACAACCAGAACATACCGTTCTCGGTTCCAGGGTTTTCGTCTTTTCCCGGACCTAGCCGAGGAGCGCTTGCATTAGATGGCTGCACCACTCCCGTTTGGCTCGAGCTGTCGTTAGAGGAGTAATACACCCAGCCGCACAGGCCAGACTCCAGATCGCAGTTGTGCTGCACAACAACAGGCTGCTCTGCATGTTGCGGCGCGGAATTAAGTATATATAGCACAATGCATGGTAAAGATTAGCATCATAACAAATAACACCCGCGCGATGCTTCCGTTTGTAAACTTACGTGCATTGCATTGTAGAGTGCACCCGAGCAAAGTTGCACACACCCAAGTGAATAGAGCCATGAGAGCGACTGCTATACCAATCGTAAACACAGTGCAAGAAGTTTATATATATAATAATTATATACATGTATATTTGACGAATACGCATTCGGTTGTGTATGTATATTATACCACCGCGTATCAGTTGAAGTGTCATGTTAAATAAAATACGTAACCATTTATTTAATTTATACATTATGTTCACTCAACCGGGTGCGATACACAAAAAAAAAAATTGGCGTTCGGTCATGGGAAGGGCATTTAATGGCAATTGAGGGCATAACCGCTTTTCTAATAAAGGCTCGTTTGAGTGGAGCTGACAGGCATAATTAAATCTATGCGGGCAGTGCGAATTACACAGGTAATTATTACGGCCTACTTTGTTCGCACGTCTCGATCTTGTACATGTAGTGCGATCTCCACTGGTGTTTGCTGCCCAATGTTTTGCATGTGGGCCCCATGGGCATCGCCGGAAGTTAAGGTAAAAAACATAGGTCCGGCAAATGAATAAATAATGAGGTGGGTGGACCCGGAGGGGGTGGGTGCGGGAGGGGTTACACCCCCTCCCGCCCAGCAAAGGGGTATGGGGGAACGCTATAAGCTCCCGGGTCTAGGGCGGAGCCCCAGAAGCTTTGCAAGTTAATGCCCTAAACCATATGAAATTTCACTAAAATGACTAGCCTGCACGCGTTAAGTGCTCGAAAATGCTAGGATAAGTATAACCGTACGCCCACGCACCGAAAAAGCGAAACGCGGATTGTACATAAATATTAATGTTGTACAAGTTGTAATGATCGCGTGAGAGGTTTCCAATCCATGTATCAAATATCTATGTTAGCATCACTCAAAGTTAATTCGATACTTTCAACAGCTTCCTTAAACTTATGACAATCACTATTAAAGTGCTATTGAAATGCTTCACAATCATCTTTCCAGTACGTATATCCTTTCGAAATGAAAGTACATGTAAGTTGACGTTTGGGCAGTGCTTGCCTTGAATTTCTTCTCTACTTCTGTCATCATGCATAAGCAACAAAAAGCAGCATCAGTACTGGCATCGCGGCTGTGATTTTCACACCACTCTGCTCTAAACGACCCTTCGATCCAAACGAACGCAGAAGAAGAATGGACGGACAATATTAATATTGAGCGAGCGGAATCAATTTCTCTTTTAGACGATGTACATTATCAGCCGGATGACCCCAAACATTATATTGTTATGCATTATCGTAGCAAGTTAGCGGCGTAACAAGGGCGTGTGGGCGGGCGGGCGGCTGGCCGTCCGGTAGCTGTCAAAAATTGCCGACTTTTGTGCTGACCGTCAGTGATCGTGAATCGCCAACATGCCTGGCCGTCGGAGCCGGGAAGTACGGTGGCCGTCATATATTTGGCGGCTGACCGTCAAAAATATGACGATTAACGGTCACGATTAATTAAACTGCAATTATAACAGACATTATTATTATTATTATTATTTATTATACATGTAGCTCAGCTCATTTCCACCAGCTATGAAAGGATCCAATTGTCCCAATTGGTTATTCTGGGCATTCCCATTGGTGACCTCAGGGAAGCATGGGGAGCTAAAGCTCTGTTGTTGCAACTTGAAGAAGTTGGATCAGCTGATCCACACGTGGCATTTTCACTTATTTGGCAATGTGCAGGTTTCTGCAAGATGGCTCACCTTGCCCGTGGTACTCCACCCTCCCAAGCTATGTCAGCCCTTAAGGCCTTTGATCTTGACATACGCAGTTGCTTCTCACATTGCACTGCTGTTGACACCTCTGATCAGGCCTGGCAGCAGGCAGAGCTCGGTTTGAGTAGGGGTGGCCTTGGTTTACGCTCTATTTCCCGTCACTCACCAGCAGTGTACATTGCATCCCTGAGCTCGTCTGGTTTTAGTATATCCTCTCAGCAACACCTTAAACAAACAGTAGAGGCATTCAACTCCCTTGTGCAGTCTGTGTAGAGGATGTATTAACATCACCCTTCCACCAAAAGATGCTATCCACAAAAGTGGACAACCACCTTTTCAATCTGCTCCTAGGGAACTCCTCCCCGCAGATAGAGCTCACCTGCTTTCAGTCTCCTTTCCACATGCTGCCTCATGGATCTCAGTTATACCCTCTGAGGGGCTTGGCCTCCATCTGCAGCCATCTGAATTTCAGGTAGCCATCAAGTGGTGGCTGGGCCTTGACACCTCTAGTGGTGCTATGTGTGCTCTGTGTCCAGGGGAGTGTGCTCGATCCCCTTTGCCATCACGCTCTCACCTGCAAGCGGGGTGGTGATGTTGTCTCTCGTCACAATAAACTCCGAGACACCCTAGCGGAGGCCTGTCGCAGGGCCCACTTGAGTGTTAAGGTGGAGGCAGGAAGCAACCTCACCCTTGACCATAGCCACTCCCACCCAGCTGACATCCTGGTACCCAACTGGTCTGTGGGCAAGCCAGCAGCCTTTGACCTATCTGTGACCTCACTGCTCAATTTAAACATTTTGTTGGAAGCGGGACTCACAGCTGGTGCAGCCGCCAGAGCTACAGAGCTGAGGAAGCATGAGGCAAATGATGGAAAGTGCAGGGAGCTTGGGTGGGTCTGTGTCCCCATGCATGGTTGTTGAAGCTTATGGGGCTTGGGGTGCTGAAGCCATTGAGTCATTGTCGTGCCTGGCCTCTCGCCTAGCAACCAGCTCCAACAAGGCAAAGGCAGCTGTCCTCAATAGCCTGTATGGCTGGTTAAATCTTAATCTAGTTAAAGCAAATACCACTGCAATGCTGTGTAGATGCTTTGCCTTGGACATGTACACTGTTGATTTACAGGTCAGGGGATCTTTACGTATTGGACATTTCTACTATCCGCAACCTGTACTAAATCATGATATGTTGGCGTCTGTTTTTGGTAAGTTTGACATAGCATTTCTTCCATGTTAGAGCTTTACTTATAATGAACCTTACATGTATAATTGTGGAAATAACACATGTGTACATGCATACATGTACAATATGTTGGGGGGGGGGGGGGGGGGGGGGGAGAGAGAGATTCTACATGGTGCAGGGGGACAATTTTTAAAATAAATGGTAGCACATCAGTTGTAAATCGTGCAAACGTGGGGTTTCCCACGTAAATGTCTTCCATGCTGATTACAGTAAATAGAACCACAGTCATTTTTTCAGTATTACTTGAGACATCCGTAAAATTGAAGAACTATTTCATAAAGTAAGTTGGTTTGATCAATGATGCAGGCAATCTGTTGTTGAGTGTAACGTGAGGTTATGATGCCTGTATGTGTTCCTTAGCCTGTCAGGAGCATTTTGCTCATAGCTATGACAAATTTTGCAGTGGCCTAAAAATGCATCACTGTAAATTGGCACTACTGATTCAGTCATGGTTGTTTTGTTTGACGACAAGTACAAAATGATTCTAAATATTTTGTCTGAATATCTGCATGTACATGTAGCTTAGAAATAGATTGATTACTTCAGAAGTATCAGCTGATGACTTACAGCAGAACTCCAGTATCAAGTTTGGTTATGTATTGTAACGATCTGTGAGGTCATCATCACCTTAGTCAGCTGGTCAATCAACACGTACTCCAGTGCAAGTTTAAGCGTGCCTGTTCCAGAACATTCTTAGCTATATAATATAACTATATAAGTTGTGCATGTGAGTGACGAATAGAGTTTTTCTGTATGCTGAGTTCTCTGCCTATTAAAGATTAAGTCTTGGTCTCATTACATTGGTGGCAGCGGTCGGTTATGGCAACGGCAATCCACGGTTTAGCGCTTCCCGAGATAAGTGTGGAAAACTTTGAGCACTCCTGGACTAGGTTTGAGTTTACCGCCGCGGCAAACAAGTGGGATAATGGCAGAGACCTGGTGATACTGCCGGCACTGCTTAGGGGAAAACTCCAGGACTTCTATACCACACTGAGCGATGACGAAAAGAAGGACCTAGCGGCACTGAAGAGAGCACTAAGTGATCGAGCCGGCCTAACTAAAGATCCATTAGCGTCAGCGAAGAAGTTTACGGAAAAGAAGCAGGATGCGAAAGAGTCTGTAAGGTACTTTGAAGCGGACCTTAGAAAGTTGTTTAGTGAAGCCTACCCGGGAGAGGATGCCAGCAAATCTAGCGTCTTGTTAGGACGTTTCGTCACTGGGTTACTCCCTGAAATAACGAGGCAGATGTTGCTGCGTGGTAGCCCGACCACGATGGAAGGCGCAGTAAAAAGTGCGATAGAAATTGAGCGAGCCCTTGGTTTCCAGACCGTCGAAACACAGCAAGTACAGGCATTGCGAGTGGAGGAGACACCAGTGAAGGGTCATGGTCAAAAGAGCGAGCTCGAGCTGCAGGAGAAGCTGGACCAAGTACTGCGCCGTATGGAATCATTGGAGCAGCGATTCGGATCAGGACGCCGAGTGACAGCAAACTATCGCTGCTATAGCTGCAACAGAGAAGGCCACATTCAACGTCACTGTCCTTTTGCAGGGCGGGGTCAACGGCGAACAGGAAATGACACGGAAATTGATGAATCAGGCCGCGGGTACGGCGAATGGAATAAGGCACCATTCCAGGTATGTGGCTGTAATCTTAGTTACACCACGATGTGTGCACGCGGGCTGCTCGGGGGTCGACCGGTTCACTTTTTGATAGATTCGGGGGCTGCTGTATCAGTCGTCAGTCTTGATATTTTATCCACCAGCGCCCGCGCGGACATCACTAAGGCAGCTCCTCTTACGGTTGGAGCAAACGGCCTCCCATTAGATGTGCTGGGTAGCGTGAATCTTCAGGTTAACGTGAACAATGTCTGTACTTCACATGTATTCATTGTAGCTAGGAAGCTTACTGTGGACTGCTTACTAGGGATTGATTTTTTGTCTTGTCATGGAGCGGTGCTTGATTGCGCAAGAAATACGTTGTCTTTCGCCAGTAAACCTAGCCAAGGGAGCGCGGGGGTGGTACAGCCAATGCATGAAGGTATATTCACGGTTAGCATTGCAGAAACTATCCAAATACCGGCAAGATCTGGGATGTTGGTAAAGGGAAGGGTAGAGCACTCTAGCTTGTTAACAGGAAAGGAGGGATTGGTAGAGCCCAACCATAAGAGCTCGAGTGGGTTGCTGATTGCTAGGAGCCTGGACACTGTTGGCGGTACTAATGAAGTGAATGTCCAAATCACCAACATTGCACCCAAGGAAGTGACACTGTACCAAGGCATGCGAGTTGCGGACTTCAGTTTGGGTCAATGCATAATGAGTATTGACAAACATTCCTGCGAATCACACAGCACTGAGATGCCCAAAGTTGATTTGACAGGGGCAGATCTTACCCACTCCCAGAAACGAGACTTGAAGAAATTGATAGGGGAGTTTCGGGGACTCTTTGTTACAGAGGGCGGTCCTACTGGTCGGACACCAAAGGTCAAGCATACTATTGTAACAAACGGCCCGCCAGTTCGGGAACCGTTGAGAAGGATACCTCATATGCTTCAAGACACAGTTAAGGCAGAAGTTGAGAAGATGCTCCAACATGGTGTGATAAGGGAAAGCAGTAGCCCATGGTCATCACCAATTGTGATGATCAAGAAAAAAGATGGATCATGGCGCTTTTGTGTAGACTTTAGAAAAGTTAATAGCATGACCCAGAGAGACGCTTACCCTTTACCTCGCATCGATGAAACATTGGAGGCCCTGGCCGGTTCACAGTTTTTCACAACTTTAGATTTGGCTTCTGGATATTGGCAGGTGGAGATGGAAGAGGCTGACCGAGTGAAGACAGCATTTTCCACTCGTGATGGGCATTTTGAATTTAATGTAATGCCTTTTGGACTGACAAATGCCCCAGCCACGTTTCAAAGGCTTATGGAATGTGTGTTGGCGGGTCTGACATATGAGCAGTGTTTAATTTACCTTGATGATATTGTGGTATTTAGTGTAACCTTTGATCAACATTTAGAGCGTCTGAGAGCTGTGTTTCAACACCTTGACAATGCAGGACTAAAACTGAAACCCAATAAGTGCCATTTTGCTAAAGGTGAAATTCGATATCTTGGCCATGTAGTATCCAGACAAGGGATACAAGCTGACCCTGAAAAAACAAGTGCCATGACTTCATTTCCAGTGCCAAGTGACATCAAGGAATTGAGGCAATTTCTTGGACTGACAAACTACTACCGCCGTTTCATCAAGGGTTACTCCAGCATAGCAGAGCCTTTGCATAAGCTGACACGGAAAACGGCAGGTGGCTACATGTGGAACACAGAATGCCAGAATGCATTTGAACACCTGAAGCAGAGATAATATATAGAGGGATTGGAAACGAATCACGTGCGCCATACAACCCGCGGCCAATGCTATAAGTGTTTAGTCGCACCTTTTAGAGTGTGAAAAGGGGCGGTAAAGAGGAACAGGTACACGGTTTTTTTTGGTTTGCGTTCGTTAGTATTGAACACAATAAGGTAGGTTTACATTTTTAAAAAGAATAATGGTAGGATATTGTTTTTACGCAAAGAAAACGCGGTTTTCGCATCACAAAGATGCTTTAAAGGGCATTTATTGGAGTCAGTTTTTTTTTGTGGGACAGCCGTTTCTCAGGTAATGTTGTGTATAATTTGAAAAGTAGCTAGTAACGTTGGTAACTGAATAAATTTTTGCATCAATAAGGTTTTGTTGAGAAAGCGCTTCTAGAATCGGCTGTATCGTCACATATCGATACGTGGATGCCTCCTTTTTGTGGGACAGCGTAGCCTTTGTTTCGTATCGAGAACTGTCGCGGAAGGCTCCAATATGTTAAAAACTGTTACCTATTTTGCATAGTTGTATTTTTATATGGTGTCTTCGTATAAAAACATGTCTAAAACTATTTTTGAAGAGATGGGACGAAGAAAATTTCGACTGTCGGTTCATCGAAAAAATGAAGAGCGAAGGAAAGCTCTTGGTGTCACTCTGTGTGTGTATGTTTTTGTGTGCGTGTAAGTGTGTGCATGTGTGTGTGCATGGTATTGTATGTGAGTTATGTACATGTATGTGTGTGATGATTAGCTTGACATGGCATCATAGCAGTGTATTCGAAGCCATATACGTTGCATGTAGCATTGTCCGAGTTAATTGGTGTTAATTGGGCTCGTTTCCAATCCCTCTATATATTATCTCTGCCTGAAGCAGCTTTTAGTCCGACCCCCAATATTGGCATACCCGCAATTCCATTTACCATTTATAGTTGCCACTGATGCATCTGGTTGTGCAATAGGTGCAGTATTGAGTCAGGAACAGCAAGGAGAGGAAAAGGTAATAGCCTATTGGAGTCGTCAGTTGAGTAAAGCCGAACGAAACTACTCAACGATAGAAAGGGAGGCACTAGCAGTGGTAGCAGCGATCAAAGAGTTTTTCCCATACTTGTATGGAAAAGCATTCACTTTGCTCACAGACCACAATCCCCTTACCTCACTTCGTGGGTTAAAGGATACTGGAGGAAGATTGACACGTTGGCTGCTGTTTCTCCAGCAATTTGACATCACCATTAAATACCGATCTGGGAAGAGCAATGCCAATGCTGATGGAATGTCACGACGAAGGCCAGCAGCAGAGAAGGTGGAGGTGCCTGTGTTAAATGATGATGCAGTTGTGAATAGCATTACACACTTGGGAGATCAGCTGATGTTGAAACGGGAACAGGCCACAGATGAGTTTACGTTGAAAATAATACAGGCCATTCAAAAGGGAACACCTCTCTCTACGCGGGATGGGAAATGGAGTACATTCTTTCTTAGAGATGGCATTTTATGTCGCCATGCCAGGGATGTCAGCAATCCCAAAACACAGACAGTGGTACCAAAATCCTTGAGGCCACTTGTGTTTGAAATGGCATACACAAAACTTTGGAAAAGGTAAAGGAGCGTTTCTTCTGGCCAGGTTACGAGCAAGAAATACGGGATGCTGTTAGGAGTTGTGATTCCTGTCAGCGTCGCAATTCACCAGTACCAGCGCCTCAAGCACCATTAGGCACCATTAAGAGTGAACATCCCTTTCAAAGACTCTCATGGGATATAATGGGCCCACTGCCTACTACACCTCGGGGTCACAAGTATATCTTAGTTGTGACAGATTTATTCAGTAAATGGGTGGAAGCATTCCCACTTGCTGCAACTGACAGTGTCACACTGGCAAAGATCTTAACAGATGAAGTTATTTGTCGGTATGGTGTTCCTGAGTCACTTCACAGTGACCAAGGTGCGAATTTTGTGAGTGAAGTAATTCAATCACTGTGCACTAACCTAGGCATTAATCGTACACAAACGTCTGCATATCATCCGGAAGGTAATGGCCAGGTAGAACGTTTCAATCGCACACTAGAAGCAATGCTGTCAAAGGAAATTGAGGAACATCAGAAGGACTGGGATGATCACCTGCAGAAAGTCTTATTTGCCTATAGAACTGCTGTCCATGATACAACTGGGTACACCCCATATTTCATAATATCTGGTCGTTCTCCTAACTTGCCAATAGACATACTACTTGGACGAGCCCAAACTCAAGGTCAGGAGCTACCTGATTATGTCAAAAAGACACAGTCGTCTCTCAAGTCAGCATTTTCTGTGGTTCGCCAACGCTCACATGAGGCTCACCAAAGACAAAAGCAAGCGAAGGATCAGACCATCAGTGGAGAGGCCTTTCAAGTTGGGGATCGTGTATGGCTTTTTGTTCCAGCAATCAAAAAGGGACAAACCAAGAAATTCGCTTCTTTGTGGAGGGGTCCATACACAATTATTGACAAAGTGGGCCCAGTGAATTACCATATGCAACTGATTGGTGGCACCCAAAAGCGGATTGTTCATCGCAACAGACTGAAACTCTGCCTTAGTGACCCAAATCCTGAAAAGGCCAATAGCCATCTACCGGAAGCAACAGCTCGCGCAACCATCTCAGAGGGTGATGGTTCTAGTGGTACTGATGTGGGGGGCATACAAGATGTAGTATATCAAGAACAAGAGGCTGTACCAGACGCCACCGAAGATGACATTATTATACCAGTTGAGGGTGCTACAATGGAAAATGAAGATCAGGGGCTAGAAGTGGAAAATCCGCCTTTGGATGTAAGACGAAATCCCCCAAGAAATCGTCACCCACCTCTACGTTATGGAGACTACGTATCTGTTGATTACTTGTCTTGCGAGGACGCAAGAAGCTGGAGGGAGGAGTTATGTAACAACCTGTGAGGTCATCATCACCTTAGTCAGCTGGTCAATCAACACGTACTCCAGTGCAAGTTTAAGCGTGCCTGTTCCAGAACATTCTTAGCTATATAATATAACTATATAAGTTGTGCATGTGAGTGATGAATAGAGTTTTTCTGTATGCTGAGTTCTCTGCCTATTAAAGATTAAGTCTTGGTCTCATTACAGTATTCAAATTCTTCTATACATTTAGAAAATACACAGACGTGTAATATTACACAACACAACCATCAAATTCTACAAACAGATCAAACACAGAGAAACCATTTACACTTCACAGCTTTGTGGTCATATTAAACTCAGAGCTAGATTCTTTGCTTTCAGCCTTTGCAGTGCCATTCGTGCCATCAGGTGGAACTGTACCAGCAGTGGTCTCACCAGCAGTGGTCTCATCAGCAGGGGTTGGGCCAGCAGTAGTTGGGACTGTACCAGCAGTGGTCTCAGATGGAACTGCACCAACAGTTTTAGTGTCGGGTACAGCAAGCTCTGTTGGCACGGTGCCATTACTAGAAGCCACGCCCACAACTTCCTTTTCTTTTGTTGCTGGAGGTGGCCCATCAGTATCTTCTTCCATCCTCTCCAGAGCCAGAAGGTTTGTCATTGCAACTGTGTCCACCAATTTCAATTCATTCCTACAAGATACAGGAGCAGTGAAGATGACCCCACCCCTCACAACTCCCCCAGTATGACAGGATCCCCCTCCCCCTCCTGGGGGTAGGGGGGGGGGAGATATTTAAGGTGATACGATGCGAAAAAAAATGAGACATGGATATCAGAACACAAACGTGTAACCCAAAAATATGTACCTCACTCTCCAGATGCATACTATACATCACCCCCAGATGAATACTGCCTACCTGCATACATACCTCCCCTCAACCCCTCACCCCCAGATGGACACCTCTCCATGGCCACCTCCCTTTATCCCCATATTGGGCACCTCCCCTCACTCCCTAGAGGTATTAATTCTCTCTCATCATGTAGGTACCTCTTAACCACTCTAATAACTTAACCACTCTAATAACTTTGCAATGCATCAATCATTATAAGCCTTTACTCTAACACAGGTGCACTTACATGTCATCACTAGCTGTTTTGCCCCTCCTTCTGCACAGGCACATCACCACTATCACAAACAGCTGAATGACAATGATTGCAATCAGAGCAGCAAATATGCCATATGTGGTAGGTGGGGAAAGTACTGCTATGGATGCTGCAGTCATGTTACCCCCCTGGGTGCCTGTTGAGGTGGTTGGGAGCACCATGCTGGCAACAGGTACACATGATGATGACTGAGGGGATACCGCTGCTAAGCTGGTTGCCCCTGTTGAGCTGGTTGCCCCTGCTGAGCTGGTTGCCCCTGTTGAGGTGGTTTCCCCTGCTGAGCTGGTTGCACCTGTTGAGCTTGTGGATATAAGAGGGGATGGACTGGCCTGTGTGCTTGAAGGTGACCCTGGAGATTGTGGGAAGAGTAGAGAAGGATATATCCACCAAATAACAATTTGTTCCAAGAGGGAGGGAGGGAGGGAGGGAGGGAGGGAGGGAGGGAGGGAGGGAGGGAGGGAGGGAGGGAGGGAGGGAGGGAGGGAGGGAGGGAGGGAGGGAGGGAGGGAGGGAGGGAGGGAGGGAGGGAGGGAGGGAGGGAGGGAGGGAGGGAGGGAGGGAGGGAGGGAGGGAGGGAGGGAGGGAGGGAGGGAGGGAGGGAGGGAGGGAGGGAGGGAGGGAGGGAGGGAGGGAGGGAGGGAGGGAGGGAGGGAGGGGGGGGGAGGGAGGGAGGGAGGGCGGGGGGGGAGGGAGGGAGGGAGGGGAATGTATATCAATGTGCTTCAAACTATTTAGCTCACTAGTATATAAAAGAGTGGAACACATCCATAGAGGGTGTACCACAGCTACCCCCATGGACCACTGCTACCTCCATGGACCACAGTTACCTCCATGGACCACAGCTACCCCCATGGACCACAGCTACCCCAGTGATATGTTCCACTCACCACTGACACTAAGTGTGGCCACATTGGACGTGGCCCCTCCCCCACTGGAGTCCACCACAGAGCACCAGTACCTCCCCTGGTGGGCCACAGAGAGGGGGCCAAGGGGCAGGGTGCTCATGGCTGTGTACAGGGAGGTCTGGACCGTGGTAGGGGGGAGGGGGACTGATGATGTTGTGCTCCATGTTATGGAGAGGGTCCCCAGACCCACTGCAGTACAGTTGAGGGTGATGTTGCTTCCAAAGGCCCCAGTTGTGTTGGCAGGAGATGATGTGAAGAGTGGAGTGGTGGCTGTATGTTGGTGAGGAGAGTAGTGAAGATGCATTCACAGGATTAATGGGGAAGGGAGAGGAGGGTTAATAATATAAGTGTTTCTTTACTAGTAAGTTATCAATAAGTTGAGGTGGGCATTAATTTTTACAGATATAGTAATCACTCACACAGTGTTAGACCAGCTGCCTGTGATATTTCATATATCCCAGCTCCTCCTACCACTGTGCAGATAAAAGAGGATCCATTGTCAGCAGCCAACACGGGAGCAATGGTGAGGGTTGAGGAGTTGGTCCCCTGGAACCTGTCCCCTGTCAGCTGGCTACCATTGCTGTACTGCCACATGTAGGAGATAGGACCTCCTCCTCCAGCAACCACACTCACTGCACCAACACTGAATGAAGCACTGCTACCTGGGACTACCTCCTGGCTGGATGGCTGGGTGACTATCACAGCATCTATATTCAAGATAGAAATGTGTTCATATAACATGTAGGATGTCAATCTCAGCCACCCGTGATGTGTGTGCAATGATGATATGATGAGGTGTATCGCCTGATCAGAAAGCATCACATACCATCAGACACCAAATATACCATCACATCCACGCATCACTCACTATCTACATGTACATCTGCACTGGTTTACAGCCACTCAATTCTCACCTGCAGCTACAATCAGTAGAGTTGTACCTACAGAGAGACTGGTGATGCCATCAACATTGGTAACATTGCACTGGTACACTCCCTGGTCCTGGGGCATCACATTGCTGACTGAGAGGGTGGACTGGGTGGCCCCTGTCACCCTCCCTCCATTGGAGAGGACTGCACCATTCTTAACCCACTGGTAGCTGGTGATGGTGGCTCCACCCACAACATCATTTGGGGCACATGTAAACACACCAAGAGATGAGCTTTGGGCAACTGGATTTGGTGTTGGAACTGAAACCAAAAATAATTTGACAGAGACATATTAGGTTAATTAGATCAAATGGTTACCTATCACTCCCAATATGGAGGGAAGAGAGGAGACCACTGTCCCTCTGCTATCAGTGACCACACACATGTATGTTCCTCTGTGTGAAGTGTTGACTGAGCTGAGAACCAACGTGTCTGTAAAGTTATAGCCACCATATTGTCTGGACTGGGGAGGAGTAACACCTGGAGGTGTGGTCCACTGTACAGTGAGGGGGCCCAGACCATTGGCAGAACAGGAGAGTGACACATTCTGTCCAAATGTCACAGTGAGTGCAGCCATAGGTTGTTGTGTTATAACAGGAGTAGGTACTGTGTGGACAGACAAGTACAGATAATGTGATGCCTTCTGACTGATACCCTCACAATTATCACCCTTATTTAATGCCCAGTCCTATGATTGCCCAGAGTTTCCCCACCATACATACCACATACATGTACCACAGCTAGTGTACACCAACCTTACCACAGCTACCTCCATGGACCACAGCTAGTGTACACCAACCTTACCACAGCTACCTCCATGGACCACAGCTAGTGTACACCAACCTTACCACAGCTACCTCCATGGACCACAGCTACCTCCATGGACCACAGCTACCTCCATGGACCACAGCTACCTCCATGGACCACAGCTACCTCCATGGACCACAGCTACCTCCATGGACCACAGCTACCTCCATGGACCACAGCTACCTCCATGGACCACAGCTACCTCCATGGACCACAGCTACCTCCATGGACCACAGCTACCCCCATGGACCACAGCTACCTCCATGGACCGCAGCTACCTCCATGGACCACAGCTACCTCCATGGACCACAGCTACCTCCATGGACCACAGCTACCTCCATGGACCACAGCTACCTCCATGGACCACAGCTACCTCCATGGACCACAGCTACCCCCATGGACCACAGCTACCTCCATGGACCACAGCTACCTCCATGGACCACAGCTACCCCCATGGACCACAGCTACCTCCATGGACCACAGCTACCCCCATGGACCACAGCTACCTCCATGGACCACAGCTACCTCCATGGACCACAGCTAACCCCATGGACCACAGCTACCTCCATGGACCACAGCTACCCCCATGGACCACAGCTACCTCCATGGACCACAGCTACCTCCATGGACCACAGCTACCCCCATGGACCACAGCTACCTCCATGGACCACAGCTACCTCCATGGACCACAGCTACCTCCATGGACCACAGCTACCTCCATGGACCACAGCTACCCCAGTGTTATGTTCCACTCACCACTGACAGTAAGTGTGGCCACATTGGATGTGGCCCCTCCCCCACTGGAGTCCACCACAGAGCACCAGTACCTCCCCTGGTGGGCCACAGAGAGGGGGCCAAGGGGGAGGGTGCTCATGGCCGTGTACAGGGAGGTCTGGACCGTGGGTGGGGGGAGGGGCACTGATGATGTCGTGCTCCATGTTATGGAGAGGGTCCCCAGACCCACTGCAGTACAGTTGAGGGTGATGTTGCTTCCATAGGCCCCAGTTGTGTTGGCAGGAGATGATGTGAAGAGTGGAGTGGTGGCTGTGTGTGGGTGAAGAGGGTAGTGAAGATGTATTCACAGGATGAATGGGGAAGAGAGAGGGAGGCTAATAATATGTGTTCCTTTACTATTAAGTTATCCGTAAGTTATTAAAAGGAAGTGGGCACTATTTTTACAGATATAGTAACCACTCACGCAGTGTTAGACCAGCTGCCTGTGAAATTTCATATATCCCAGCCCCTCCCACCACTGTGCAGATAAAAGAGGATCCATTGTCAGCAGCCAACACGGGAGCAATGGTGAGGGTTGAGGAGTTGGTCCCCTGGAACCTGCCCCCTGTCAGCTGGCTACCATTGCTGTACTGCCACATGTAGGAGATAGGACCTCCTCCTCCAGCAACCACACTCACTGCACCAACACTGAATGAAGCACTGCTACCTGGGACTACCTCCTGGCTGGATGGCTGGGTGACTATCACAGCATCTATATTCAAGACAAAAATGTGTTCATATAGCACACATGGTCCCATGTGTGTGCAGTGATGTGTGTGCAGTGATGTGTGTGCAGTGATGTGTGTGCAGTGATATGTGTGCAGTGATGTGTGTGCAGTGATGTGTGTGCAGTGATGTGTGTGCAGTGATGTGTGTGCAGTGATATGTGTGCAGTGATATGTGTGTAGTGATGTGTGTGTGTAGTGATGTGTGTGCAGTGATATGTGTGCAGTGATATGTGTGCAGTGATGTGTGTGCAGTGATGTGTGTGCAGTGATATGTGTGCAGTGATGTGTGTACAGTGATGTGTGTGCAGTGATGTGTGTGCATGCAGTGATGTGTGTGCAGTGATATGTGTGCAGTGATATGTGTGTAGTGATGTGTGTGTGTAGTGATGTGTGTGCAGTGATATGTGTGCAGTGATATGTGTGTAGTGATGTGTGTGTGTGTAGTGATGTGTGTGCAGTGATATGTGTGCAGTGATGTGTGTGCAGTGATATGTGTGCAGTGATATGTGTGTAGTGATGTGTGTGTAGGGATGTGTGTGCAGTGATATGTGTGCAGTGATGTGTGTAGTGATGTGTGTGTAGTGATGTGTGTGCAGTGATGTGTGTGCAGTGATGTGTGTGCAGTGATGTGTAGTGATATGTGTGCAGTGATATGTGTGTAGTGATGTGTGTGTAGTGATGTGTGTGCAGTGATATGTGTGCAGTGATGTGTGTAGTGATGTGTGTGCAGTGATGTGTGTGCAGTGATATGTGTGCAGTGATGTGTGTGCAGTGATGTGTGTGCAGTGATGTGTGTGCAGTGATATGTGTGCAGTGATATGTGTGTAGTGATGTGTGTGTGTAGTGATGTGTGTGCAGTGATATGTGTGCAGTGATGTGTGTAGTGATGTGTGTGCAGTGATATGTGTGCAGTGATATGTGTGCAGTGATGTGTGTGCAGTGATGTGTGTGCAGTGATGTGTGTGCAGTGATGTGTGTGCAGTGATGTGTGTGCAGTGATGTGTGTGCAGTGATATGTGTGCAGTGATGTGTGTGCAGTGATGTGTGTGCAGTGATGTGTGTGCAGTGATGTGTGTGCAGTGATGTGTGTGCAGTGATGTGTGTGCAGTGATGTGTGTGCAGTGATATGTGTGCAGTGATATGTGTGTAGTGATGTGTGTGTGTAGTGATGTGTGTGCAGTGATATGTGTGCAGTGATGTGTGTAGTGATGTGTGTGCAGTGATGTGTGTGCAGTGATATGTGTGCAGTGATGTGTGTGCAGTGATGTGTGTGCAGTGATGTGTGTGCAGTGATGTGTGTGCAGTGATATGTGTGCAGTGATATGTGTGTAGTGATGCGTGTGTAGTGATGTGTGTGCAGTGATATGTGTGCAGTGATGTGTGTAGTGATGTGTGTGCAGTGATGTGTGTGCAGTGATGTGTGTGCAGTGATGTGTGTGCAGTGATGTGTGCAGTGATATGTGTGCAGTGATGTGTGTGCAGTGATGTGTGTGCAGTGATGTGTGTGCAGTGATGTGTGTGCAGTGATATGTGTGCAGTGATATGTGTGTAGTGATGTGTGTGTGTAGTGATGTGTGTGCAGTGATATGTGTGCAGTGATATGTGTGTAGTGATGTGTGTGTAGTGATGTGTGTGCAGTGATATGTGTGCAGTGATGTGTGTGCAGTGATATGTGTGCAGTGATATGTGTGTAGTGATGTGTGTGTGTAGTGATGTGTGTGCAGTGATATGTGTGCAGTGATGTGTGTAGTGATGTGTGTGCAGTGATGTGTGTAGTGATGTGTGTGCAGTGATGTGTGTGCAGTGATGTGTGTGCAGTGATGTGTGTGCAGTGATGTGTGTGCAGTGATGTGTGTGCAGTGATATGTGTGCAGTGATATGTGTGTAGTGATGTGTGTGTGTAGTGATGTGTGTGCAGTGATATGTGTGCAGTGATGTGTGTAGTGATGTGTGTGCAGTGATGTGTGTGCAGTGATGTGTGTGCAGTGATGTGTGTGCAGTGATGTGTGTGCAGTGATGTGTGTGCAGTGATGTGTGTGCAGTGATGTGTGTGCAGTGATGTGTGTGTATAGTGATGTGTGTGTAGTGATGTGTGTGCAGTGATATGTGTGCAGTGATGTGTGTAGTGATGTGTGTGCAGTGATGTGTGTGCAGTGATATGTGTGCAGTGATGTGTGTGCAGTGATGTGTGTGCAGTGATGTGTGTGCAGTGATATGTGTGCAGTGATATGTGTGTAGTGATGTGTGTGTGTAGTGATGTGTGTGCAATGATATGTGTGCAGTGATGTGTGTAGTGATGTGTGTGCAGTGATGTGTGTGCAGTGATGTGTGTGCAGTGATGTGTGTGCAGTGATGTGTGTGCAGTGATGTGTGTGCAGTGATATGTGTGCAGTGATGTGTGTGCAGTGATGTGGTGTCTCACTCGATCCCATGCACATGCACATCACATGCATGGTAGAAATGTGTTCATATAGCACACATGGTCCATGTAGAATGTTATGTGTGTGTGCATGTGATGCTGCGTGCAGTGATGATACACATCATTCCAACCTCATCCACACATAATCACAACCACACCTCACCACACCTCACCATCCTATCTATAGCCATTCAATTCTCACCTGCAGCCACAATCAGTAGAGTTGTACCTACAGAGAGACTGCTGAGGCCATCAACATTGGTAACATTGCACTGGTACACTCCCTGGTCCTGGGGCATCACTCTGCTGACTAAGAGGGTGGACTGGGTGGCCCCTGTCACCCTCCCTCCATTGGAGAGGACTGCACCATTCTTAACCCATTGGTAGCTGGTGATGGTGGCTCCACCCACACCATCATTGGGGGCACATGTAAACACTCCAAGAGATGAGCTTTGGGCAACCGGATTTGGTGTTGGAACTGAAACCAAATATAATGTGATAGAGGCATGTTAGGTTAAGAAATGTTCAAATCCTTAACAACTCGTTAATGGTTACCTATCACTCCCAAAATGGAGGGAAGAGAGGAGACCACTGTCCCTCTGCTATCAGTGACCACACACATGTATGTTCCTCTGTGTGAAGTGTTGACTGAGCTGAGAACCAACGTGTCTGTGAAGTTATAGCCACCATATTGTCTGGACTGGGGAGGAGTAACACCTGGGGGTGTGGTCCACTGTACAGTGAGAGGGCCCAGACCATTGGCAGAACAGGAGAGTGACGCATTCTGTCCAAATGTCACGGTGAGTGCAGCCACAGGTTGTTGTGTTATAACAGGAGTAGGTGCTGTGTAAGTGGGAGGATTAAGAGAAAGGTCTTTACATTGCATGGGAGAAAATGGAGCCATCTTGTTTTTCAATTCACATTTTTGTTGATACATGTTTATTAATATTTTCTATTGACTCACCAAGACTCAGATATGCAGGCTGGGTAGTAGAGGTGTTCCCAGATGGACTGGTCACCCTACACATGTACACACTACTGTTGTCCCCTCCCACTACAGGGGAGATGACCAAGGTGGGTGTGGTGGTGCCCTGGTACCTGCCACCTGATGGTAGGCTGGTCCCATTCCCAAACTGCCATTGGTATGAGATGGGATTAGCTCCAGCTGCAGTAATGGTGAAGGTGGCAGTGCTGCCAGGTAAAATATTGGTCTGGTTCAAGGGCTGACTGGTTACCATGATGTCTACAAAAATATTAACATTCAATAGTAAGAATTCATAAACTGCACTTGTGCATACCATAAATTGTTACAAGCAAGGTGTTGGACAGGCCACTGGTGACCCCATCAACATTGGTAGCACTGCACTGGTACACTCCCTGGTCCTGTAGTGTTACACTGACAATGGAGAGGGTGGACTGGGTACTGCCTGTCACCCTCCCTCCATTGGAGAGGACTACTCCATTTTTAACCCATTGGTAGCTGGTGATGGTGCCTCCATTTTGACCATCATTGGGGTTGCACAGTAGAGTGATGTTGGAGCCAACAAAGGCAGGTTGTGAAGGGAACAAGATGGAACTGACGACATTCAATGGAAGGGCTGCACCAATAGAAGGATGACATCATGTGAAGTATGACATCATGTGAAGTATGATGTGAAGTGATTATTGGTGCATATCATTATGAATGTGTGTGAGAGGGCATGCTCTCAAATGCTCTTGTCTCTACCCATACACATCAGGGGCGGATGCAGGATTTTGGTGGGGGGGGGGGGGGGGGTCCGACATGAAAATTGATGAAGGGCGCGAAAAAATAAATAAATTTTGGTGCGCATTCCAAATTTTTCCACAGATTGTACATGTAGGGTAATTGTAAACTAAGGCATGCAATCAACACCAATAAATGCGTGCCACTCCGTTACGTTCCGGTTTCCAGGCTATTGGCGGATTATTAAATAAAATGGCTGTGTTGTTACATGCATGCGCTTTTCTTTGCTATTTGAGCCACTCAGTTAAAATTTACCATCATTGCAATGGTTAGCCAGCCTGTTTGCTGTCTCCAAAAGCTTGCAGCAAAGTGCATTCAACTTTGATGGGTACTAATACTACAAAGAATCGCTCTATTACGACCGCGGGTAGCATTTTGGAATACATTTACCAAGATTTACGTATAAATACCAGCCTACTGCGTATCTCGCAGTTTAATATAGTACTAACTAATGAACAAGAAGCTGTTTAACAACTTCACGGAGTGCACGCTCAACTCTCCGTCGAAATGTATAACTCACGTGCGCCGATTTATCCGACGCGTCATACGCTAATTATACGTTAATTATTTCATATTCAGGTTCGGGGGGGGGGGGGGGGGGGGTCCAGACACCCTGGACCCCACCCCCCCCCCCCCCCCCCCCCCCCCCTTGGATCCGCCACTGCACATTACCTGGGCAGCTGTTTACAACTCCTGTGTGAATGTTCTGGTAGATGCTGATTTAAAAGATGTGGACAGTTAGCTTGATGTGGTAGGTTACTTCATACAAACTCACCCATTGGGCACTGATGCTAAACCATTGTAGGTGGTGGGCACAATAGAAAACACCACACACTGTGACATAGAAGTGTTCCACGCACAGTATGGATCCTGGGAGCCCACACAGGTACTGTAATTGGGAAGTAAATATAGCAGTAATCTAGCAGTAATCTAGCAGTAATCTAGCAGTAATATAGCACTAATCTGCATTCTCCCAACATTGCAGACCGTGTTGTAGGCTGCATGCTAATATAGCTGATATCGTGTATACATTTTGGTGCGACATGACCACTCCCCCTCACCTGCAGCTGAGGAATCTACTACACCTCTGAACTGGTAGTCTGTAGATGGAGGTGTCTGTGTTCACGTAGAGGTACTTCACTCCTCCCTGGGTGGTGGGAAGGAGAGAGAGGGAGGGAAAGGGTTGTTGGAAAAAAGGTTCATATACCAGCATTGTGAGTTACCTGTTGTGTTACGTTGAGCTGTCGGACACTGTTCACATCATCCAGCTGCATAATGGAGTATTAAACATGGATGTTGGTGAAATGGTGAAATACACAGGTGCCAATACTGGTGTCAAAGAGATACACAGGTTATGGGTGTTAATGTAATACAAAAGTGTCAAGTAATATACATTAGTTTATGGATGTCAGTAGGATACAATGGTGTCAATGAGTGTCTGTAGGATACACTGTGTCAATGGGTTTCGATGTGTGTCAGTAAGATACACTGGTGTCAGTGGGTGTGAGTAGAACACACTGGTGTCAATGGATGTACTGATACAATGATGTCAATGGGTGCCCTGGTGTCAATGCCATCTGACTCACGTATATGTGTGTACATAAAATGGCCTCTAATGAATATCAGCAAAAAAAATGTAAGAACATTGTTGGCAATCAACTGTAACACAGTGGCGTAGGAACTGTAGCGGCCGTAGCGGCCATGGCCGCTACACTTTTCTGTTGATCTTTTTTTAAATTTTTTATTTGATATAAACGATTCCCACGTATTAAATAGCTCAAGTTACATGCGCTCTGGTCCCGGGTATATCTTATACATGTATATACATGTAAGAGTACAAGTATATACATTTTTGCAATCGAGCAGGGACTAGCTATTGAAAAGCTGTTATTGCGCTAGCAAATCGACGTGCGTTTTACAGCTGCCATGTTAAATAGCGGCATTGTGCGAATTCTGTTCAGGCTCAGCTACCGAAATTGCAGCTTACCTGCTACTATATATAATCCTCATTAACTGCCAGCAGTTTTGTTTCTGCATATTTACAACCATCTTATACAGACTCAGTTGGACGGATATAGGGAATGAATTTATAAAAGGTTTCAATCCCAGAGCCACGAAGCTAATTTTGGAACATTTCTGTCAGCCGATTGAAATATACATGTATAGCACTTTGATTACATAATTGCATTCAAGCCTACACTACAGTTTAGTTAATGAAAAGTGATCAAATTTCGTATGGCTTTTGAACATAAAAATCGCACGAATTGCAAAGCTTCTGGGGCTCCGCCCCAGACACCGATGGGGGAGCTTACAGCGCTCCCCCATACCCTCTGGCTGGGCGGGAGGGGGCCATGCCCCCTCCCGCACCCACCCCCTCTGTGCCCCTCCCATTTCTGTTACGTAATCATAGCCGCTACACTTTTTAAGTCCTTCCTACGCCTCTGTAACATGACTAAACCATGTAGATAACTAGGCACTTACCTAGGCCATTAATTACCAGCCCATTAAATAATAATAAAGTTATAATTACAATAACCAGGCCATCAATAACCAAGCGAATATCATTAATAAATAACGATACCAGGCCATTAAGTAACAATGATTATAATTAATGGTTATAATTATTCGAATAATAATTATAACCAGACCATTGAGCAATAAAGAGGGCCTCAGTACCTCAATGACTAACCTTGATCTCCTCAGATATGACAGAGAATACACTTCCACTGAGGTAACCCATGGCAACCTTAACTACTGTTCCTGCAGCTGTGTGAAACAAAAATGAGAATTTTGTACACTTCCAGATAAAACCATGCATGGATTAAGCACACATTTCTAGTTTGCGCACCTGTTCCTAAAAAGAGCACATCTTGGATGACACAGGTCTGTGCAGATACGTTGTTAGTGACCACACAGGTCTGGTCCAGTGCAATCTTGGTGACACTATAACCATTGATCACTGCCAGTGGGTCAGAGCCAATCTGGGTTATTGGCTGTGATGTATCTGTGTAGGTGTAGTCTGGTCTGGCCAAGTTTCCATTGGTTGTGCACTAATTAGAGAGAAGATTATTTTGTCTAGTCATGCTGACATACAGTAAATTACATTGTGCAACTGCTAATATGGGCGATAATATTATTAAGTGGACCAACCACATTAGACTGAATGATTCCTGTTGATAATTGGGCAGTAATCTAGCTAATATCAAGGCAAAGTACATACACATATAGTAACAGTGTGTAGCAGATACCTTAAATCAAGAACAGCTGTGCAAGCTAGTTACATATCAGGAAGCTTATGCTAATTAATGCCTATCTCCACATAACCAGATGCCTACCTCCACATAACCAGATGCCTACCTCCACATAACCAGATGCCTACCTCCACATAACCAGATGCCTACCTCCACATAACCAGATGCCTACCTCCACATAACCAGATGCCTACCTCCACATAACCAGATGCCTACCTCCACATAACCAGACGATGATCGTACACCAGTAACAGGATTGATCAGTGGGGTCCTGAAGATGTCAAAAACTCCACCATTATTCCCTCCAGCATCAGTGGCATCATTTTTACTGTTATAAGCTGGGTAGACACACACAGCTGATACAGCAACTCCTCTGTAAGAGGTAATGAATATTTAAAGGCCACTTCTGGCAGTACAGCAGGAGCAGCTCTGCTCTTATGACACAGCTGAGTGCAAAGTACTAACCCAATGTTGGTGGTGAAGACTCCATACATGAACAGTGCCCAATCTCCATTCTGGTAATAACGTCCCATCTGGTTAAATGCAGCACCAGCTATTGGAACAATCATTTTTGTCAGTTAGATTTTTTTTTAAATATCAAAATCAATACTGTATTAGAGGCCCTCTATAATTATTAACGTGTATGATTACTGTACATACAAGTAAATCAAAAACTTCTCTATCGAGAAAGTGATTGGTGGTATGTAGGATTGGTGGTGCAAAAAGCAAGGAAACAAGGTACAGTATGTTAAAGTGAGGTTTGGTAGGATCCTACAACTCACAGTCCTGAATTTGCAAATGAAGAAGCCTATTTGCAAATGTAGGACTGTTATAGTTGTAGGATCCTACCAAACCTCACTTTAAAATACTGTACCTTGCTTCCTTGCTTTTTGCACCACCAATCCTACATACAATCAATCACTTTCTCAATAGAGAAGTTTTTGATTTACTTGTTCCCCTAATTTTTTTTTTCCTGCCAGGAGTGTTCAGTCAATATAAAATATGGCTTAGTGTATTCGTTGCAATGCATAGGACACTTAAGGATTCCTCTTATTAGTATGGGGTAATCTGAGTATATAGGCCTCTTTTTAATTTCATTGATAGGCCTACCCGGCCTTTGTTCTTTGGATACCTTAAACTCAGAGTTCTCCTTGTTAACGAGCCGTTTTCTTTGGCTTGGTCACCTTTGCTGAATTAGAACCGCCTGTGCTGTGTGCGTAGCTTGGCAACAGTAAATTAAGACGCGTGTGTGGCGTCATACTGCATACTGCTAGGCAACGAGAATTTTACCGATAATAAATTGCACCTGCTTGAGTCATTTCACGGCATTTCATCACCAACTAACAACTTTAGGTCTTATTTGTATGAAAGGGCACGTTAGGAAATCAAATGCAACTTTTTGAAGCTAATCTCGTCTTCTTACGACATACCTGTCG